>JAPTYQ010000018.1:21366575-21406542 GCA_029814465.1 Ostorhinchus cyanosoma | reverse complement strand
GGGGCTCGCGGGACGGAGCTGGTCGCGCTTCTGCGGCGGCGGTACCGGAGTCTCGCGATGTATTTACCCAGCACTACTAGAAATGTCTTTAAAATAAGTAAACAACTGACGCTTAGCCTGGCGGGGGGGTAGGTAAAGTGCACTGGGGGAAAACCCTGCTATGGTTTTGTCTCTCATGGTAAAGTGTCTGAAAAGGTAAAGATACTGTTCACCCTATGACTTACAGTTATACTGTCACTTCAGAAAAACAAACATAAATGCAAGAGAAACTATAGCCAGGCCCACACACTCACCTAAACTCTCATAAACACAATAACCCCCGGAATCTCGGGAGTGTGTTCAGTGTCTCACGAACTCTACAACAAGTTTGCACAGTGAATGTGAAACCTAATATGGCAGGGCACGTCTATCATAACTGAAGACTTGGCCCTCACAGAGTCGGGTGTACTTGACTCTGTGTACATCCGCGCACATCGACCTGTTTCAAATATGAAATTGGTACGATCCACTGTTTATTTTGTTAGGTAGGAGTTGGCTGACATTTTTTCTAACTCGGAGACGTTCCAGGCGGTCGGTCCACTTCTGTCCTCTGTTTGAATTGGACTGAGAGAAGCTGCTGTTGTGTCATGTGTGTTAATATTAAAGACATGGGGCTACTGTCTGTATATGACTAGCTAACTGACTGGATGCCCGTTAATTCATCGACTCATCTAACTTATCATGGATATAAGATTTTTTTTTTTTAAGGACCAGGTTCAGGTAAGAGTGTAAGATCAAATGGTGTGACATTTTCCACAGCAACCAAATATTCTATTAGAATGATGTAAGTTGGATAAATGTAACAGTTTACATCTCTTATTAGATATAAGAATAGTCTGTAATTATAAACAAGTTCATAATGTAATTCAAAATTTTTTGAACCAAAACATAGAGACACATTTGGAGTTGTTATGATTTGGAGGTTTTTATACTTTTATTTTACTGGTCTTTCCCACTTGACGTCATGTAGGGCTCCATGTGGACCCTGAACTAAAATGAGGTTGACACCCCTGATCTACAGTAAATACAGGAGAAGCAAAGTAAAGCTCACACACTGTAAATCATAAAGCATATGTTCTTCAACTAAGCTTTAATATTGCGTATTGGATGAACATTCATACATTACCTTTTCATCTTTATTAAGATACTTTCCAACTTCTAATCTTCCAGACTGTCCTGTTGAAGCTTCCAGGGAAAGAACGCCAACACTGGCAGCTAGTGTCTTGACTGCCAGCAAAATCAACAATGAAAGGTAAACCAACGTGCAATCCCATGTGTAACTTTGTTAACTAAAAGTGCCAATAAGTGGGTAACCACTGAAATGTGATCAAAATTACTTTAAAAAACAAACAACCACCTTGTAATGCTCTTTCAGGTCGAACTCCAAAATCAAGAAGAAAGAAGCCAACAAAGACATTAGTAGATAAAGTTACCTCAGACAGTGTTTCATCTGAGGAATCCGGTGCTCTGTTAGGCCATGATGATGCTGCTGCTGTCAATCAAACTATTCCAAGTCCATCAAAACAAACTCCAATAAGATGCAGGAAACAAATGGGGCAAATAGAAGCACACCAGACCTCCACCCCCGTTCATACCACTGACAGCCCGTCCAGGATCTCAAACTCTGCCAGAGGGAAGAGTCGACTCAGAAGACAGTGTCTTCAAGACCGTGAAGTCTTCAGTTGTTTAAAGGTGTTTCATTTTGTCTTCTTCATTGTTGCTCCATTTAAGAATAGTGATTTTTATGTCACACACAGTTTCAGTCAAAATCTTCAAATATTCTTTTAGATGTCAGAGGAAGATTCACCCTGCAGCAAATCAGCATCTGAAAGCAGATGTAAGAAGGGTCGCACTGCTCAGCCAAGACAAATAATAGAAACACAGACACAGACCTGCTGTAAAGGAAATGGTGCTCAGACCAAACAACAGAGAGGCAACAAAAGGAAAATGCAGACGAGGAGTTCCAAGCAGGATTCTGCCACTCAGCCATCAAAACCATGTAGACCAAGATTTGAACTGAAAAAGCCTGATGCAGAGGAGCCAGGTAATTTTCCTTTAAATACTGTTCTTTTTGGTTCTGTTTGATGATATTCATTATATTCTAAATAAACACAATCTTAGATTTCAGGGTAAATGTATGTAATATGTACAGCATTTACCAGGATATCAAAACTACAGTGTTTCAGTTTCAAAGTTATTATTAAAAAATTTAGATTTTTTTGCTCCAGAGGATTATTACCATCGTAGTCTAAACCACAATGAACTGAGTACAAAATCTGTCTAATTTGTCTTGACTGCGTATTTATTTAGGTAAATAAAATGTTCTGCTCTAATTCTGTGGTATTTGTCTCTCCTCTCTACTCTACTATAGATGATTCTTTGTTGTCTTCAGATCTATCTATAGAACTAAGTCACCATGAGGACCAAATACCATATTTATCCTTCCAAGAAGATCAGGAAAATGATTATGAAGAGGAGGAAGATGATGAGCTTCCAAGTTTCTTGATGCAGGCGAATAATAGTGAGAGATAGTGATTTACTTCAATCAAAAAAACAAAGTCTCAGTGGATTATGTGTAATAATACTAGTAAATTTTGTTGTTTTTTGTGTATGTTAGAGCCCTCGTCCATTACAGATGGAGCCTTTGTCTGGCACAAATTCCGAAATTTCCCATTCTGGCCTGCATTGGTGAGTACAGACAAACCTGCAAATATTAACAAAATTGTTCGCATCTTGTGACACAATAATGAAATATTTGTTCTGTATCTGCAGCTTCTCTAACAGTTTCCTACACTATGAATTTGTTTTTATACAGATTTCTGAGACAGATCAGTATTAATCTTTCCAAAGTTGATGGTATTTATTTATTTGCACAGGTAAAACGTGTGAACCGTAAGCTGAAAAAAGCCAGCATCATGTTTGTGGATGATTCAATTATTCAAGGAAAAAAGGGGTAAGGAATAAAATGTAATTTCTTCTCACAGAGTAACCCACAAATTAAGAAAGGCAACAAGTCAGTGTGCATATCTAAGATATTTGCATTATGTTTGTATTCATGAAGGTTCACGGTGGCTTTGAAAACTCTGAAGCCTTTTGACTGCCAAGAAGCTAAAGAACTTGTGGTAAGAGTTGCTCAAATCTACAGTGCTTGACAAATTCCTTAGACCACCTTTCCCTTTTTATAACAGATCATCAGCATTATGAAGTGCTTTAATGGGAACTCTTTCATTTTCAGTGAGCTATTGAGATTTTGCGGCTCACTGGGCTTCTCTGAGATGTCAGAAATTAATCAAGCATAACATTCAACCACTGAAACTCACTTTCTGTTCAGGAAGGCAAATGGATATCTATAGTTTGACATCTTAATAAAGAAATAACGTGCTTTACTATTTATTCAGTTTTTTTTTTATAAAGCACTAAATTAAAAAGAATCATGGCTAACAATAATAATTATATTTTATTATTAAAAATGCTACATACTGGTGTGTTTAACCATTACAGAAACATAAAAATGACTTGGGTAATTACCATGGCGGTTAATTTAGGGAAGCTGTGGCATGGACCTTTCATTGGGTGGTGATCTAATCCATTTCATAAGCACTGTATTTTAACTGGGTTTTTTTTCATTCCTCCCAAAATTTACAGCTGACAGTTTCACCCTTTGGTTTTGTTTCAGTGCCAAGCCAAAGAAAAATATAGTGTTGCCATAGCGTTATCCATGGCTCTAATAGAGGATTACAGAATACGGAAAGGTACGTGGTATCTATGTTTTTCCCATGCAGGATCTTGTTAATTTTTTTGTAAATACTACTGAATTTCTTATGAATTAATCACTCACTAGATAATTAATACTGGTCTCTCTTTCAGCATGTGGCTCATTTTCCGGCTCCTTCATTGAGTACTATGCTCATGACATGAGTATGTATCACTGTATAACATTCTTTGATGTAGCACAGGAGAACATTTGGTGACAGATTCATGAAAATCACACACTCAGTCCAACCTGGTATGGATGGATTCATTTCACTTTGGTATTTAATTTCTCCAGGCTATCCTGTAAGGAGAAAGTACCCTCAGGCAGCCTCAGAGATGCTGTCTATTGGCAGCAGTGCAGAGATGGATGACACATTCGATGATCATAAAGAAGACTGCTTGGGTGAACAGCTCGAGAAGGTCAGCAGGAGTTCAAAGAGGCTGCTGCCAGACCGGACCCACGCTGCCCATAACCGTGCTAATGAGAAGCTCGTGCATTTCATTGTCAAACAGCACATGGTGGATGAACACATTCTGGTACGATGAAAGGAAACTATTGCATCCAGTTTTTTACTTCTCTTCGACCCTAATTAAAAATCGTATGCATTATAACAAAACTCCTTCATGTAAATCCATTTGATCTGCTAAGGCAGTGCAAAATCTTAAATATGCAGTGTATTCTATTAAAAAATGAAAGTACAATAACAGGGTGTGTACCACATGAGTTGAAATGTGTGAGACACCTACTGAAGATTAAAACTCATTTCAGCAGTCATTTTTGGCACATTGTGCTTTTACTTTTTCTGTTAATGTAGGCAACAAACGGTGAGATATTATTAATAATTTTGTTAGGTGACACCTTTCAAGTCACCCAAGTTCACCTTACAGACAATAAAAAGCATAAAATAACACTGAACATAATTAAAACCAAAAAATCTACCTACAAACAAGTGTGGTATACAGTGTCCAGTCAGAGTGAATATGCTAGTTCAAACAGATGGGTTTTGAGTTTGGATTTAACTGTAGTGATGGAGTTGCACTGTCTTTTGTGTGGGGGCAGGGAGTCAATAATATATGTAAAAAAAAAAAAAAATTAAAAATTCCCATCAGTGGTTTGGGTTTAATGGGCTTTGTGAATGGGATTATAAGAGCTATCTGTTACATCCTCTTTTCTTGTACCAGGCTGTGATTCGTGGACAGCAGCAGTCCAGGTGGCTTCGCTCATTCTTGAGTGCCAATCAGAAGCGGGTGGTGGATGTATACCTGGAGGACGAGAAGCAGTTGGACCAGGTGTACCAGTACTTGAATAACCTCTACACTACAGCTGTGGACAATGCCCTTAGCTCAGTTAAACTGAAATCCCTGGAGCACGTACCCTTCATCTTAGATGTGCTTCTACCTGAGGTTAGCAAAGTCTATTTATAGGAGCTTACATAAAGAAAGTGTGTTTTTACATGTGTTATTTGATTTGCAATATGGCATGGGTACTACAGTGAAAGAATATTTTACTGTTTCACAGGCCATCATTTATGCCATAGCTGGGGTGGATAATGTCTCCATAAAAAAAGCAGAAGAAAAGTATCTAAAAGGAAGATGTGCAAGTCCCAGGTGAGTTTAAACAGTAAAGGAATCATATAATATCACAATAAGTGGCAGATATCATCAGTGACTCTCTTTTGTCTTTTTTTTAATTCTAGGGAAAGACAGGAGTTCGACCAAATGATTGAGCAACACATGAGGATAAAAGCTCAGAATGCTGCTCTTGCACAACTATCTGAGCCCATGAACTAGATGGCTAAAGGACTTTTTCAAATGCATTCTGCTATATCTGTGCCTCACAATGTGTTTTTTTTATGATTATTATTATTTTGTTATTTTATTTTAATGTCAGAATATTTTTATTTTAATGTAAGAATATACTCTTCAGTATAGCAAAGCAAAATAAGATTGCTACAATCATCATGGAACTGAATGAAATGTAAGCAAAATCTTTTTTTTTTTTTTTTTTACATTATTAGTATTTATCTTGTCTATACCAGTGTACATGGTATTACAAAAATAAATGTTTGTAAACTCTTTTAATTATCAGTATCATTCATCCAAGGACAGACAAAACTGATCTGAACATGACACAATGCAACAGACAACACCTCACAATTCATGTATCTGGCAGCAAAGAAATAAGGAGCCATTTGACCAAAATCTCCCATTTTACCAAAATCTCTTGCATTAATATAATCAAACACTTTATTAATTTACATTATTTCCTCAGATAAGTTTTACTGGTGACCATCCTACAGAGCCCATTACCTAAATTATAATGAAATTTCTACTTTATCTACTGGTGTTAACATATAAATAGGTTGCATAGCATTGTTTGTTCAGGGGAATCCCGAGGCGTTCCCAGGCCAGCCAAGAGATATGATTCCTCCAGCGTGTCCTGGGTCTCCCCTGAGGTCTTGCCCGAAACACCTCACAAGGGAGGCGTTCAAGAGGCATCCACACTAGATGCCCAAACCACCTCAACTGGCTCCTCTTGATGTGGAGGAGCAGCAGCTCTAGTCCCACTTGGATGTCCAAGTTCCTCACCCTATCTCAAAGCATGAGCCCACCCACCCTGCGAAGGAAACTCACTTCAGCCGCTTGAACCTGCGACCTCATTCTTTTGGTCAGTACCCAGAGTTCATGACCATAGGTGAGGGGCAGAAAGTAGATCAACTGGTAAATCAAAAGCTTTGCCTTTCGGCTTAGCTCCCTCTTCACCCCAATGGACCACTTTAGAGTCCACGTCACTGCAGACGCCGCCCCATTCCCCTCTCTTTATGCTCTCCCCCTCTTCGGTCTAGTTTTTCAACTGTAGAGATGGGAGCATTCCAGTTTGCTTAGGCCTACACACCCATAAATGTATATGGAAGTCCTGCTGTAGTATGGAGAAACAGATTCAGAAGGCATGGGCAAGAATTCAATCTATTTTGGACAGTATGGCTTCTCATAGGGAACAGATCCAACTTATTACTGGCTATGCAGACCATACTCGGACTCCTTCAGTACATGGACTGAATGGCCACCAGCAAGGGGCCAGCCACCCGACACTCCTGGAGCAACCCCCACAGGATGCTCCTGGGGACACAGTCGAAAGCCTTCTCCAAGTCCACAAAACGCATGTGGACTGGATGGGCCAACTCCCATGCCCCCTCCAGCACCCTAGCAAGGGTATAGAGCTGGTCCACGGCTCC
Source organism: Ostorhinchus cyanosoma (assembly GCA_029814465.1). NCBI lineage: Eukaryota > Metazoa > Chordata > Actinopteri > Kurtiformes > Apogonidae > Ostorhinchus > Ostorhinchus cyanosoma. Next base: position 21,399,514 of record JAPTYQ010000018.1, on the reverse strand, counting down.
ACATCCTGGACGAAAACCGCATTGCTCCTCCTCAATCTGAGGTTAAACTACTGACCATACCCTCCTTTCCAGTACCCTGGCGTAGACCTTACCGGGGAGGCTGAGCACTGTGATCCCTCTATAGTTGGAACACACCCTCTGGTCCCCCTTCTTAAAGATGGGGACCACCACCTTGGTCCGCCACTCCAAAGGTACCGCCCCCGATGTCCACGCAATATTGCAGGGGTGTGTGAGCCAAGACAGCCCTACAACATCCAGAGTCTTGAAATCCCCAGGGCAGATCTCATCAACCCCCGGGGCTCTACTGCCGCAGGGTAACTTCATCACCCCAGAGACTTCTGGTCCATCCATCTCCTGGCCTCTTGACTCTGTTTCCTCCACAGAATGCGTGTTGGTGGGATTGAGGAGCTCCTTGAAGTATTCCTTCCACCACCCAACTATATCCTCAGTTGACATCTACAGCTCCCCATCCCCACTGTAGACATGTTGGCGATTTCCCGCCTTCTGGGGACATTCTAAAATACTAATGTTGCTTAATATAAAAATGCTTAATGTCAGATTATAGTGAACGCCTATGGAAAGGTAAATGCTTAACATGCATAGCATCCATAAAATTAGGGTTGTCATTTTGATTTTTGGAGTGGTGGGAGTGGGCAAGAGTAGAGATGTCCAAACAAAATTTGGTGATGATTGATTGTAGTTTTTGGACATTAAGCGACGTTAAGCCTTTTCTGAGTGCCTATGGACAGAAAAAGGCTTAATGTGGACCATATCCACAAAATTGCAGTTATCATTTTGATTTTTGGAAAGGTGAAAGTGGGCATGAGTAGAGATGTCCACACCATACATGAAGATGATCAACTGCTGAATTCTGACATTAAGCTACATTAAGCGTTTTTTACGTTAAGTGACGTTAAGCGTTTTAGAATGTTCCTCGGGGATTACTGCTACGACTGGCCCCAGTTACCTAATGACCACAGCCGCCTCAACAATGGCAGAGTAAAACAGCCCATTCGGACTCAATGCTCCCCTCTGCCCTTGGGACACGGTGGAAGCTCTGCTGGAGGTGTGAGTTGAACATCTGACTGACAGGTTCTCCCGCCAGGGGTTCCCTGCATACCTGCACTACCTGTTTGGGTCTACCAGGTCTGTGCAGCATCTTCCCCAGCCAGCTGATCCAACTCACCACCAGGTCGTGGTCAGTTGACAGTTCCACACCTTCCATCGCCCAACTGTACAGAACATACAGCCGCATCTGATGGCACAGCTAGATATTATCAATAACAGAAACTTCAGAAAAACTACTGTGCTTTTTCTTTCTCATTCTAGTAAAAATGACTGTCCCTGTAAAACAATGCCTGTCTTCCAAAAAATGTGGAACATTTTAAAGAAATTACCCATATTTTAATTGATTAGTGGACCAGTAACTGTACTGATCTTATTTTTATTCACTAACATTTCCTTTTGACTTACCGCAATAGAAAATATACATCACTGGAATGAAGCTTAATTCAGCCTAACAGCCTCTGAATGATAAACTACTCCAGATGATCCAGAAAAAACTACGTCCACTCAGACCAAATCATATTACTCCTGTCCTGCAGGGGGCAGCATCATCCTATGGCTGTGTGATGCACTAGAGTCAACATCCACGAAGAAGACAGACATGGAGCAGTTTCCAGCGGTGGAAATGGCGCTTATCGGTGTCGAAGCCTGAAGTGTGAAGGAAACAATTCGTGTCTGTCTATATGGCGAATTGCCTGGTGGGCTCCATATGACTTGTGGTTTGAAACGGAGTTGATTATGACAGAAGGGAGAAGAAATCGGAAGATTCGTCAAGAAACACAAAACATTCGTCGCTCGGATAAAGCGGTTAACATCTACGGACAGGTAGTGTACGTTAATATCGGTAGCAGCTAGCGGCACATTGCATCACGTTTCCAAATGTAGCGCTAGTTGGCAGAGAGCTAAGTTAACTCACCGAAGTCACTCATAATGCCCCAAAAGATGTATTATAAGAACCTCACGTGCGCTTAAACAGTGCAAGCTTTATTTAATAGTTAAGTAATGACATACATACTAGGCTAACGTTACAGTACGTGTAAACTGTGCCAAATAAAGCTAAAGCTTCATCACTTAACCAAAGCTAAATTGTCTTAATTTAGCCAGATTTACAGATTCATGTACAGACACTATTTGTCACTGACGACAAGAGGATTATGTTTTAATATAAAATGTTGGCCCTGGGTGCCAGCCCCAAGGTGGGACGCTGTAAAAAGAAAAGCCCATACTTGATCTGACTAGTTACTGCTAATCTTGCTAACTCAATACGTTAGCGATCGTAGCAACGTACTTTATGCTAGACTAGCTAGCGGCAGCCACCATGACTTCAGTTATTTGCTAATGACGCGGGTTAATGTGTATCAAGGCAACATAAATGTTAGCTGATTGTGTTTTAACAACAAGTAACGGCATTATGGTTTTTATTGGATTTAAGGTTAGTTGTATATGCTATGTCCCGTGTCTAATATAACTATGTTTGCTAGCCGCTTAGACTCAGACGTAACTCCGATAAGCTTTTAGCTATTCCAGCGTGACCTTGTAAGCTAGCAGGGTAGCCTGCTAATGTAACAGGAAAGTAAAAAGCATTTAAGAGATACAAGTCAACATCTAGCATTATATAATTCTAGCATATCCTTGAACGTGTTGTGAATGCCTTTTGTGTCTTAGAGCACAATGCACTTCAGGTATGCATCGCACTTATGTTTGTTTACATCCCATCAGGCTGGCTTAATGCTAACAACTTCAGAGAACCAAACTAATCCTTTGTGAAGAAGGACCTAACTTAAGGTTGTTATCCAAGTAACTGAGTTGTCTAAAGCTTAACGTTGCATGCAGATGACTGTGACAGCGGACTAAGAGTTGGCAAAAGGTTATTTTAGTTTTTGTGCTAAAATGTCACACACATGCGCCAAATGACACACGTGCGCTAGTCGTGGTAAAATAATTATCTGACTAACTTCGTGAAAGATTTGCCTCAGCTTCTAAGCTACTATTATGTCATAACCCTATTAGATTAAGTATTGACGGGGTGCATGAATTCGTAAATTCTGTCTACTGTTTTACTCTCATGTCATGGCATGTGGCTGCCTAGTGAGTCATGTTGCGCGGGAGTTCACTTGAATCCGTGGTTTGTTTCCATAGTGGTCGTAGAGGGCAGTATTGTGTCCAATTTCGACTGGATGACGGGCATGGTCCTAACACAAAGCTGTAGTGAAAATGTCTTTTAACACTAGTACAGTAATTTGCTGTAATATTATTAAAAATGTCAGTTACATTTATTTGATTAAGGGGATATTTTTTCTTATCCTCAAATGAATATTTAAGAACAATAAGAATAGAAAGTGGTTGTCATAAGCATTTTATCAGAGTTCACTCCACAGTATTTTTTTATATGGACAACTGTGATTTGGGAACTGACCTTGTGTTTTGGCTTATTGGAACTCACATCTTCACACATGTAGCAAGGTACCACCTGTTGTTGCTGATTACAATGCAAACACAGTAGCAACCCCAACTGTCAGCAAGTTCACTGACAGCATGTTTCCTGACAACTGGGGCAGCAACACTGGTTTGAAAGAAAGACCTCTTTTGTACTGTAAAACCCAACAGAGCAAATGGACAGGGCTGGCTCTATAGGTAGCAGAGGTTTGAGAACCGTTATTTCTGTGGTGATGTAATGGTTATTGCATTCATTGTTTACTGAAAATATCTTCTGTAAGCTGATGCCTAACATTGATGTTCAATTTTTTTTGTATTTTTGGAAATTTATTTGTAAAGGGTAAATGGGATAGTTCCACTCTGTAACATGCTGTTTGTCCTGTGTTGTTTTATGCAGTGAACAATGCATGACTTGACAGCTCAAGTCACCAGCAGCCTTCTGCCTTTCCCGGAAGTGACGATAAATGCCTTGGGAGAGGATGAGATCACTCTCGACTCTGTGCTACATGGGAAATTCACTGTTGGTGAGACTGTTAACTTACCCATAATTGTTAGTGTTTAGTTTGTACGATCAGATCGTACAAACTAATCATGGTGATGAAGGTATGGATCATCCATACTTTAATGTGACATTGAAGTTTGAAACCATATTGCTTCCACTTTGATGGAATCTCCCGCACATTTCAGGATTACAAACAGCAAGACTTTTAACTAGCATAAAGAGGTGGATTACACTCAACCATAGCTTGGCTCCTTGACATAGTGAAAATACTTATTTTGGAAGGTGCAGACATTTTTGCCAGTTATGCAGGGTCATGATTGACAGCAAACAAAAGAAAAAGAAATCTAGGAAGGTAAAAATGAGCTGTTGTTGCACATGGGCAGATGAGGAGATAAGGTATTTAAAGATAAGATCTAATGAAGACATTAAAGTCACTTGGAATGACACCATGTTTTTGATAAGGTTCACTAATAACAGTATAGTGACAACAACATGAATCTATTCTACATCCATCCATCCTATGGAATTAACATCTTATTGATACATTGGGGGGGCGTGGCTGTAGGTATATCACGCTAAATTAATACTGTCAAAAGTGCAGTGTGAAAGCACCCCAAGTGTCTCTTGCAACAACCCTTTAAAGCTGGGCCAATGTCTATAGTGTAACTGGAACAAAGTCGGTGCAGATTATTTGAGTACTACTAGGCTTTAACTTGAACGTTTTCATCATTTATACATCTGGCTGCAGTCTCACATTTGGTATAAACTGACAACGTAAACACAATAAACCCCTGGACAAAGATTTTTGAGTTTAACATGTGGAACTCTCATCGAGTAAATTCCTTTATTAACCTCCATTTTCCTGTGTGTGGAAGGCCGCAGTGGGCTTGCATGGCTTGCCTGTGGAGCCCATCTGGAGGCTGTCCATGCAGTGACAGGAGAACGACTGTCTGCATACAGCTTCAGTGGTGGTGGGGAGCACCCACCCACTGTCCTTGCTACCAGGGACTTCAGCTGGCTCAAACGGTAGGACATAATTTCAGCACGTAGATTCTATTTTTCATTTGCTTTGAGTTTTTGGTAAGTGGAAAGCTTGTACTCTCATTAATGCTTATGCTCGGACAATATCTTAAGCTTTTTGCTTAACTGTATTATTCCAATAGATCTGGACTACTGGTTGGTTTGGAGGAAGCAGAAGGCAGCGTGCTGTGTCTGTATGACTTGGGACTGTCAAGGGTGGTCAAAGCTTTGGTTATACCTGGCAGGGTGAGTATTGTATATGGGAATGGGGCATGGTTTCAAATGAAATGCTAAAATCTTGGGTGGAGAGGAATCTGGGATTGTCGAATCAGTATTTGATGGTACTTCTCTAAGGAATTAAATGGGGGGTATATTGCTCTAAACTTTAATCACACATATTATGCTTAGCTGGTGTTTATTTATTTGTTTGATCTTGGATATCTCTTCTTCATCTTTCATTTGGTGTTGTGTCAGTAGTGTTGGAATAAGTACTTTTACCATTTTAAGCTTTAAAACCATTGGCCATGAAATGTTTGAGGGTTAAAAAAAAAACAGCACACAGATTGAGGCAAGTAATCAATTTGTTATGCAAGTAATGGACAAAAGAAAAGCCCCACTCACATATGGAAACCTGACTGAATCAGTTTTTTATCATCTAGATAACAGCCATTGAGCCATTGGTAAGTTATGGTGGAGCAAGCACCTCAACTCAGCACCTCCACCAGAGTCTGCGCTGGTTCTTTGGCATCGCGGCAGTAGTGACAGACCTTGGTCATGTTCTGCTAGTGGATCTCTGCCTTGACGACCTGTCATGCAGCCAGAGTGAACTAGAAGCTTCAGGTGAGGAGAAATAATTTGCTGTGTATATGTTTTCATGCATATGTGTCAGATGTTTATGTTAAACTGTGAGACTCTTATCAGATACAAACATGGAAAGTGTGATCTTTCTCATAGTTTGACTTTCTGATATATGAATGTCCACAGTGATATGAGACTGTTTTCCAATAAATTATTAGACTTGTTTTCCTGTCTTTAATAATAACCTCCAGAGGTTCTAAGCTCATCTGGTTTTTAATATATCTTTCTCTGCCGTGGTCTGTATTTTACAGTTGAGATTAGGTTTATAGAGACAGGCAGCTGGTCTGCTTGTTTTCCTTTATTTGCTGTTTGTTTTTTTCTCTATCTTCACTTCTTTTTTTCTTTGGGCACATATTATCTATTTTCAGATCTGCAAGTAGTGACCAAATCTCCAGCAGAAATCCCTAGGCTTAGAGAAGTCAGTAGCAGACAGGGTAGACATCTTTGTCTTCAGCTGAATGCACCCACTGGAGTTGGAGCTACAGCTTTGCAGTACATCTCCAGGACCAACCAGCTGGCGGTGGGATTTTCTGATGGTTACTTGCAACTATGGAACATGAAGGCTCTCAAGAAGGAGTGAGTGTTTTTTTTTTTTTTTTTTTTTTGTTATAAAATTCCTGCTGTTAATTATTTCATTGATCGCATATGCTGAAACCTAGTGTGAAGATGCCAGTCAGAAATGCAGTTCATTATTATTCTTTATATTTACCTGTGGCTTTAATGTTGAATTCTAACTCATGAGTGTAGTTGAATCACCCCGAAGTGGGTGTAAAGGTTAGTGTCACACAGTGCTAATAAACAAATTCGATTCAGATTAGAAATTATACATGAAAACGTGACCTTTAGTGTAAAAATATACTGGGGCATAAAATCAGGAATGAGCAAATGTTTGACTTCGGGTTTAAAGTATGCACTAAAATTTATGTTTTTACTGATAGGGTAATTTCCCTGTGTACATTATTATATATTTAACTTTTGATTTGTAGGTACCACTCCCAGTTAGAGGGTGGCAGGGTGCCTGTGTATGCCTTCACTTTCCAGGAACCAGAAAATGATCCTCGGAACTGTTGCTACCTCTGGGCTGTCCAGTCTTCTCAGGACCTGTAAGTCAATACATAACTCAGTTTGACACTGTTCTGTTATTAAATGTTGTCATCAGATTTTGTAATGATTTAGTAAAATTTTTATATTTATATATGTAAGTCACCTTTTTTTGGTTCTGCCTCCTCATACCCTACACAGTGATGGAGACGTGGTCAGCCTCCGCCTGCTCCAGCTGGCCTTCAGTGAAAGGAAGTGTCTTGCCTCTGGGAAGATCCTTTATGAGGTCTGTAGACATTTACAGGGACACCACAAGATTTAGTCACTGCTCATTTCAATTGTTGTATTTTTCATAGTCTGGCATTTGTGTCAATCCAAGGACTTTTTATTTATCTGCCTTATTTATTTCCCTTATCTCTTGCTGTCATTCAGGGCCTGGAGTACTGTGAGGAGCGATACAGTCAGGAGTTAAGTGGTACATCTTTTCCTCTCAGGACTCAGGCCACCAACACCCGTTTACTGAACTGCCAAACCATTGAGAAGTTCAGGCCCCATCCTGATCGTGATGACAGTATGAATGAAGGTTAGCTTGCTTCTTATCTGTGTTGTGGAAGATAAAATATGAATGCTTTACATTGACATTGCCTAAGAGAATTCATGTTAAAACAACTGTACTATTGTATAATACCTTTTGTAAAATGTCATCCATATGTTTTCCTATTTTCAGTTGCATCTCCAGACACCAGCGTGTCTATCTTCAGCTGGCAGGTCAAGGCCTATGGTCAGGGAATGCCAACTACCTTCATTGGGGTTTTTGACATCAACCGCTGGTACCATGCTCAGATGCCAGATTCTTTGAGGTACAGTGAAGACTGCTTTAGGAAGTACTGGTTTGAGTCATTTGTTATTGTGTCTTCCATGATTTCCCTTGATTCATTGAAACACAGCAGTAAGTGTATTTTTATTTATGTCTGTCAGAACTGGGGAGTCTCTACAAAATTGTCCTTATCTAGCAGTCTGGTCCCTGGACCCAGTGATGCAGATGGTGTCTCCCCATGTCCTCTTGGACGTGGTGGTGCATGACCGCAGCCTGAGCAGGGGTCTGCCTTTCACCTGTCCCCCACCAGAACAGTACTTTAACCCCACCACGTACAACTTTGGTAAGTCTTAATATTATACACAAGACAATTTTGGCATAAACATTTTTCTTAATAATCCTTTGGAGAAAAGATCAAAAAGGTCATTTTAAGTATTTCGAAGACCTATTCTCCCAGGTTTTGTCCCTCTACATTTCTATTTCTTTTTTATATTACAGATGCTACCTGTCTGCTCAACTCTGGAATTGTGCACTTAACCTGCTCTGGGTATCAGAAAGAGGCAAGTTTTCTCTCAAACATACATTTAACACAGATGTGTGTTAAGAGATGAATATGTGACTGTACTGTAAATGAACACGTCAGGAAAAATTTGGTCACTCTTAATTGGTTTTGGAATTTATCCACTCCTTTTATGTTTTTGTGTATATAAGGAAATGCCATGTAAAGATATTTTGACATGAAATAACCTTTTCTTTTGCCATCTGATCCTTCTAATACCAGACTCTGAGCTTTTTGAAAAAAGCTGCTCCTTGTTCCAGTGACGTCATCTCCACTAGCTATTCTCGCTGCCTCATGTCCGGTCTACTCTCATCTCGCCTGGCGGACACCCAGGCTTCCAGCCTCTCTCAGGTATGTACACACTTGGCTGATGTCTAGGACTCCAGATTAATTTGCCAACATAAGGAACATGCTCATGCCAAATGTCCTCCTAGATGCTTTATTGTAATGTAAAATATCACATTGAATTTGGTGTTTATTATTAAGGTGGATTTGTAATATGTGCTTTAAATGTGGCGTTTAGGAGGAGCAGCTGGATGCCATCTTATCCACAGCTGTGGAGACGAGCTCTTTGGGATTGATCACTGGCTGCATCAAACAGTGGACTGCAGAGGGTGAGGAATCTGGCCTTTGAAGAAATGTCAGATTTTTTTCTCCAGTATAGATAAATTACACACTGCTCAGTATGTAGAAGGTCAGTTCTAATGCTTGTCACTTTGTCTCTCAACAGAACAACCAGGCTCTGCTCTGAACCTGCGCTACATCCTGGATTGGGCGTGGAACAAAGTAGTCCAAACCAAAGAGGAGCTGGATGGCATCTGTACGTGTGACTCACAGTAAAATATCCATAAACTTGGTGATGTACATGTATTCAATGAAAGCTCAATTTCAGGGTAAATTAGATTTTAAATGAATATTTTTTTTCCTGTGTGTTCACTCCCCAGGTGCACCACTGTTTGACAGCTCGTCAAACTTCACAGACCCTCAGACAATGCAGCTGCTACAGCACAGCCAGAGACTGCTCAGTAACCTCAGCACCATCTTCCATTGTCTGCTCAGTGAAGCTCAGGAACTCACTCAAAAAGGTACAGACTCTCCCGAGGCACAGTTACCAGTCTAGCAGCTTGGACATTTTTCTGTTGTTTTGATCCATTTTTAGCTCGTCACAGTGTTTGGTTATATTTTCTTCTCCACAGGACTGGTGGGTCTGATGAACAAGAACATGGTGTCCAGTCTGATTTCTAAATATGCTCAGGTGGTCCTCTGGTTTTGTCGCACTGGTCTGTTGCCCGAGGGACCAGGTAAGGAATTATTAAATGTAAACATGACCTACGTGGAAATTTATTGGGGGCTGGGGACTTCGTTGGCAGTCCTGCTCATTTCAGTGAACTAGAAGCTGTTTATTCAGTGAACAGACAAAAATCTGGTTTACTCTTAAAGTAACTGGCACATTAACAGCAAATCCACAATACCAGACCTAGTGTGGGTGTTTGGAAATTACCTTGAATCATGTCAACAGAAAGTCCTGCTCTTGTGCCTGTTGCTGTTTTTGTTCCAGTATATTTTTGTAGATTAGAAGAGCGTCCAAATGAAATCTGCTTTTCTGGATTCAGTTCAGGAGTTTGTTAGGGTTTTTTTTTGTTTTTTTTATACAGGATAAGGACAGTGGCTTATAACTGAAGTTATGAGCACACTTTGTCAAGGGATGACCAGACTTTTAGTAATGTATTCAGCTATTTTTCTGTCAATCTAATTTTTCCTTTGTCTCTGCGTGTTGTATCCGCCTTCCCCACCAGATGATGATGCGCTTCAGATTTCCAGGCCTTTCTACACCCACTCGGTCATCAGCAGTTACTACACTATACGCAGAGAAGAACTTACCAGACTGGCTAAGTGAGTAGGCTTTACTAAGAATACAGCTAAAGTAAATCAGACCTGGAATACATCTCAAACTTGAGATGACAGTTAACCAGTGTTTTTCATCAATAGTGAAAATGAAATTTCAAAATGGAATTACCCTGAAACCTTACTTTTGATTGATGATTGAATGATGATTATCTCACACTTGTTTATAATATGCTGAAAAAATGCTGACACACTCCTGTTGGTTTTCCAGAGGCAAGTGGTGTGCAGACTGCCTGATGATTGATGGTTTGGTTGGCCAATGTGGAGAAGGCTTAGCCAAACTGTGGAAGAGGGACGAGGGTGGAACAGGCCAATACCCACCTCCTACTTTACATGTAAGAATTAAACTTATTTTGATTTCTGTTTTACTTTTTATTTTGTTGCTTAAATGTTTGTTCATTTGACTGTGCATCCTCTTGAGCTGATTATTATGTATCTTTGATCCACAGGCCTTGCTGGACATTTATCTACTGGATAACATTGATGAAGCAACCAAACATGCAATTGTATCCTTATTGAATTATTATTGCTATGTTATACCTGTCCGCATTAGTTGTGAGCACTTACTGTTTTAGATGTTGTCGTGTGTGAGTTGTGATTATCAAATTGCTTGTAATATGTTAGAAAATACTTTGGAGTTGTATATGAATATTAGTGTTTAAGGTCAGAGTAATTAAATATTGCGTCATGTATCCAGTGTAATGTCTGAAAATGGATACTAAATCTAATTTTATTCCAAAATCTCTCCAGTATGTTGAGTGTATCTATGAGCCTTGACCAGTTGCTTTCAGGTGATTTACCTTTTGCTGGATGTCATGTACTCCTACCCCAATAAAGAGGGAGCATCAGTGGAGTCTTTCCCCACAGCTTTTGCCATTCCTATTGGACTGGTCAAATTAGTGCAAGGACTTTGGCTGCTGGACCATCACGACCACCAGGTTCATAAATATTAATTGATGAAGTCAGTGGCGCATCAGTGGGCCTATTAGTGATGCTGAGCTTTTTAGTTTCCCAGTCTGGATTTTACAGTTAAAATTCATTTGTTTTGTTTTGTCAGAGTTCGTTTGAGCTGCTCCTACATCCAGCTGCATCTCCGTGTCAGTTTGCGTGGCAGCATGAGCGTGTCCTGCAGGCGTTGATGTGTCAGGGTCAACACTCTGTGGCGCTGAGATACTTCCATGTTACAAAACCTCCAATTTCCTCCACCACTCAAGCCAAACTCTGTCTCTCTGTCCTGCTACATAATAGGTAAGACAAAATATGTAGGACATTTTAATAGCTTTTGCAAGAACAAATATTTTGGATTAGAAAATGAAGCATAATGATGACTCTGTCCTCTACCAGCTGCTGACTGGCCTTTCTTCTGCATGAGTTGGCTTGCCTTTTGTAATCAGTGTGTACCCTCTTCCAGATGTCTCATAGAGGCGTGGTCCTTGATTCGGCAACACTCAAGTCGCCTCAACATGGGTGAACTTCTAGGATTTCTTTATGAGAACTGCCAGGAACTGGGCCTCATCAAAGAGCTGCTCAAACTGCCCCTGGGCCTCCCTGAGCAGGTAGGAAATGAGTCAAGTGCATTATTAGACTTGACATGGAGGATTTTCTCCATAATTTCACTTAACAGTACATTTGAGGTATATTCAGACACTTTGCTGTGGACCTTGAAAATTATGGAGTTTTGTCATGTGGTAATGACAAGAACTAATATAGATTTTAAGATTAAAACACCCTGGTTCTTTATTGTTAAAGGTCCCTGATCATTTTTAAATCTTAAGTGTAGTCTTAATGGCAGTCAAATTCTTAAGTTGAGGAAAATAATTTAAATAGCACAGGAAAATAACTTTTTTTTTTTTTTTTACATATATAATAAGTTGTCCAAGGTAAAAAGTTACTCATCTCAGTTACTAATCAAAAAATGTTTTGATAGTTTCTTATTTTTGCCATTTATGTAGAATGATGAACCAAATGTTTTTACCAGTTGTCAAGAGAATTGCATACATCAGCTAAATGATTTGACACTTAATGCTTCAATGTTTCATATATGATATTCGTATTTTAAAGATGCCTTTCTCATTGTAACTATAAGGTGTACATGACAATATCTGAGTTGCTGTATTTTTCCTTTTTTTTTTTTCTTTTTTGAATAAAAGTTACATCCCAAGCGATAATATATAACCTTCATAAGTCTTTGAACAAGCCTTATTTCTTGCTTTCTGTAAATGTTTAAAATTTCAAAGTGCTTGCAGATAAATTATTCTTTCCATTTTTGATATTGAAATTCTGTGCTTAAAATCTTTGCATATGTGTGTTTCAGGAGTGTTTGGAGAAGTTTCTCCAGGGTACTGGGGGTCTCCAGAACAGAGAGCTGCTGATGGTGCATTACCTTCAGCAGGCAAACTACATACCTGCTCTGCAACTCAACCAGAGCCTCAAAATGAACCTGGTGGTATGTTTGAGTCTTCGCCAAAGTAAAATATCTCTACTACAGTATAAACAAGGTACTGTAGTTGAACCCCATAATATTTATGATTATGTGTTGTTCCTGTATTTCTAGAATGAAAGAGACCCAAAGCTTAAAGAGCGGTCCAGTACTAGGAACTCTATATTGGATCAGTACGGCAAAGTTTTGCCAAGGGTCCAGAGGAAACTAGCAATGGAGCGAGCAAAGCCTTACCAGCACCCTGGCACAATCCACAGAGAAGGTAAGAAGAACTTAACTTCATTCTTTACTAACAGAGTTTGCATGCACTAATGTTTTAAGACTTTCATATGCTGAAATATTTTGATAGTAGATGTAAGTTACAACTTAATTCTAGAACTAAACCTTTGGTAGAAGCAAAGGCTAAAGTAATGGTTGGCATTGTGCATCATTTTTAAAGGTGGGGAAAACTTTGAAGATGAGAAGGTGTGAATTACACTGTTTAGTTTATACGTTGAACCCCTCTGGCATTTGTGATGACATTTATGATATATACTCACTTTCTTGTTCCAAGTAGAGGTACTGAGGACTATTTGTATATTAGCTGCTGGAGGCAGACTTGCAACATGACACAGGCAAATTTGTATGACATTATGCAAACTTATGGCAACATGACATTAAGCTATGCTGAACAGCTTCAAAGCTGGTAACTTGATTACATTTGACATGACACACTAATGTTGCAGTGTTGATAAGGAAGCAGGAGACAAGTCTCTCCTTAACAGCTACACTTTTATAACAGTTTGCTGGGGTGTATCATGTTTTTATAGCAGTATAATTTAATCTTTCTAATTTCAGGGCATAATTATGCTACCTTGTGTAAAACAGTTGCATATTTGATGGTTTACCCACTCAATTTTACTGCCTAGTGAATTGCAACTCATTACATTATTTTATATGGACAATCATAACAATCATGGTTTTGCATTTGTTTCCAAACTATCAACATATGTATTTCCAACTCTAGCCACAGTTGCAGTCAGTCTATTTACTTATGTTCAGCTCATATTTTTCCCAATGTGTGGCTTAATCATGATGTTTCCATTTTGTTTTCTCAACGTGATCTAGTCTCTCGGCCACAGCCACTATCAACTATCACCAAACGCTCTGCTGGTGAGAAGGTGATGTCAAGGGCTGGCTTCATCAACAATGTCCTCACCAAGATTGAGGAGGTGTGGTTAGGCAAAGGAGCCACTCCACAGTCTTCCCCAGCCAAGAGGTGACCATAAAATACTGGAATTACTTCAGAGAAATCTTTTTTGTTTTGTTGATTGAAATCTTAGCATTTACCACTAACTTACTCTTGCAGCCCTAGGGCAACAGACATCTGCAGCCCCAGCCCTAAGCCTTCCTCCCTGACTCTTCCTGATCCTTTCCTGGGAACCCCTATCACCATGACATCCAAGCAAAAGTCAAGGTACTCCTAAAATACACTATACTACTGTGTGGTGCTCTTTTGGGTAGGTATTGTACCTCTGGTATAACATTGTGGTGTTTTTAGTTGAACTAAACTGTACACCCAAGATGAGTTTTAAGTCTGACTACATAAACATGTAAACCTGAATAAATATTAGTTCTTGAGGAACATAGAAAGGTCCCTATTTATTTTATAAAGAGTGATCTGTACCATATGCATTATGTTTTTAAAATTTGAAAGAACTTGTCAGATAAGTGTTTTTATTCCTTTTGAATAATGTTTTCTTGTCATTTCTTTTTCTTTACTCTGATCAGGCTAATGGAGTTGGTGGTTCACCCCTCTTGTCAGACCCCTCGGCCCCTCGTCAGCCCCGCGAGATCCCCCAGTTCCTGGGTATCTCCAAAGAGCATCGGGAAGGCTCCAGAGCTCAGTCTGCTACAAACTCCACAGGTTGTCAAGGTGAATAGACAGATGTACACTTTTCTAAAATTATAAAATGTAGTTATCATATCTCATAATATTGTTTGAATATCCTAATGGGATAAAAGTAGCTTTTCTTACTAATTTTGCCTTATCTGTGTTATTTGTCCTGCGCCAACAGCGAGCTCGGGCCTTGGCTGCTTCAGGTCCAGTGTTCTCAGCCTTCACTCCGCAGTCCATCCTGCGCAGCAGCCTGAGGCCCACACCTGTCGCCACCCCATCAGCTTCCCCTGGACGTTCCATCACACCACCCCTCCGCAATAAAGAGAACAGAATCACCTTTATTGAGGAGGCAGAATCTCCTGAACCAGAGAAGAGCATCCGATGGACCAATGGGGTACAATCAAGCTCTACTAATAAACTGTACACACATTCCACAGAGGAACATATGCCATTCCCCTACTCTCCCTTCTCCCTCATTTTCTCCACTAAAGCAACCAAATAAAGATGAAATGACCTACAATAATTCATTAGACAGTTGAAAGCTGATGTGCAAGATGTTCTTTTTTTCCTTTGATTGTTTAATTGACAAATGAAGGAATCTCCAGTAATAATTATTGTTTATATATCGGTACATTGGAACTTATTCCATCTAAATCCTCATTTTTTGGTATGTTTTGTGTTTGAATTTATTTTTCTCTTTAGATGGCAGCAGAGAGTGAGATTAGTTTGCTGACTAGAGGAACTACGTTGTCCAAGGCAACTCATAAGACCTGGTCCCCAGAGCCTGCTGAGGAGGAAGCAGATGAACCAGAGGAAGGGACACCGTCTCATGTTAAGTTCTTTCCTCCAGAAGGTGGAGTTCCTTCTCCACAGCTGAGATGCTCTGAGAGTGAATCATCCTCTATCCATGAAGAAACTGGACCATCAGCATCATCACATGCTCAAGTTTCCCTGAGCTTTGAAACCAGCCACACGTCTGTACGTTCAACAGACACAACTTTAGAGTATTTTGATGCACCTTTGTCACAAGATCAGGAAGGGGAGGAGAGCTTTGTGGATAAAGATGAGGATGATGGGGTAGTGATAGTCACTGTCAAAGCCCCTGAAGAAAAAGAACTGGAGCAAGAACCTGCATCAACAGCTGAACAGGCCCCTGTCCTATCACTGGGTGAAGGAGATGGGGTTAAGGAGAATGAAACATTTGAAGATTTAATGGAAGCTTGTCCTGAACAGGAGAATAAAACGGAAGAAGTAGTTGAGTCTGAAAAGGAGGATGAAGTGGATATTAAATCAAGTATAGAACAAGAAGATACTGTAACTCCTGATCCTGGAGAGCTCCCCAGTCATGGTAAGTATTTCTCTATTTTTGATGGTGTTAAAACTTACAGTGAAGTTAGGGAAAACAAATAAAAACATTTTCAACACTTATCTGAATTATTACCTGAATTATTTTTGTGTTCCACTAGGTTACAACCAGGTGATTGAAGGTACAGAGTCAGTTACCGAGTCTGCCCCAGATGTAGAATTACAGGATCAGCCAGTGAAACCTGAGGCCCAGGATAACCAGTCAGAGGCCACTGAAGCTCTAGAATTCACTGAAGATATGAAACCATCTGAACCCACTGAAGCTGCAAATGAACCAGAAGAGGATCTGGAGCAACCAACAGGTTTGTCCAAAAAGTTGACAAGCATTACTTCATGAGATGTAATGCAGTGATTTAATATAAAAGGAGACTGAGGATAGTGATTGTATGAATTATATGGGTTTAATTGGTTGTCAGCCACATGAATATGACTTGAATTATGTTATTAAATGAAGTTCCTTTTTTTGTCATTAGATCTGACAGACTTTGTCCAGCAACATCTCTTTGGCAGTGATCTGTCTCCCCCTCTAACCCGCTCAGGAATACACAATGCATCAAAGACTGAAGTGTCATTCAACAGGTATCCTACCCGTTTCTTGAAATAAAAAACTTTCCCTCATGTTTCTGTGCTGTAATCTTTAAGAAGGCTTTACAGCTTATCCATTAACTATTTTGGGTTAATCTGCTTTCTTTCAGTCAATCACTACAGGAGGAAGAAGAGGAGATCACAGCTGCTAAACCTGCACTGCTGCTCACCACCCAAAAATCTATCACCTCTGTAACATCCTCAGAGCCAACTGGCACTGACTCTCACTGTGAGGAAGATTTCACACATAGCAATAAGCTTGTAGTAAACACACTTAATGTTAGATTTGTCTTTTTGTCTTGCACATTATGTTACAAATCTGCTCTTGTGCTTTATCCTCTAGCTGTTGTGAGCGTTAATGACAGTGAAGAACTTTCTAGTCCTGCCTCAGAAGAAGAAGAAGAAGAAGATGAGGAAGAGGATTCTGATCAAGCTGAAGAAGAGGAGGAAGAGGAAGAAGATGAGGAGGAAGAAGAAGAAGAGGAGGAGGAGGACTCGGGCAGTGAGGTGGAGATAATTGAGGAAGTCCAGGGTAATGGAAGGCTGTCACCCCTCCAGCCTGGTTCAGTCTTTGTACAACAGGGACAAGCTCACTTTTTGCCACCTCTGTCAGGGCAGGAGGCTGAAGTGTTCTCTGCAGAGATGAAGGTAACTTGATTACATGGTTGATGTCAATACCAATGCATTGTGCAAATTTTAGTAGGTCCTTTGGTTCACACAAAGGGGTGGGTTTACCCTCATTAGAAATTACTTTGAATGAATTACTTTTGAATGAGCCCCTGAAATATAGAATGGTCTTTCTGTTGATCCTTAAAAATATTTAAATATAATGATATGAATTTTAGGTCCTAAAGTGTCTTGTACTAGTACCAGTACCAGTTTGGTCTAAGTGTAATGGGGTGCTCCTAGCTAATGATGTATGTGGCATAGGGCTATAGAAGTGGACATCATATTGGTCACTTCAGACTGCTGCTGGGTTAAACTGTGGTAGCAGGTTTGAAATAAACATGTAAATGAAATGAATGAATGATTTGGTAGTGTGTGCACAGTACAGTGCAACAGGACCACCAACATAATCCGGCCGAGATGTTAAAGGTGTTGATAATCTTGTTTGCATGACAGATTTGGAATAGTTCTTAAGTCTTGAAATGAAGCTGCTCTATAGGTGTCTGTGTATAGAGAGAGATTCTGATGAGCCAATTTTTAAAGAGTTGTAGGATTAATTCAGTGTCTTGTTTCTGCACCTTAACAGTTAGTAGAAGAAGAAATGGAAGGTGAGGTGGTGATGGTGAGACTTGGGGCCGATGAAGGAGAGATGAATCCAGATGAGGACGACGAACAAGGATCATCCTACATGGAGCTCAAACCCTCTACCACTCTGTTGGTACCTCTGGAGCTCGTGGAGGAACAGGATGGCCTGGTCCATAGTTCTGAGCTGGGTCTTAATGAGCTTCACCATACCCATGTGCCAAATGACCTAAGGCCTGAAACCCACAGCACCTTCTCTCTGATGCTGGATGTGGATGAAGATGGAGAAAAAGAGGCAGATGTGCTGGACAGTGACCCGCTGTCATCCAACCCTTACCAGTCAGAGGTCACTGATGAACCAGCAGCCACACCAGAGATCATCCTTTTGACCAAAAATGATGGAGATACTCCTCCCTCAGGAGAAGGCACTCAGGAGGAGCTTGGGGTAGACATGAAGGAACTGAGCAGAACTGAAGTAGATAAACCAGCAGAGTTAGAACCTGTGGAAATTCAAGCTGACCTTCAAGAGGAGCCTGGGGTAGAGACGGAGGAACCAAGCAGAACTGAAGTGGATAAACCAGCAGAGTTAGAACCTGTAGAACTTCAAGCTGACCTTCAGGAGGACCCTGGGGTAGAGACAGAGGAACTGCGCAGAAATGAAGTAGATAAACCAGCAGAGTTAGAACCTGTAGAACCTCAAGCTGACCTTCAGGAGGACCCTGGGGTAGAGACAGAGGAACTGAGCAGAAATGAAGTAGACAAACCAGCAGAGTTAGAACCTGTAGAACCTCAGGCTGACATTCAGGAGGAGCCTGGGGTTGAGATGGAAGAACTGAGCAGAACTGAAGTGGATAAACCAGTAGAGTTAGAACCTCAAGATGACCTTCAAGAGGAGCCTGGAGTAGAGATGGAGGAACTGAGCAGAACTGAAATAGATCAACCAGCAGAGTTAGAACCTCAAGTTGACCTACAAAATGAAAACACTGAGCAAAAATACATGATAGAAGATGTAGAACAAAAGAAGGAAGTGGAGTTGATAATGTTTGCTGAGGATAATGAACCTCCAACGGTTTCTTTCTCTGAGCCAACACCAGCAGAAGAACCCCCAGTTATCAAGGATGGCAATGATATTGGAGACTCGGCAGCAATGACAGATGCTCATGTTCAAGAGGAAATGAAAGAGCAGGATGATGAAGCAATATCTGGTGACGATCAGAAGGAGCTTGAGGGAAATGTGCCTTTTGAAAAGGATGCACCAGAACCCCAAAGTGGAGAAACTGTGGCAGCCGTAGAGGAGGAGCAGGAACAGCAGCAGGTATATACAGCCTTAAAAAATGCAGAAAAGGGCAACCAAGAAGAATTTCAGGAAACAAAAAGGGCAGGGAGAAGACCTAAAAAAGTTAAAAGGAGTGATGAGGAGGAACCTGTGCAGCAGCCTGTGGACTCTGATACCCAACCAGAGGAAAAGCCTGTGTTAGACACTCTGAGGTCTCAGAGAAAAAAGAAAGCTCCTTCTACCCCAACAAGGAGGACCACAAGAACGAGGAGGACTGTTACCTTCATCTCCCCTTTGCTTGAGGAGTCTGATGAGACAGAAGAGGAAGGGAAGGTACAGGAAGTAGAGACTAGCTCTGCAGTCCCTACGTCCGCCAGTCGTACACCAAGAAAAGGGAGAAGGGTCGAAGAAACCACTGTCAGCACACCTCGAAGAAGTACCCGCAAGGTTCATTCTGAGCCTCCTGAGCAGGAGGAGGACATAGATAATGATACTACAGTTCTAAGTTCCTCCAGGGTCTCTTCTCCTGGCAGGCGACGAGCTTCACAGAGAGCGACCTCAACAAGAGCCAGTCAGCGGAATCAAAGCATCAGTGAAGAGGTGACAACAGACACAGATGTGGAAATAAGAGAAGAGGAGGGAGAAACTGATGAAGTGAAGCAGCCAAAGTTTTCTGGACGACGCAGTTCTAAGACTCCCACCCCAGCCAAACGCAGGACTACTCAGCCCAGTACTCCAAGGAGGTCCAGCCGCAGGATACTGAGTAGTAGTGAGGAGACACCAACACCATTAGAAGTCCTGAAAGAGGAGGAGGAGAGCGCTCCTCCTGTCAAACACAGCTCCAGAAAGAGGAAGACACAAGTGGCACAGCCTGTCCTGATAGAGGAAGAAGAGGACGGAAAACCACAGTCTCCCAGCCCTGGAAGAGGGACTCGTCAGTCCAACCGGATTACCCTAAATATTTATCCACAAGTAAGTATAAAACTTACTTTTTTTGTTTGTGATGAGCATAAACTGACACAATCTTAATCCTATTAATCTACCAGGAGTTAAAAGTGCTGTTTGCCATCATCTGGCCAAAGGATCACACCTCAATGTTTATAAGCACAATCGCAGCAGAAGGCCACAATATTATTTTAAAGAGGCCACTATTTCCACCGTACAGTTTGAGTTCTGCTCGTAAATGTTCTAATCCATTTTATCCGTTTGACTAGTTTCATATTGACTACATTAATGATAATGGCTGTTTCTCAACACCAAGAATGCAGAGCACGACCTTGCAAACTCTGCGAGTACGGTCTTAGTAAGAATGGTCTCAGAGAACATACTTCCTAAGTACGCAAATCTATCTGTAATTGGAACGGCTGTGTACTTGGGAACTTTCCTCACAGTCTCTGCTGTGTTTACAGCAGTGTTGTGCACCTAGCCTAGCAACATAAATGCTAAAATAGCCTGTTATGCACTGGTGCCTGTAAAATGATGTAGTCAGACAGGAGATCTGGAAAGCCAAATTTAGCTGATTCTTTGATATGAGATGATCAGATAACCCAGCCCTCAGATATTGAAAGTTTCTGTGGAGTCGAATGTAATTTTAGCAGGTTCTATGTATTTCATAATCCATTTTACCCATGATTACCATGCATGCATCTGTATCACATATCATTCCATATGATGAACCTGATCCATTCATTTCTTGTCACTGACAACATTTAACACTCCCAGGTCAAACTGGTTCCTCTATCATATCCTCAGAGTGTAAAAAAGCTTCAAGGGGAGACCGTTATTGAAACTATTAATGCAACTGGGGATCGACCTAAACGGGACCTGAATACTTCCGCCGGTCGAACCACCACTCGCCGGCTAACTAGAAGCAAACTCTGGGACCACCCTGAGGAAGACCTGCTTTTACTGGACTCTCCATTGGAAGTGGATTCTGAAATCCCTGTTGCAGATGCCCTCATCAAGAGGCTCCAGGATGAGGAGGAGAAGCAAGAAGGTAAGCATGAGGCAGCAGTGACACTGAAAGTACACCCATATGAATGGAATGATGTATTCTCAGCTTTTGGCCCATTCTTCATCTATACCGAGCAAAAATAGAAACGCACCAGGTACGAGACGTGCAGCCCAAAATGAGCTCATGAAGTTTCATAAATGTAAAACATGGTTAATTCTCTTGATTTGTAAACTAATTTTCTGTCCATGTCTGAAAGTGAGCACTTGCTCAGTGATTCCACCCACAGCACAGCTGTGGCCTGTCCAGATGCTGCTCAAACAGCATTAACAGTATTCAGACATTCCTTATACAGGGGAGGGTTAAAGCACACCTCAAAATGTCACTTTTCCTCAGATGTCACCATGCCACTGATATCACAAATCATGCGGGAACGGTTCTCGATAACATCCCATAGTTCCATGTATCCCTCAAAGAGGAGTGGAATAACATTCAACTGACCCCCACATGAATGTCACTGAACGCCAAACGTGACCATCATGTTCTAAAGGACGGTAGTCTGTACCACATTGGTCAACAAAATGTATTGTCTGTGATTTAATATATTTTGCAACATCTAATGCTGTTAAAAGGTAAAGTGTCACATGGTGCGTTTATACTTTTGCTTAGTGTAACTTCTAATATATTAAACTGGGTCACTGATATGTAGTTTCTTGCTGCAACAGGCTGCAGGTAGTGTTTTTATTGCAATGGCTTCTTCATCGACCCTTAACAGACCTGGAATTCTACTATTACAGGTGGAGTTGTTGCCTCCAAGACGAGAGCCAGCAAGAGACGTACGAAGTCATCAGTGGAGCAGGTTCCTCCCGTACAAGAACCTGTGGAGGAGGAGTCGAGCCCAGGCGAGCATTCATTCATCTACTCACCATCAAGAAGGAGAACAAGAGGTGTGCAGTCATTCATTTCATTCACATTTTCACAAATTCACATGTCCATTTATCATCTGTCATGGTGGTAATGCTGTGGGATTCTGTCTCAGCCTCCAGAGAAGTGTCGCCTGGTCCGAGTGACGGGTCTACTGCTCCTGTCACTCGAAGCAGAAGAGTTGCCAAAGCTGCCACCGTTTCACCTCAGGTATGTTTGTGCTCATATTTTTTTCTCATTTTAATGTAATTCTAATTAGCCTGTGTAATGAATATAAGTCTGTACACACTTATTTAAATGTTCGGTGTCTCTGATTTGTTTTGGGAGGGAAAAAGAACAATTTCCATCTTTACTGCAAAATTGAAACCTATTCAAACAAGATGAAATAATAGTTTTGCTTGTGGTGATTAGACCTTTATCCATCTTAGGCAGGTGTTCAGGCATATGATCCAATCAGTACACTTTAGTTACAGATTGATTTCTTAACTGAAAGAAGAAATAACAAATCGACTTGTTATAACAGCAGCCATTTAAAACAGAATTTCAGTCTAATTTTAGGAATAATTGTACTAATTTTTCTCTGGCCTAATCCTTTTTTTCCTTAGGATGAAATTGCCTCAGAGGAAGATAATGTGGAAGTGGATAAAGTAGCAGCAGCTGTTTCTAAAACCAGAAAAACTGGCAAGCGAACGGCCAAGTAAGAGCCATTGTCTGATAATTAGACTTGTGTATTTAAAAATATTGATATAAACTCATAGTATTTACCAAATAACCTACTAAATCCTGTAATTATCCTTATCCAAACTTTGTGACTGTCTTGCTTAAATTTTCATTGGAATTCACCCCTTTTAGATCCAAGGCGGTTCTGGAACCGGCTCCAGTGGCGGAGGTGGACCTGCTGTCCCCTCTGCCCAGCCCGGCAGAACCAGTCCCACGAGCGCAGAAGAGGACAAAGGAGGCGGACCTCCCGGCCTCGAGGATGAACCTCCGTCGCAAACGCATTATGGACACACTTTTAACGAAACCTCTCACACGGAGAAAGAAACTCTGAGGTTTAGGGATGAAAACTGTCACCCACCTGGTCCGACAGAGTCCTGAGTATCTGAACTGACCGGAGCCAGTGATGTCAGAATAAATGCATATGGTCATAACGGTTCTTTGTCTCCAGATGCCTCACCACACTGCAGTGGTCTTTGTTTATTAATTCTCCTCTTGGACAATACAATAAATCCAATGTCAGCATGAAAAATATTTTTGGGACAAAACACACTACTGGTACAAAGCAGTGTGAGAGAGGACTTTATTTTTGGGGTTTACATGTCCCTCTCCTATAAACTTGATGATCTGTGGCCATTTTGTGCAGGACAATGGACGGTCATGCTCATAATCAGCTTTTCTGGCACTAAATGGCACAAGGGATGGAGATCAGTAACCATTTTTAGAAGCTCCCATTAAACAAAACCAGAGACTGGATTGAAATTGCTTGTGATAAAGAGGTTCTATTTACATTCTCTTAAATTTTATTTTTTTGTTGTTTACTTTTACTTTGTATTGAGGCCTGCTGTTTTTTCTATTTTAGAAGAAAAGCGACCGACCCGGTGGAAATGACCCGTTTCTACAGATAAATTTGTATATAGTCTTTTGTTATGTTCCAAATAAAGGTAATAAATCTTAAAGAATTATGTTCATTTTGAAGTTTTAAGTGTTGAAAATGCATTTGATCATCTAATCAGACAGCCTATGCCGTAGTCTTAAACCTGATTGGTTTGTGGGGTGAGGAGTTTTGTGAAAATGCACAGATTTGTTCACTCTTAAACAGATTTGGACTGTTTGTACGTACACGGGGTTGTATATTGTGACAGAAAATGACTTGCACAGTGGTTGGAGTTGTTGAATTTGGGACTTGTTGATAGGTTTGTTTAATTTTATGGCGACCACCATCACAAACATAGGCTATTTTCTGATGAATGTATGTAGAATGTCTTATTTTTGATGACTGCTCTTTGATAAATATGGTAAAGCTTGAATACTTCTCTACTTCTGGTGTGGAGTGATTGTGTCGACACTGTTTCCTTTAAGTGTGTGTTCATCAGTGGCCGGTGCCTTTATTGAGCTTGGGGGGAATTGACTGGAGGCCAAAACTAGATGTACAATCACATATTCTTCACACCAGTCAGTATCAATGACCCCCCACAGTGTTTTCAGAGTTTTTCACTTCCTTTTGATTACCCCGCCCCCAAGGAGGAGGGTATTGTTTTTGGTTAGTTTTTTTTTCTTTTTTTTGTCTGTCAGCAACTATGCACAAAAACTACTGGAACAATTTTCAGGAAAGGTGCAAGGTGGTCCGGAATAGATCCGGATCACCAAAAAATGTTTTTGCAATTATAAGAGATAGGGCAATTCGGGTAAAATGTTTACGAGGGGCAGGGTTTGTTGTGCCTGGCACCGCTTTTTTAGATTTTTTTTTTTTTAAATAAGTTTTTATTTGTATTAGTTTGTTTAATGAGCCTTCATTTCCAGAACCTAAATAAGCAACCACAACATTAATTGTGATTCACTAAACCAGGGGTGTCAAACATACGGTCTGCAGGCCATAACTGTCCCACCAAAGCATCCAATCCAACCCACAGGATGCATTTTCAATCTACAAAAACAGACTATTTACCACCTGTAGCAGGGGTGTTAAACATACGGCCCCTGGGATGAGTTTGCAAAAATGACATTGAAGTTTATTAATATTCAATTCAGTTTTATTTGGAGAGCCTTATATCACAACAAGGTTATCTCACAGGGCTTTACAGAGTTAATTGGATGTAAACAACAGTCAAACAGAAAATTAAGGAAATGCGTTAATGTCCTGGGAATCCTCCATCCTTAGACCCTCCTTTTCAGCAAGGAAAACTCCAAAAACCCAGAGGGAAAAGAGAAACCTGAGGAGAACCACAGTGAAGGAGAGATCCACTCCATATGGGGGGGGGCGGGTTCAAAGGTCAGGGCTGGGCACAGATAGGTCACCAGAGATCCCGTTGTCATTGGGTCCCATGCGGCTCCAACAGAGATCAAGGATGTTCTACTTTGAGTTTAGGGGCCACATACAAACCAGTTTCATCTCCAGCAGATCAAAACAGTAAAATAATAGCATAAACACCAGGGGCCTCATGTACAAAGTGTGCGTACGCCCAAAAATGTGGCGTACGCCCTTTTCCACGCACACGTTCAGATGTACAAAGAGTGAAATGACTATGAAAATATGCTCTCCTCCACACAAACTCCACAGCTGCGTACGCACGTTTCTAGTGCTTTGGAACGTTTGGCGACACTTAAAGGTGATACTGGGAAACTTAATCATGTGGAAAAGTTACATAATTCCTCCGAGTGATGAGCACATCAGAGACACACAGGTGAAGAATTAACACACCGGTGTACAAAGGAAATGTGCTTGGATTCGGGCGTACGCACAATTTAATACATCTGGATTTTTTTGTGCGTACGGACTTTTCC
This sequence comes from Ostorhinchus cyanosoma, assembly GCA_029814465.1. Classification (NCBI taxonomy): domain Eukaryota; kingdom Metazoa; phylum Chordata; class Actinopteri; order Kurtiformes; family Apogonidae; genus Ostorhinchus; species Ostorhinchus cyanosoma. The sequence goes on along the minus strand of JAPTYQ010000018.1, from coordinate 21,374,142 downwards.
AGATATAAACGTACACCAGCTTTTAGTCTGAAATCCACACAAGACTTTGTACATGAGGCCCCTGGAAACTATGACTTCTCTTTATTTTAATATGAAAAATTGCAAAAGTGAAACCACATTATGACAATATTTCCATATACAAACTGTCTTTTGAACAAAAAAATGCACTACTAACTAAAACGACTTTCAGCTCAAACCAAACCTTTGTATGTTAATGTTCCAACTTTGTGCCAAAAAATGTTATTCTTGTTCATCATAAACCACCAACAATTTGGAAATTCAACCTATGAATTGATTTGTTCATTTAAATGTCAATGCTGTTTTGTTTTGGAAGTTTTTATAATTTCTTTTTTTTTTTCCATTGCTAGTTTGTGTATCTTTCTCCTTTTTAAGAAGTAGTCTGTTTTTAGGATGGTATGTAATGGGAGTACTATTAACATGTGTAACAGCTCTGTTTATATTCACTTGTGTGGGTGTCTCGAGTTTCCAGTGTTGTGTTTCTACTGTATAATTCATTGTGATAGACGAGGTGAAAGTGAAACCAGCCTTCAGTTTGCTCCTCAAATTTACAAACAAAAGCAATAAAGAAGCTTAAAAAAAAAGCCCATTCCAAGTACATTTTTATTCATATAATCAAGTTGCTTGTTATATTCTAGAAAACTGAATACTTGTCACTCAGGTTTAAAGCTCAAACACTTGGAGGCTGCAGTGTGACATGGGTGCCATCATGCCTGTCCTGTCCTACTGGCCTGATTGTATCCATGTGGACGTGTAAGGTGACTCTTGTTACTCTGCGTTGTCCTGAGTGTTGGAGGCGATCACTCAGTCTGCCAGTCTGGGTGCTGATACCTGCCTGCAGCACCATGAGGCCCAGAACCTCAGACATGCACAGCAAGGACTGTGTCAAAGTGGCCGTCAGAGTCCGACCCTTCAACAAGGTCAGTTTTCACCTTCTTTTTGCACCTTTACACTTATTTATATCCAGGTTTATAGGATTTTGCCTTTTTATTTCATTTATCTCAGTTTTCTGTATTCTTATGGCATCTTTCTTCTACTATATATTCATTGATGCAGTGCTGATGCATGACTTGTTATAGCAAATATGAAATATGTTTTTCTCTCCTATGATTCTATTTTATTAACTTCTCATCCTCTATTTCTTCATTCAGAGGGAAAGGGATGCAGGCAGCCGCTGTATTGTGTCCATGGTGTCAAACTCCATCACCATCCAAGACCCACGTGACCCACACAACCGCCGCTCATTCTGCTTTGACTACGCCTACTGGTCCCACAACGGCTTCATGCAAGACCGGAGCGGCCTCTACCTGCCTGAGGATCCAGGAGGACGATATGCAGACCAGGTGAGCGCAGAAAGCACAACCGGTTTGAAAGCCAACAGTGGATTGGTAGAAAGTAGAAAGCATTATGTTGGCTGTGAAGCATGTCGATGTAGGGGGTGTGAGTGGCAAGAGGTTAAGATTAAAAGCAACAAAAATAAAAATATATATCATTCATCCTCAGGACAGTGTGTTTGAGGACCTGGGAGAAGGAATACTAGAGAATGCACTGCAGGTAATACATAGAAATGCAGCATTTTGCACCTTTTCATCATTAAAGTCAAATTGTTCGGAGCTACCTTGGAAAACAGACTATTTACCATCTATAGCGTAGGTGTCAAACATACAGTCTGAGGTCCAATACGACCTGTGGCATGAATTTTTACCCCTGCCCCCAGAAGGGGAGGGAGGGGGTGTTGTTTTTGGTTCAGTTTGTTTGTTTCTTTGTTAACACTCTAGCAGCAAAACTATTGGTTGAATTCATACCATATTAGGTTTATAGACTGCCAGTGACCCAGAATAGATGTCATAACATTTTGGAAAAAGTAGGTCAAAGTTAACATTTTTTAATGAAGTTTTGTAAATCTTTTTTTCCTCCCATTTACTTATAATGGGTGACATTTCAAATGTCTATAAAAACATCAATTTTGTTTAAATTTACTTCAAACTTGGCACATACATAGAGGCAATTGATATGCTGACATCAGCACATACTTAGAGAGGATTACATTGGTTGGATCAATGCCAAAATAAGCTACAATACGTGCGAGGGGCGGGGTTTGTTGTGCCTGGAACCACTTGTTAGAAAATATAAACAGTCATGGGTGTCCACTTACAGCCCAATTTGATCTCAAGTATGTCAGACCAGTAAAATGCTACCATCATAATAATGTATAAATAATGGCACCTCCAAAGTTTTCTCTTTGATTTGTACAAAAAAAAACAAACCTGAAATTACATGAAAGTATTTACATTTATAAACCATCCTGTCACAAAAAAACTGTGAATAAACTGAACAAATATGAACAATCTGAAATGTCTTCAAAGAAGTAAATGTACATTTTACAATATTCTGCCTGTTACTAAAGATTTAGTGCATTTGTAGATCCACTGTGATCTGTAAGTTGTAATTCACATACCAATAATAACCCAAGACATAATACTGTTAAAATTACACTAAATTTTCTCAAGAAATTTCAGGTTGTTCATGATTGTTCCTATTATTCATATGTCTTAAAAAGGATAGTTTGTAGATGTAAACATTTACCTTATTGAAATTGTACTTTTTTCACTCTGAAACCGAGACAAAAGTTTGAAGTTGTCATTATTTGTAGGTTATTATGTTATTATTTTACTGTTCTGGCCCATTTGAGATCATACTGGGCTGTATGTGGACCTGTGCCCCCCCCCTCACAGTAAATGAAATATTGTGCACAGGGTTACAATGCCACTCTGCTGGCCTACGGGCAGACCGGCTCAGGGAAGAGTTATTCAATGGTGGGATATGGGACCAACAAAGGCCTGGTTCCTAAACTCTGTGATCGTCTTTTTGAGGCCATCAGGGAAAACCAGGATTCAAGACAGTGTCAGGTAAAGTGTATGTTTGTATTTTCAATAAAAGATGTTGGTTTCTTTTCTTTTTTTTTTTTTTTTTTTTACATTTCTAGCCCATGTTGGGTGTGTGATAGTGACTCAGTTGCCTCTAAATGTGTTCATGGTGTCTCCACAGGTCTTCTTCAGTATGTTGGAAATCTATAATGAGCAGGTAACAGCAGGAGGAGGCAGATTCCCCATCTGTGCCCTTTTTCCTGCAGTGATTTTGTGTTGATTCTGAACATTTGTGTCCGATCAACAGTACTGGTACTATTGAGCAGCTGCTGTGTGCATCACCTTTTACTTTCCCTCTTTCACATCCAGGTGATTGATCTGCTGTCCAGGGGGTCTCGTACCGCTGGGGGGCTCAGAGTCAGAGAGGAGCAGCAAAGAGGGTTCTATGTGGAGGGTCTTCGCACAGTTCCCTGTGAGAGCGCACCACAGGTAAGAGAAGCAGGAAGGTTCATCAATACACACAGATACATACAAATCTGATATCATATCTCTGTGGATGTTGTGTTTTGTGCAGTGGTAGCAAGTATTAGATCCTTTATTAAAAAATATAAATACAAAAAACTGTGAAAATACATAAATAAAAATAATCATTAGGTGTTTTTTTTATTGTACTACATACTTTTATTTTTACTGATGTAGATGTTTATGGTTGAGCTCATTTGAAACACTCTGCACACTGTTCAGTTTAAGACAGTGGTGTCAAACGTAAGGGGGAGTGGCCAAAACCAGCCCACGAGATGAATTTGCAAAGTGAAAAAATTATTTTCAAAGCAAACTCATTTAATTCAGGGGCCACCTTCAGCCCAATGTGTTCTCCAGTGGATCAGATAATAATAGCATAAAAACCAATACATAATGACAAATCCCATTTTTTTTCTCTAACATGGTACAAATATCAGACGGAGAGAGTGTGTTCATGTCCATGATTGGTCATATAATGTAAATACACCTATAACCTATATACTGTATGTCAGGGTTCCCACAGGGTCTTAAAAAGTCATAAAAGTTTTTAATTATACAAATCTACATTTAATACCTCAAAAAAGTCTTTGAAAAGTATTACATTTGATATGGTTGGTCTTTAGTTATGTTGCCATAAACTTCTTGGCTTTATTTTGTTTAAATGTCCAAGCTGCAAAGAAAGTAATGTTATTCTACTCAGTTCCACCTTTTCCAACCCTACAATTTATATCGTTACTAACTTTTCCTCCAGTGAGAAATGACTCAGAACAGTGGGAATCAAGGTGTTGGAATAAATAAATTAATTTGCCTAAATTCTGGGACTGAATTTTTGCCATTATGGTTGTGAAATAGGTTGTGAAATGGGCATTAAATTCTGTCCTGAGTAGTCGTAAAAAGATTTTAAAAAGTCTTAAATGTAACAACTAAACCTGTAGGAACCCTGTATGAGCCAAACCTTAAGGACAATGTAGCAACTGACAAATATATGTACATTCCTAAAGAAGATAGAAACCTATAGTTTAGGGAAAATATGTCTGTGAATCATGGGATGTAGACATCTTATCAGTAGATCCAGTCAGAGGACAGAGGACAATCAGAAGCACACAGTCATATTTTGTGTCGTGAGAATCATGTCTTTTTTTAGTAAATTTTTTAAAAGTTCATTAGTGACGGTGAGAAATAGAAAAGACAGGAAGGTTACAGAGAGAGCGAGAGGAGGGATGTGTGCAACAAAAGACCTGGCCTGGAAACTGAACCCCGGCTGGAAAAAGCCTCAGGCCAAAAGTCAACTTTGCACGAGCACAAAAAAAGGCCTGTTTTCAGCTTCAGCTTCAGTGAATCCAATACTAATTTTTGAAAAATGTATTTAGTTTCTGAAGGAGGAGAATTTTCATGTAAGTGTCATATTACAATTTCATCACAAACATTCAAATTCTTTGTACATTTGGAAGATTATTGTTTTCACTGAATAAGAAGAAGATGAAGCTTTCAGACATGGAGCGGAATAAGAAGTACAACATTTGGATCTGAGATGCCCTGGAGTATAAGAATAGAAGTGCAAAAAATGGAGATTCTGAACTAATTTGTATATTTGTTCCTGTGTACATGTAAAAATATGTAAATGTGTTGTTATTTTAAGGTGGAGCAGCTGATGGAACAGGGAACCAGGACTCGAACCACTGCTGCCACTCATATGAACGCAAACAGCAGCCGCTCACACATGCTCATTGTTCTGCAGCTTAAACAGGTTGAGCTTCGTGATCTGCTTCCGTTTATACTTTAATTCACTCAAATGATTTCACTTGGTGTCTAAAAAAAGTCATGTTTTATCCTGCATGAACTGTGTTTTAAAATACATTCATGCACAGCCTACATTTAGATTCAGGCCCTGTCCTGCTGCTTTGTGCTTTTGGAAATGCCAGTGTATTCATAAATCATTTGACTTCATTACTGTGTTTTCCTTCCAGATCTTCTCCAAAGAAAGCATCACTAAGCAGTCCAATGTAAACCTGGTGGACCTGGCGGGCAGTGAGCGTCAGCGGTCGTCCGGGTCAGAGGCGGATCGGCTCAAAGAGGGCACGGCCATTAATCTGAGCCTCACCACCCTGGGCAATGTCATCAGGTCCCCCTGCTGTTTAGTTAATGTTTTACTTTATTTTGAGTGTATCATTATTTTCACATGCTCTTCTCTCCTCCAGTGCTCTCGCTGATGTGGCGGTGGGAAAAAAGGTCGTCCATATTCCTTACAGAGACTCTGTTCTTACCAAGCTGCTGCAGTCTGCACTGGGAGGAAACAGTCGTACTGTGATGGTGGCTGACATTTTGTACAATCCGTTGTTGCCATACACTTATACATTTATGATGACATGTTAAAAAATTCATGATATTGACAATCCATCTGTTTTCTAGATCGCCACACTGAGCCCTGCTGATATCTGTTATGAGGAATCACTCTCAACTCTTCGCTACGCTGAAAGGTACAAGGACACTATCAATGTCATGGAAACCAGTGGTTCTACACTGGTCTCACTTTGACATTTTCCCATAATCACTAACCTTATGATCCTCTTTATAGAGATCAAACCATGGAAATTTAGCCGTGTTAACATATAATGGAGTATTGTGAGTTTTTTTAATCAAATATCTTCATCCCTGCATCCAGAAAACAATACTTTATAACAAGTGGTGCCAGGCACAACAAACTCCGCCCCTCACAAACATTTTATCTGATTGCAAAAACGCTTTTTTTTTTTTTGCCTTGACCTTTGACCTACATTCACCAACATTTGGTGGGATATACTGTATTCTTGACCACCTTGCACCTTTCCTGAAAATTTCATGGAAATCGGTCCAGTAGTTTTTGAGTAAAGTTGCTGACAAACAGGCAGACAAACAAACAAACACACAAACAAACAAACAAAAACAAACAAACAAACAAACCAAAAACAATACCTTCACCTCCCCTTCGACAGGCAGGGTAATAAACTAAGTGACCATTACAACTGTGCAAATGTTTTACACATAAAAGGTAACACTTCTCACAGTTTTCACCAAACACACAGTCATGTAAACCATTTTAGCTGTAAATTATGTTTCAGCACTTTTTATTGTTAGTGTTTGTAAATAGACATTTAACATATCTGTCAAAGTATGAGCTCATCATTTACATCAAATACTTTTTTTTTATGTACGCGGAGTGATTCATTGAGAATGAATCCATGAGCTCCTTTTTGGATGCATCTTAATAGAGAAAACTGAATATAAACTACTGTGAAAATAGTACAGCTGTGGCCACATGTTTTAGAAATATACAAATGGGATTCTTTGCTTTAATGCGAATTATTTGTCTTTAAGTTTCTTTGAAGCCTACTGTATATATTGCCATAAATTGTTCTCCAGTGTACCTCAGAAACATGTTGAAATAAAAATAAAAAATAAAACTTTGGCAGCAAATTTTACAAAAACAAAACTTTTGTTTTTCCCAAAACATTTTGGTCACAAGTGTACATAGTGACTACCTGTGTACTAACAAGTGTATATAACTGTCATGCTTCAGCTTCTTCTATTTGTTCTATTCTTTGACCCATTGCACGCATCAGACATCTCATCCTGTGTACTTTGTCCTTCTGTCTTTTCTTGTTCAGGGCGAAGCGCATTCAGAACCGTGCTGTTGTGAATGAGAGTCCCACTGAGCGTCTGGTCAAAGAGCTGAAGGCAGAGAATGCCAGACTGCTGCAGAGACTGAGTCGCCTGGGCCAAGAGGGACGGCGAACCAACGACGAGACCAGTGAGACTCAAAAGTACCATCAAGAAATTCAATATGCAGTGCTCAGATTTAATAACATAATGTGTGTGTGTGTGTGTGTGTGTGTGTGCGTGTGCGTATGTGTGTGTGTATGTGTGTTCAGAGGAGCTTCGCCAGCTTCTGACCCACAATGAACTCCAGATCAGAGCCATTCAGACTCTGTGGGAACAACACCTGCAGGAGGCGCTGAAGGACTGGGAGCAGCAGTACGCAAGCATAACACAGGTACACACACATGCACAGCTAAATGCATAAACACACACACACACACACATTACGTTACGTTTTTTATTTTTCATCCCGAGGGGGTCACTGATGACCCCCTTCAGAATCACTTTGAAACAGTCCAAAATGC
>JAPTYQ010000018.1:21349310-21360954 GCA_029814465.1 Ostorhinchus cyanosoma | reverse complement strand
AAATGTGCAGTTTTGTCTCACAGCAAAATGCCACAGATGTCACAAGCATTGAGGGAGCGTGCAATTGGCATGCTGACAGCAGGAATGTCAACCAGATCTATTGCTCTTGCATTGAATGTTCACTTCTCCACCATAAACCCTTAATCATGTTAATAAATGGAATACCTAGCCCAAATTTGTCCAACGTCATCCAATGATATTCCCATTCTAATCGGTCAAATGCTTTTTCAGCATCCAACGATAGAATTAAATAAGGGGAATCAATACTAATAGCTGCATGAATTATGTGTAATAAGCAGCGCACATTATCAGCTGCCAGGGGAGTTCTAAAAAAAACAGTTTGGTCACTGTGCATAAGTTTTGTACGATGTATTTCCAACCGGGTTGCAAGTACCTTAGCATATATTTTAACATCCGCATTCAGGAGTGAGAGAGGTCTGTAGTTGCTGCATTTAGTCAAATCTTTATTCAGTTTAGGCAGGACTGTAACTACAGCTGTGTTAGTGCTAGAGTTAAATTCACCCTTATCAATTGCTGTATTTATCATTTCCAATAGTGGTTTGTCCAGTACATCCCAGAAAGTAAGTTATAGTTTAGGTGGAATTCAATCCCACCTAGGAGATTTGCCCTTTTTCATATTAACAAGAGCCTTCCTCAGCTCTTCTATAGAGATTGGAGTATTAGGTCGCCCTGACTTGTTGTCAGACTAGGAAGGTAGATTAAGATTCTGAAAAAAAATCTGCACACGCCTCTGTATTAAGGGAAATTTCAGTTTTGTAAAGAGATGACTAAAAAGATTTAAATTCAGAATTGATATCAACTGGGTTGCTCAGAGTGCAAATATGTGTTTTAATGACTGTTATGTTTGAATATTTTTATTGATTTTTCGATCTTAGAGCTAAAAGGTGACTTGGTCTAGCGCCATTAAAATAATATGTTCTTCTGGTCCTGCACATTAAGAACTCTGCCCTGCGTCTTAAAGAGTTCAGCTCGGTTCTTGTCACAGTGATTCTGCCCTCTAAATGCCTCAGAATATGAGGCTTGTTGTTGTGTCTCTAGGTAGATGAGAGTATTCGCCAGTTCAGTTATCTTGTTTAGTCTGCCCTTAATAAGGTGGGATGACAATGAAATGGAAGAGTCCCTGATACAACCCTTTATAGCATCCCATAAAAATCTAGAGTCATCTACTGAGCCTGCATTAATATCTATAAAAGTATTTAACTTTTCTCTAAGAAAAGTACAGAAATCTTGATTTTTGAGAAGAGAGACATTGAACCGCCAGCGTGGAGCTCTAAGGGGTGTACCTAGGAGTGTAAAACGTGCTGCCAAAATGCTATGATCTGATAAAGAACAAGGCTTAATAACCACATCATATATTTCAGAGAGGGCATTAACTGAAGTTAATAAGTAATCTATTTTGGAGAAACTCTGATGTCTAGCTGAATAAAAAGTATATTTTTTTAGATGTAGGATTGATAACATGATAAAGGTGTGTTAAGCTAAATACTGACAGAAATTTCTGGAAGTCTTTTGAGGCTTGTAAATGTGTGGTCATGGAGCGCTGAGCAGATTTGTCTAACATCATATTTACATTACAGTTCATGTCTGCACCAAGAATGAGCGAAAAGTCCTGAAGGCACAATAAGATTTCTGTTAAGCTGGGAAAGAACTCTGATTCATATTGGGATGAAGCATAAACTGAAATAAAAGCAAATTTACATCCAGATATAATAGCCTTAATATAAGAAATCCTACCATCCTCACTACCAAATTGTACAAGTATAGTTATTGAAAGATTGCATCTTAATACTACTAGTCAACCCCTAGTTTTAGTGTCCAATGATGCTGAGGTGGCTACATAATACTGTATGTTTGAAAAATGGCAGACATCTATATTTCTTAAGTGGGACTCCTGTATAAAGGCAACGTCCACCTGTTGTCTGCGTAAGAGGTCTAAACAGGCTGTATGCTTAATTTGACCATTCAACCCATTTACATTCCAGCTCATTACATGCATACTATTCATAATAACCAATTGAGGTCAATATTATGATACTCACAAAATGTAAAGTGAAGAGACAATCTACAGTGCAGTTGACCGATCTATAAATGAAATTAAAGCGCTGAGAGAGATCCATCCCACCCGAAAAACCCTGTCGCCATGAAACCGCCGTTCTCTAAGGAAAGAGAGAGTGCGTGAAACAAAAACCCACACAAATGTGGAAACAAAAAGAAAACAAAACCAAAAATTGGCTCCTCTCAGGGAGATTAACTTTCCCCCACAAGTTGGACCTGTGATCCTCAAGAGGTGTGTTCCTTCCCAGCATACGCGCGCAGGTCCCCCTCCCAATTACAGCTACAATTATGTCAGACCATAGTAAAAACTAAACTGTCTACTCAGTGTACAAACATACTGTAAGTCATAGGTGCATATTACTACTAAATAGAAATAGAACATGTCTAACAGAATTTGTCATTTATAGTAGGACTGGCAACATGCCACAACTATAACAGCAAACCTTTCTTTTTAAGATCAGACCTTGAGATTTCAAACAAAAAAAGACAACAATCAATTAACAGCAACATGAGCCAGTTGGACTTATTCAGAGTGTGGAGAGTTAAAGTCCAGTTAATTTGAACATGTTTACAAATTGAACTTAAGCAATAACATGTAAAACATGGAACATTGTTTTTTATCACTGAAAAAAAAAGTCAGATGATTAAATAAAATAAAATGGATGACCAAAAAAATCACCCTAAAGTCAGTGAGATTGTCATTGCAGGCTATTTCTGGTAGTCCACGCCAGATGTCTGGTCGAAATTGCCTTTAGCCAACACACAAGGCGATTAACATTCAACTAACCAGCTGATTAGGTTACCTGAGTAACTGCAGGTTATTGGTGAAATCCTGAACCTCCCGTGGTGTTGAAGGAATGACTTACTCCTACTCGTGTCGCCTAAAGTTTTGCAGGACATAGAAGAAAGGTGTGAAAGTCCGGTTTCTGCAGAGCGTCCATCGCCTCGGAGAAGGCCATCCTGTGTCTGAATGTGTGTGGGCTGTAGTCTGGGGTGAAGTGGATGGTTTGACCCTCCAACTCCACGGCCACACCGAGGCTTTCAGATGATGGTGCGAGGCACAGGTCTGCCGTTTGTCATCTTTCGGGGCACCTACGCGGTGGGCACGCATCATTCGTCTAAAGTTCAGGTTAGGGAACCACCGTGGTATGGCTTCCGAGAGGAAAGCAAGCGCATGCAATGTATCTGGACTTTCTGGGACTCCGTGCACACGTAGGTTATCTCTGCGGACCTGAACTCCATGTCCTCCAGCTGGACGTGTTCTGCCGCCAGTTTACTCACCGACGAAGCGAAATGCTGTCCACATCCGCCATACGATTCTCACCCTTCTCCATATAGTCCATACATTTGGAAATATCAGCCTGTATGGCATTCAGTTCGCCACGGAATACCACGACTGTGCATCCACCAGAGCTTGTGTCTGTTTTATCAGCTGACACTCCACGTCCTCCAGAGTGTTGGAATAGCTTCTGCCACCGCTAGCTTAACTAGCTCTGCTAACTCCGTGTTGTCGGCTGAACGAGTTGTTGCCGGCTGTTTGTCGTTTTTGTTTCGAATCAGCTGCCATCTCAGTGTGCACAAAACTTCCACAAAGCAGAAAAATTAACGGAGAGGTTAAACAAGTGGCATTAGGTATGAATAAAATACTTAAATATTGGGGGTTTCTGCGGAGCGACTAAACGAAGCGTTTACATCCCTCGCGATGATCACGTGACTCCCTTGTTTGTTTATTTGTTAACACTCTAGCAGCAAAACTATTGGTTCAATTCATACCGAATTGGGTTTATAGATTGTCAGTGACCCAGAATAGAACTGATTCCATTTTGGAAAAGTAGTTCAAAGTTTACATTTTTTTCTGAATTTTTTAAATCTTTTTTTCCCTCATTTACTTATAATCGATTAAATTTCTCACGTCTGTAGCAGCAAAACTATTGGTTGAATTCATACCAAACTGAGTTTATAGATTACCAGTGACCCTGAATAGACATGGTTACATTTTGGGAAAAGTAGTTCAAAGTTAAAACTTTTTATGAATATCTCTGTATTTTTTTCAATTTTCTCCTATAATGGGTGAAATTTCACATCTATAAAAACATCAGTTTATATATAGAAGCTACTGATATGCTGATATCAGCATAGGCGTAGACATGATGACATCAGCTGGATCGATACCAATATAAGCTAACATATGTGCGAGGTGTGGGGTTTGTTGTGCCTGAAACACTAGTTTTGTTTTTTTTTTTTGCTTTTATTAGCTTTGATAAATATTGTACAACTATACAGAAGCAAAATGTAAAAATATCACACAGTAAGAACACAATGTTGCTTGATATCATGTAAAGCAAGAACCAATGGTTACAATTAAGTATTAAGTTGTGGGTCCTTTGTGTCTATGATTATTCTTTAAAAATCATTGAGGTCACTCTTATGAATCTGACTCAGTTTTATCCACTCTTGAAGGTTTTTATGCAAATCTGTCCAAAATGGAAAGTATAAGGATTAAGTCCATATATTTACTATGCTTTCTTACATTTGGACCATTATCACCTTGGGGTACATCAAGAGGGAGTCTTTTTAAAGGAAACCTCTTTAATCATATCCATCCTGTGTCTAGGTGAGTCCAGTTCTGGGTCCAGTCAGACGGACCCCAGTCTGTTGGCGGTTTTCTACGACTACATTAAACTGATGCCCATGGTGGCTGAGGCCAACCAGATGAGCCAGGAGTTGAACAAGGTACACATGATTTCATTAAAGACCAGGAACCAACATTATGACCTAAGTATCTGACACCAACATGTGTAGTGTCTTGTTTAATGTCATGTATTTTACAGATAATAACACACATGCTTAAGTAGGTGGTGTTTTATTCCATGTCATATCTGTAGGGTGTGGAGTTCAAACTGGAGATCAAGAATCTCGCCTTGTCAGACTCAAAAGGCCACGATCTGGAGAAAGAGATCATTATCAGAGTCACCACCGAAGGCAACAAGCAGGTTTTTATTAATAAACTCAAACTTTATGACAGTTACATTTAAGACTTGGTTTTATATTAGAGTTTGTTTTTTTGCCTCTTTGTCTGACTTTTCTTTCTTCCTGAGGTGTGGATGTGGTCCAAGGCCAAGTTTGTGAACCGGAAATTTTTGATGGAAGAAGTGTATCAGCAGCATCAGGCTGAACAGAGCAGAGACAGGGTATGTGATGGAAAAAAATGCAGTTTAGACTCTTAATATTGACGGGATTGGAGTCAAATATTTAGTGCCCCGTGGAGTTGTTCTTTCAAAACAGGGACAAAAGGCTGGGACTGCGCATTTTCCCCCACTTCTATTTTAACACGAATCAAAACTATTAACGTAAGTTAAAGATGCTTTCAGTTGTAGATCAGTCCTAAAGAGTAAAATCACTTCATCAGAAAACAACACAAAAACTTGGTGAAATAGGAGAAATGGCAAGTGAATAAAAACATTTATGTTTTTATCATCATGGTGTTTGTGTTTTAATAGAAACATGAATACAGACAGGTTAGCTTTACCATCATTAGTGTTAAATAAACACTGTTCCTCATAATATTTGAATAAGACATTTTTACCTCTTCTCACAAAATTATTGTGAATGTGTCTGAAAACAAAATTATTCCAACCTTATGGGCAACAGTGTATATAAAAGTGCACATAAATCATTTCCTAACCATTTTCTCCATCTTTGGTTTGTGTTGTCAGAGCGTTGAGGGCCTTTCTGCAGCTATGATGCCCAGAGATAAAGACCCTTTCTGGGATCCGCTGGAGCCTCTGCTCCTGGGTACCGCTCACCTATGGCTTCAGTCATTGGCCTTTCGCATCCCCCTGGAGGAGCAGCTGGAGGTACACGCAAACACACACACACACGCACACACACGCACACACACGCACACACACACACACAAACAGATGAAAGTGTGTGATTTAATCTAAATACAGAGTTGTGATTTAATAACCCCTGTACACAGGTGTTGGGCTCAGAAGGTTCAGAGGAGGCGATTCTACAAGCACAGCTGGTCCCCTGCACCTCCACTGGACTGTATGTCTCTCTCTCACACACACACATACACACACATAAACACACACGCATATATAAACAAACATACTCCCCTTGAAAAGCAATAGAACTTTGAGATCAACTCCTTTTTTTTGTTTGTTTTGTTTTTTGGGTTTTTTTTGTTTTGCTGTAGACTGAAAACCTTTGGGTTTGACATCAAAAGATAAATGTAATACAACAGATCAGCAGTTTTTATTTCCATGTATTTATTTATTTACTACACAACTTGGAAAATAGCACCTTTTGTTTGAGCCCACCCATTTTTCTGTGACTGACAGGTGTGTTTTCAGTCCCAGGTGTGTCATATAACATTAATTATCCAGACAGTTAATTCCACTGAATGGGTTTTTCCTGTAGAAACTGCATTCACAGTTAGAGCTGTAACCAACATGAAAACCACACAGTAATGGTGAATTCTACAGCGACAGTAAAGGAGTTGGCCTCACTGTTCCAATACTTTTGGAGAGTAGTGTAGATGCAAAAAATGTCTTCTTTCAGCCCACAGGGGGAAGACGACATCCTCATTGACCCCTCTGAGTTACTGGGTCGGCGTCTGGACTTCCAGCTGGTCCTGGAACAGTGCTGTGGTCTACGCTGGATAAGAGAGGCTCGGAACAGAGGAGTCCAGATCGGGTACGGTTTATCAGACGACAGATAGACAAGGAAACAAGACTGTATTAACTGAAGGATGAACCAGAGAATCCATAAAGGAGGTTAATAACCTTCTGGTAACTGGGTGAGCGTATTATACACACTGTGCACTTTGTGTTATTAAAGGTAATTATTTTTTGCTATTTGAATTAGGTCAGAATTCAAAAGTTTATTTTTGTATGATTTTTAAAATGTTGATCTAGCCATTAACATCAGTATATTCTAAACAATGGAATGTAGTTTTTTGTAGTATATTGGGGAAAAAAACAAACAAAAAAGATACATTAATAAAAAAGTTTTGCATAAAAAATATGGCCGGTTTACATTATAAGCATGCCATTTAAAGGGTTAAAAACCATGTTTGATCATTTGGTATTTTTGTTTGTGGCTCAAGTTGATATGTTTAAAAGTATGAAATTTGAAGAACATTTTGACTTTACTACAGCGCTGCACAGATTACGTGGTTTTGGTGGTTGAGGAGGAGCTTTCTGGTCACTGGATACTGGAGGAACATTTAGACATCACCCCCAATAATTTAATCATAATTTAATCTCAATAAGAGGAAACTGGCCTGATCACATGGAATTTCCAGTGAGGATAACCTTGAAAAACCCCTGTGTTTTACAGCCGTGTGTCCTAATGTTTCCTCCTCAGTTTTAAGTTATTCGACTGCTCCAAACCTCTCTATACTCCTGCTGTTTGGCACAACGTCAATCCTCTGCTGGATCACAGGGTTCACTTTGCCTCCCTTCACACCTCTCAGTGTCTGCTGGACTACCTGCAGAGCAGCGCCGTGGTTCTGGAGCTCTGGGGCCTTCAAGGTGTGGATGAAGTATTAGTGTCTTGATGCTTCGTGTCGTACAGCATGTGTTGTTTCATTTCACAGCATGAGAGCAAACAATGTAATGAGATGCAGCCAGACGTTCCGTACTGTTGTTAGGGTAAAAGTGGGTTGGTCTTGTCCCTCAGAGGGCTGTACGGACCTGACGTCCTGTCTGGATGGAGTGAGGATGACTTCAGAAGGCATCTTCATCATCGACCAGACAGGCCCAGCAGATACTGTGGTGAGATTAGTGTTACTTGTTGAATTAACAATAAGGAAATAGAATGTGGAGAAAAAAACCCAATATATTTTTACATTTTTATTTTCCCTTCGGACACTTGAAGATTTTAGTTTTTACATTAGTGGAAAAACGTTTTAGGACACCCTTTTTTTAATATATGATCTCAAATATTATCATGAAGTATTTGCAGAAAAAGTTTTATTTTTCAAAAGATGACACCTGGTTCAGTTAATGATCAGCTCTTCATCAGACTTTGCAGAGGACTGATAATGATGTAATGGCTTCCAGGTGTGATGGAAAAAAATGAAATATCTAAAACATGCAGGATACTGGGCACGAGGACTGAATTTGAGAACCACTTCCTTAACGGAACAGAGCGCACACAGAAAGGAACATGTGTGTGTTCTGAGAATGGAACAATATAGAGATCAATGACTTAAGACTGCTTCTTAATGCAGTGTATCACTAATGCATAGGGTGTTCAAGAAATGCTTTTCATGTGTGTTTCAGTCTCTGGATTCAACAGAACTGAGCTGTTCAATGAGAGCTCTACAACAGGACTTAGAGGACGTGAAGAGTGAAAACACCTTACTGAGAAAAGAGAACCAAAGTCTCAGAGAACAACTCAACACAGTCAAAAATGGTAAAGGACACGAAGACAAAATCTGCCCATCGTTGAGTCGTTTTGTTTATTTCACTGATTCCCTCTCACATATTTCTATGTCACTGTCTCTTAGGAGGGGAGAACATGCGAGGTCGCTCGGTGCGTCCCAGCTGTGATGCAGAATTTGCTCGTGCTCTGAAGGTTTTCTACCACAGTATGACGGCGGTCAGGGGTCAACTCCAACGCCTCCGCAGACACAGGCCCAGTGTACGTGTCCCTGTCGGACTGCAGCGGTAGTGAACAGTACAACTTAAATGGCAGTTCTACCTCATATATAAATAACATATGACACAGCCTATAGTGTTTGTATTGGTTTTTCTTAACTGCACTTAATCCTGTTGCTGCTTTAATCAGTAAAGTCTAATCTAATCGCTGCTATTATTAACCCTTTGAGCAACAGCACTGTGGATATGACAGTACACAAAGCAGCGTACATGCAAAACATGACAAGTAAAGCTTCAGTCAGATTAAGATGTAATGACCACAGGAGATGATTTCACCAGAAAATTGGAGTTGGAAATTCATAGAAACACAACACTTTTTTTTTGTAGGAATTCATCAAAACCAAGTTAGAAGAAACTTTTTTAAAAAATTGCCTAGTTATAAGAAATAAAAATTGCAGGATCAAGAATGGAATTATTTTTATTCTGACATTTAGTGAATATGTGATATGTGTGTTTGTGTTTTCAGGAGGAGTCGGACCTCTTAGGCCTCAGGTTCTTTGTGGATGAGCAGAGTCGTCTGCTCAGAGACTTCTCAGAGCAGCTGGAACAGAGCGTCACCACACTCAAACAAGATGTAGCGGCCATTGTCCGAAGGAAACGGGAGCGATCAGGAATCTGGTCATAACTCCAGGAATAACTGATGACCAGCTTTTCCAGATTTTGTATGAGTGAAGGCAAGTTTACTTTAACGTCATCTGTAGCTGGTACTGTAGATTCAGTTACTGCTGTTCTTTAGTACCTCGAATATGTAGGTTCTGACTTTGCAATTTTCTATTTTTGGAACTTTGAGCGAAAATAAAATTACTGATAATTTAAGTACATTTGAAACCAAAGTTAAATATAAAATGTTTTTCCGATTTCATAAAATGATCATTTAAACGTAGCATCTTTAGCAGCTAAATTTTGCATTATTCCATCGATGTTAATGTTTATTTGGGAGTCCTGTCAAAACATCCCTTTGATAGTAAATACTGCTTACTGTGATTTAGACTAAGATCTAACAGAATAACAGTCTGAAGTCAGTTTAATTTAGCTACATTTTTAGACAAGTATTCAGATAATACATCCATTATGTCATGCACTCCATTGTTAGATCATCATAAACTCCTGTATTTCTAAATAACTGCAATACTTATTACAAAATATAAGAACTTTACTACATCCTGCATCAAAGTGTGAATTACAAAATGCAGGTTTATAACATGATGAAATGAAAAAAAGTCAGTGATAAGATAATGTTGTGATTTTATATCATGTACTGTTCCATTGCTGAAATATACCTCAGTATTATTTAAAATTGTGTACATTTTCATCTGTTAATTCACTTGGGTTCTCATTTCTTTCTATTGTAATCACAAAATATCTTGATAAAATTGTCCATTTTCAAATAGTGACTGTACAGTTTTCTGTAAAGCAGGGGATTACCCATGTTAGAACTTCACCCATTAGAACAACTAGTGATATAAAACATTTAGAATAAACAGCATTTTAGTCTTTAAGAGCATTTATTAGACTGCATGTAAAAGTCATCACAGTTCAAAACTGCAAAATAAGTTAAAAGGCAAATACAATTGTTTAAAAATTCACAATATTATTAACTTTAGAACCATAGTGGATAATGGGTCATATTTCACAAAACTCATTCTGAATTTGTATCAGAATGTAACGTCTGAAAGTCCTGTTCTTGATTGAACTGAAATCAATAAATACAGACCTAGAATGAAATATTCCATAGGTAGAGTCGTCAGTCAGTCTGCAGTTCCACAGTAATAGTATCAACCATTGTGTCTCTCATTTGGATCTCCAGTTCAGAGGTAAAAAAAAAAAAAATGCAGTGGTTAGTGTTTGTAAGCAGTCAACACTTAAAAGAGTACAGACAACTGCTGTAGGTCCAAAGAAAAAGGAGTAGAGAAGAGAACATTTACAGGAGCAGAGGCAGTTTTGGAGTCAAAAGGCAGATGTGAGGCAGATCAGTCATCAGACAGAGCAGGAAATGTTATGTACAACAGATACACTCGACAGCAGGTAACGAGAAAGTAAAACACAGAGGCAGCAGTGAGGTTAAATTGAAGGCTGGAGAGTTAGCTAGGTGTGAACTGAAGAGGTAGCCTGGAAAAACACAAAGCCAGCTGTGGGAAGGAAGGACTGAGCTGCTGCAGATACACAAACTGTCAGAATGTGTGCATGTGTGTGGAACCTAGGAATCAATACTTAAAGCCTGAACGGTTCAGGTTAAATGTCACTGCAGGTACAATTCTTGAGGCTATTGTTTCCTTCCCACAAAGGCTGACGTACAGGTGAGGTAGGTTCTTAAGGGTTTTGGGGGAATAAGAATAATAGAAAAACATTCACTGTGACATTTACTCAGACTGTCAAATAAATGTCAGAGATAATGTTAACGCACAATGAATGAGTGTTTCACTGCCAATTGTCTGCACCTCTTCGAGTGAGTTTTAATTTTCTGTCAACAGCAAAACAAACGTCACAGAACAGGTAATAAAAAAAGCAGTTTATGTACACGTCAAGAACACGGCTGGAAATTAAATTAGAAAAGAAATGCACTTCCTCTCAACTCAACCTGTTGACCTTAGGATACAAGAGACTAAATGTATTTTTGTTTTCTTTTTG
Source organism: Ostorhinchus cyanosoma (assembly GCA_029814465.1). Taxonomy (NCBI): domain Eukaryota; kingdom Metazoa; phylum Chordata; class Actinopteri; order Kurtiformes; family Apogonidae; genus Ostorhinchus; species Ostorhinchus cyanosoma. Next base: position 21,349,576 of record JAPTYQ010000018.1, on the reverse strand, counting down.
CGGCTTTGATACAGCAAATATGCCTAAATGTGGGTGGTGCTGGTTATAATCAGCAGTTTGTTGTGATATTTTATTTGACTGGCTGAAATCTAACTGACCTCTATGCAAAGCTGCCCTTTCTTTCTGTCAAGTGAATACCTTTGTGCAGTCAGTGCTAAAATTGTTCTTGGAGGCCAAAAGTGACCTGAACTGAACTCTGTGTGTGTGTGTGTGTGTGTGTGTGTGTGTGTGTGTGTGTGTGTGTGTGTGTGTGTGTGTGTGTGTGT
>JAPTYQ010000018.1:21328924-21343853 GCA_029814465.1 Ostorhinchus cyanosoma | reverse complement strand
AAACTGAACCTTAAACTGCAGGAGATCAGTCAAAGTCAGACTCGACTGTGGTAGCCTTTTGTCACACAGCAAAACAAACACCCAGTAAGGAACACTGAAGACCACCCCCACGGCTCTGAATGGTACCTTCAGCATCTTCTTAGAGGAGAACACGTACACTGTTGTGATCAGTGTGTGTGTTATGTTTCCTTTAAGCACTATCAGCATCTTGGAAACTTCCAGTGAAATCAGTGACTCTTGGAGACTCAGGCGCTGGTGCCGTCATTCTCCGCCACTTGGCTGTCAGTGGTCCCGTGGGTGATGAGGGTAGGCGGGGCGTCAGCGGCGTCCCGCTGGCTGCCAGACCTTGAGTGGCTGTCAATCTGGTGTAGGCTGCTGTGAGCGGAGAGTGGGTGGTCGAGACGTGACGTGCTGCCATGGAAACTGCGCTCCTCAGTGCCGTGGTGTGTCACGGTGTCGCTCCTGAGAAGAGAAGAAGGTTTGATGAAGAGATGGAGGAAAAATATAATTTCAACATGGACAGAAAGTGGTGAATGTGGCGGTCTACCTGTCGTCTCTGGTGCGTCGCAGGCTGCCATGGTAACTGGCTTTGCTGTGGACGCTGCTGGCTTTACTTCTGGTAGAGGCTGGATGCCCATGGTGGGTCCTGATTGGCTCGTCCAGATCATCTAGGACCGCTAAGTGTGTGGAGGAGGCGTGGGTGGACGTACCCTGTAGTAGCATGGACAGAGGTTAGAGCAGGGACATTAAACCCCGAGGCATGGCTTTTTGTACATGTTGCCGACTACGTGATCAGGATCTGCTGACATCTTCGTCATTGTCTGCAAATTCAGGTTGAATGTTCCAAAATTTTTAGAAAGCCCATATTTTATCCTGACTCACATATTTGTTGTGGATATCTCTGTGTTTAGTCTTACACAGATTTGTTTGGAAGCTATCTACATACTGTATCTTTATTGGTATTGCCATCACTAGTACTACTAGTACTGCAGCTCATCTACCACCAATACTACTTCTACTACTACTAGTACTACTGCTGCTTAGAGACTGACTAAAGGGATATTCAAAAGTTGATATGGTAATGATTTTGAGCACAGATGTGATATGATAACAATAGCCATCATCACCATCCATTCCCCAACTAATTATTAAAATATTTTATGCATTTCTGAAATTAACTTTACTCTGAGACTGGATAAATGTTGAACTTGACACTAATTTGTAATTATTAAGTAAATGTGGAACTGGACTCATAATGTCTGTAATAAATCTAGGTGAGAGCGATTTTATCTTTTAAATTATTACTACCCGTCAAAGCCAGTACTTCCACTTTAGAAAACTAATATTAGCTGCAGGCGACATTTCTGCATCAGCCAAACCAATTCATGCTGTATCTCCATTCCTACCTGAGTGGATGTTCCTCTGGACTTCCTAATGACGGGGGTGTTTGGTTCACGCAGCAGTGACTGGGCAAAGTCTGGCTGCTCCTGCAGCACCTGGCGAGACTCATTCACCCCACTGCTTTAGAGACGAAGGAAATTTAAGGGGATTCACAGATATTTGGGGTTTGACACAAAAGTGGATGGCAACAGCAGGGTGGGATATGAAAGTGAGAGATGTGTAATGGAGGAAAAGGACGAGGGAGACAAAGGACAGAGAGGTGAGCAGGAGGAAGAGAATGAGATAATTGTGCTGTTATTGAGTGAAAGTACATTAGGGTTTCCTGGTGTCACCACAATGCTACGTAAATATTTGCATTTATTCTAAATGTACATATGGTAAGTTTGTATTTAAACCAAAAACACACAAAATAAAGGTGGAACAATTTCTATTTCCTTACTCTTTCCTTCTGCGTCCATGCAAGAAACTAGCCCATTCAAAGCAGGTCTTCTTACTGCCCACCCAGAAAACAGAGGGAATGCCGACCACCAGCATCATCAGGTACTTCATTAAGAACAAAACCATGACTGGATGACTGGTCTGCTCCACCTGAAGACAACGGAAACATTTCAACAATAATCAAAAAATGGCAGCAGAGGATCATACAAGCAGAGACTGAAACAGAGAAGAGTAAGAGCAAAGGAGATGTTTCATTATAAAGGAGCTGAGGCTGACTTTGTACAGAGCAGAATCAGAACTGTGAGCAGCTGTAGAACATTAAACTTCTGGAACATTAACAGGACTGAAGGTATTCAACACTGGCAGGTGTTTTTATCCATTCAGTCATTTTATATGATGGAAGAGGGAAGCCTTCCTAGAAGAACCCGCCTGCTTCAACAGCTGTTAGGCTTAACGGTTTTCTACTTGAACTTATGGACTGATGTAGGATACAGTCTCTTCCACCAGGGGGCAGGCTTTAATGTAGCCCCATGAATTCTACAGCTCTACCAATTTTACAGAAACTTGGCAAAGAAAAACAAATGAAAAGATCTCAATAAATGTTTCAGAGCTAACCCAGCAGAAGACAATGTATAAATGTATTGAGTATTACTGAAAACAAAACATATAGTAGTTCAGCCCAAGATCAGAATTTGGCCTTTTATGAAAGACAAAAATTAAAAGTCATTTTCAGCTGAGTTTTGACTGACATGGCTGGAAGCAGATCATGATCAGATTTCCCTTCTGAGAACCAGATACTGTGATGTTTTCTCTGTTGTGGTTCAGTCATCTTGTGGGAGACCCTTAAAAATGGGGTCTATACAGTGAAGTTTACAGACTGGGTGCTGGATTTAAAGAAAAGGCACACATAAAGATTGAGTCCTGGTAAATATGCATTTCACATAGTATTTTAACCTTGTAACATATCTCTAAAGTCAGGGTGTCTTTGATTTGACCAAACAAGATACCAAAAGAACTTGTATTTGTTAATATGCTTTCATCTGTCTCACACAGCCTGAGATAACAGCTCATGTTTTGATCCCGAGACAAAGCAAGAGTCTCTTGGCTTTCAGTAAATTGCCACCAATGGAGACACACAATACCAACAGAATCTGCAATTATCAAAAAACATGCAATTGCACCTCTTTACACGCACACACCCCCCCTGGGGCAAAGATCGAATAACACAGAGCAATATTGAAATTCCAAAGCTACAATAGAACATAATGGGGGTCTCTCATCATGAGCTCACACACACAGGCCTACAGACACATGCACACATAGACTCACAAGTAACATAAGCACTTGCACCTGCCTCCAGACTCTAAGATAGTCTGTCAGTCACACGTCGCTATTATAACAGCACTCAGGGGTCATAATCAGGAAACGTGGAAACATAAACAACCACGTTTGAAAGTTTTCTCATAATCGACAAAAACTGATGACAAGTTTTTATCGCTTTGTGTGCATGTGACAGGAAGTTGTAGTGTCTGTCTACGTCTGCACTGTGTGTTTATTCTGGTTAATAATTTAGCACTAGGTTGGAAGAAAGCCGCACTCCCACCACTCTTCATAACTGCTACAAAGGCCTCATAGAGAGCAGGCAGCAGTGCATGACAGAGCAAGCCCTGAGAGAGACACAGACAGAACTGAGAGCAAGCAGGAGACTGAAAGCAGAGTGTAGAAGCCAGCAAAGAGAGAGAGACAAAGACACAAAGGAGCAGAATGTAGTAGTTTTGTGTGGAGTTTTTCTTTGGAGTATTAGCTGAGCTAATGATGCAGAGTCCACTCTGCTTCCTCTCCTTCACACAAACCTCAGTCAGACACATGAGCAGATGTCTATTACTCACAAAAAGCCAATGTTCGTTAGAGGATAATTACAGTCTTTTACAGCTTTCATCTTATTTTTGTTTTACCAGTAAAACTACTGTTGTCAGCATGTTTTTAGAAATCCCAGTCTGTCTGCATCACATCAAAGTTTGAAAGACACCACAAAGTTAATTATGATGATAACCTTTCATACTTAGTGTAATTTTGTGCAATGAAAGTGGCTTTTTACATGTTTAACCTTAGTTTTACCTCTAAATAAAATCACGCTAAACTGTGCTGTCATCTTTCAGAAAGAATGAGCAGTTATCACAAAATGTGATAAAGTAACTTATCTTTGAAGAAGGGGCCTCAGTATGTTGTATTTCTCACTGTGCACATATGTTTAAGGCACACAAATGCACACACACATCTTTCCTCCCTCATACCTAAACCTATCATGGTGATTTAATGAGGAGAGAAAAGCATCACGTCCTCCACAGCGGCAACTGAACACTTCACACCAGCTAAGTTTGGCATTGGAATAACACAGACTGTGTGAGAGAGAAAGGTTACAGAGAGTTTGCATGCTGAGTGAGCTGTGATAGCACTACAGCTGGATATTCTGTCAAGAGTGAGCCTGCTTATTTGTGTGTTTTTGTCCAGCGAAGATGACAGGCAGAACTTAAGAAGCCGTCTGTTTTCCAACTGAACGTGGCTTTGAAGAGTTTCTCAACAGGGACATTTCTCTTGTGTAAGATAATCATATAAAAATGTAGGTAAAATCACCCATACTGATGAATAGAAAACAAGGAGATTGATCCCTCATGTTATCAACTGATGCATATTTATAATAAAAATGAAAAATTTCCAACACAAAACTTTGTTGAAATGCCTTTAAGCTGACTGGCAAATCAAATCAACATCAACATTTATTTAGGGTTTTTAGTTGACTTGTAAAAAATCATTGTAACTGCTGTTATGTCAATGTCAGATGTGATCATTTTTTTTAATACTCGCCAAAATTTCACCTTGTTCTTCAAGAAGGTGGTGAAAAAGTATTACAGAAGGAGAAAATCCCTACAAGTCTAGTCATGTTGAAGCTGCACACACATCTTCAGTGACTCAGAAGATATTGTGAAGAGAGACTTCCAATGATCATGAATGCATCTTTGGGATGAAGTCTCACCCCCTCATTTTTCAGTCTGATACTACAACAAAATGAGACTTTCTTGACTTGTAAAATGATCTTTTAAATCGACAAACACATGTAAATGATGGTGCAATTCAAACAGGACCAATAAAATACTTTTCTCTCACTGTTGACTGCAATTGTTTCCAAAATAAAGTCCCGAGCGGCAGAAGTCACATCTCTGTTAACCAAACACTTAATACAAGGATGACTGTGTTTACTGTGGCTGTACCTTGTATGGGCAGGGGATGTGGTAGAACCTGCAGTTCTCCTCCATCCAGGTCGTTTCCCAAAGGCTGCGGTAGGTGTGTTCGTAAAAATAGCACCCGATTACAGTGAGTAAGGGGACCAGGTAGAGCACGGAGAAGACCCCCATCCGGATCATGAACTTGACTAGTTTGGTCTGGTTCTCCTTCTCCAGTGGAATCTCCATCCGGACCCGGTTCAGAGCCACAATGCCAACTAACAATAGGGAGACACCCACCTGAGGAGAGAGTATCAGTGACTGATCAGGACCATTAATAATGATGATTTGTTAAAACCTGGATGACAGACAGGCCAGAGGACATCCACTTATCGCTCCATCGCTTATCGTTACCATCATGTCATCCACCCACCCATTAATCTGTTCACCCATCTTTTCATCCATCCCACCATCCCAGTCGTTGACTCTTTCATCTGCCCACCCACTCATTTATCTTCCAACTGTACTCACCGCCACGTTAAAGCAGAGCGGTGCCAGAACAAACCACCTCAGGGCGTCTATGTCATACAGTCCGATGAAACATACTCCACTGATCCCATCTCCTTCAATTTTGTTCAGGGCCAGCAGGGTCACGGTTAGGGCTCCTGGGAGGCCCCAGGCAACAGCGTGGAAGAGGAGGGCTTTCTTCTCAATGGCCTCACTGCCCCACTTAGGAACAGCAGCCAGGAACCACGTGATTGTCAGAATGACCCACCACACGCTTCCAGCCATGGTGAAGAAATACAGGACCATGAAAAAAAGAGTACAGACCTGAGGAAGAGTGAAATGAACAGATTAGGTGTCTGTCAATCATCTGTAAGACGTCATTAACTCACTGGCAGCCTTTTAATCATCACCCCTGGGATATGTGGTTCATTTCATAAACTGTGTAAAACTGCTTAAGTTAACATCAAGCACAGCCTTGATTACTTCAGGTTTAAGTAATAACACTGTTAATAGTATTAGTATTGGATGTATCTAATCTATGTCAAATGTATTTCTAATCGCGTGGGAAAACATCGAAACTTAAAAGATCAAATACTGATCAAAGATTTTAGAACTGGATAAATATATATCATTTGTTACATACCAAGTATCTTATGAAATGGTTCAAAATGTATTACATATGACTAATTCTTTGGTTTGTTTTTTTAAAGTTACCTTATCTTTTACAATTTACTAATACACTTAGAAGAAATAAATAAATAACTAAATATATATACACACACACATTTATACTTAATTGTATTCTCCTTTAATATTGTGACCTGAAGAGTCCAAGGAATATTAAGGAATTATTCTATCTTCTCATTTTTTTCCACTGCATGACAAATACAATTAAAAGTATTCTTGAATACTTATTCCTTGATAATAACTCTTTTGTACTTGAATCAATTGTTATTAAAAATGGTATTCTCCAGTAGGTACAGGATAAAGAGATCATGCTGAAGGACAGCAAACAACAAGTTAATTGGTTGAACATTTATTGTTTTATTTGTAATGTATTTTCCTTATGTGTACACTGTCTTCTCTTTGCAATTATTATTTAAGACTATGACTGAAATTTCCAAACATGGACAAAAGAAAAAGACAAAAAAAACCCAAAACTATCTACATTGCACATTTAACTGCAAAACTGCATATTTGTGTTTAATGCTGTATGGATATGAGCTAGAATTTTCACCTTGTTGTGTGAACCCTGTGTTATTGTTGAAGCTCTGAACTGGGAAGGGCTGGCAGAGTTGCATGCTACCCTGTCTTCTAAGAGGAAGCCCAGGAAGAACACCAGTGAAACCATGACATAACACACAGCGTAGAAGATGATTGGTCGCTCAGGGTATCTGAACCTAATGGACAAAAAAAATAAATAAAAAAAAAGGATAAGTTATCACAGAGTACATTATTTAAAATATCCTACATGTAAGTTTTTAGCATGTTATACCATGAAGCAAATCTAAAAAAAAAAAAGATATGCAAACCTGGTCACGTCGATGAGAAACGTCAAAAAAGTAAATAGTGTTGCCGACAAACAGACAATGGAAACAACTCCAATGAAGTAGCGCATGAAAGTTAGTTCCCTCTGGGTGAAGAACATGGTGGGGCAAGGAGCAGAACAGTCCTTCTTGCTCATGAAGGTGTAACCCAGGTCTGGCTCGATCTTGAGCTCCCTAGGGCACCAGAAGCCATAGTCTCTCTGGACGGCCATTGACGACTGGTCGGTGGGATCAGAGCCTGTTTGCAGATCTTCTGGTCGAGGATAGGGTTGATCACAATCTGGAAACCTGAGGATGAGAGTAACTGTCAGAACAGGTAGGCTTATCTGGCATTTCAATGAGATAGAAGCCTGTGGATAGACAATGATCAGAAAAGAACGATAAGACGCAACGTGATAAGCAAATAAGGAAACTTAGGGAGGAAGAAATACACTGATTATATGTTGTTTGTAGAGGAAAGTTTTGGTGACTGTTTCAAAGGAGAAGAGAAATCCAGACAACACAATAGTATATGGATTTATTTCATATTTAAGCAGCGATTAAAGGAACTCAGTGAAAAGAAAATATACACAGATTACGTACTTAAATGTATAACAAAAACAACCCGTAAACTGCAATCAGTCAAATTTACCTGAAATGAACACACACCCACCTGTTACACTCCATGTCATCGGGCCAGGCCACTCCAAATATCTCCATGAGTTTGTCACACTCATCCTTAGCTCGTATACAGAGGGATCGACATGGCATGGACACCCGGCCGTACTCTGTGCACACCGGGGCATACAGCGCACACAGGAACATCCTCAGGTCAGCGCTGCACACAAGATTTACCATGGGATGGAACGGCTGCAGAGGACACAACAGAAAAGGTAGGAAGACTTGAGGAGTGTAGACAGTATGCACATGACATCACAGTGGTCACATGTCACTGAGTGGCAGCCTTTAGCATGTGTGGCAAAAACACACAACGGCATGGAAATATACCTGAAAAATGTAATGCAGCTAGGACTACCTTCACATATTCACTGCAATAGAACGCTTTGAACGAATGGCATTTTATGTACTGCTTAGCTCCAGGCTAACAGCCACATACCTACTCACCTAACAACAGCTGCTCATACCTCGAATGTTGGCTTGGACTTAAAATAAACACAAAGTGTAGAACTGCAGGTTATGTGTTTTATATTATTTACAGCTTGTTTACTGAGGGAGAAAGTACAACTAGCATCTAAGTTTTGTATGCCTTCAGGCTTTGGCGTGCCTTTATCAGCAATAAGCGGCTCTAAATGTCAGGAAGCCAATTTCTCTCCTACATGTGCAAGTCTGAGTACCACTGGTTCTTCAGCAGATAATCTTTTTTTGCTCCCAGTTTTGTTATTTCCCATACTAAATGCAATTATGCTGCGGCATGTTAGTGAAAAACTGAGGGGGTGTTCTGGTGGGAAAGTGGCATCACTGCATACCCTCTATACTTAAGCCTCTGCAATATCACACAATGATCTCAAAGCTCTCTTGAAAACACCCACACATTCAATTCCTGCAATGATATTTGTCCATATCAGGAGAACCAGCTTGACAAGGCTACCTTTCATGCATGTGGGAAAGAGTGTGTATGATATTAACACACATTCAATGTATTTATACACATGTGCTGAAGTTAAGTGCTGTGAGTGGCATATATAAGAAGGCTCATATTCAACCTGAAATAGCCATCAAAGAGGATCAAGGCAGAGAGATGAGTGTTCTCTGCTACAACTTACACTACTCAGTATCCCATAAATATTTAGAAGCTTATGAAATATGTATACCAGCAATCATATTGCCAAACATCCCTTTGAAGTAGCGTACGGCAAAGTCAGACCTCTAAAGGTTGAGCCGTAGCCATGTGTCGACACACTGCACAAACAAACAGTGAGGTTATGAACACATTAAGGAATACGTGTTCTGTTCCCTGCAGTGGCACTTTAAAGGTTAAAGACTCAGATTTGTGTCCTACTGGGTGCTGGTTAAAATCCCTGGCATCACTGAGCAGAAGTAGCAGCTTCAGCTCTGAACAACTACTGCAGACATACACCTTGGCCGATGAAGTTCATTCATAAACTTTGACCAGTGAAGCTAGAGTTTCTAGATCTGCGTCATGCAGACAAATTAACATTTTTAACTAAATGTTTAGACTGCAAAACATCTAAGGAAAGAAATTAGTTCAATCTGAGCTGCACATACAAATTTAATAACCTGTCCCATTTCAACATTAAGTAACAGCTTTTCTTATGAGTTGACATTTGAAAAAAACAAACAGAAAAACCCCAGCTACATACATGGTGACAGGAAACTGCTTTGAATTAACCTAACATAAAGGAAGTACTTCATTAATGTTCGTTTTAATTCATTAAAAAAATAATAGGCCTAGATAATTCAGTTTCATGCTAAATGTACAGCAATAGCATTTAACATATTTTGCCAACCTGCAGCTGCCAAACCAATGCGTACATTGTGTGCTTTGAGGGTTATATTAAAAATGCTCTATGTCTATTCAGCTATATAACAGTTCATACCATCCAACTTTACTCAGCCTTGAGTTTTCTAAGCTGCTTTCATGAGAGATAACAGAGAAATCAGAGCAGAACCATCATAGCAATGAATAGAGACTAGAGCAATGTAACAAAACACTTAGCCTGACTGCACACAGCACCACAATCGAATTACTGTATGTGTACATGTGACAAAAACTGTGCACTTACATTGATCGCATACAACAAAGCCTACAGCATAAGCTTACAAACTGTATGACTGCATTTGTGTTGAAAGCCACGCATCAGTGAATGTGTGTGCGTGTTTTATAGTCGTTTGTGAGTGGCGTTGGGCCTGGTGAGTATGTTTTGATCGTTCTCAATTGCCCTGATCTAGATCTGCACATTGGCGAGATGCTCCACCAGTAAATGGGTGCAGTGGTGCATGGGCCGTGTGACATAGTTTTGCGTATTGCACAGATACATGTTTGAGCATGGGAATACACACACCACTCAGCTTCATTCAATAATTCACATAAAGGGGATGTTTTTCTCTTGTATGTCGCATGCAAAGTGAAATTTATAACGGACAGCGGAGGCCCAAACCTTATGCACGTTAGTTGTGTGCATTGGTGCCAAATAGAAAGCAATTCACAGATAGTACATTAACATTTACCTAAAAGAAATGAGTCATCAAAACAGCGGCATTCATAAACTTGGCTCTCCTTCAGCAAGCTATTTTAATAATAATAATGGAATACAAGTCTTATGTTGTGTTTCTAAAAACTGACAGTGATTTCTCTTCAGAGCACTACCTCTGTCCCTGTCACCACATCGCTCCAGCCTGAAGCTTCACTTAACTGAGTGGTAGATCCTTTCTGCATCAGTGTGTCGTACTGCCCAGCAGAATGGTAGCTTTCTTCATATTACCTCATACCAACTCCTACAGTGAATGTGTGTGTGGTTTCCTTTGTGCTTGTCCCCATTCTGCCCATTCCCTTCATGCATGTGCAGTTATGTTTGTGTGCGTGTGTGCATTTTACCGTTTTAGCATGTCCCAGTTACTGGGTGTGTGCACCAAATTCAACCCATGTGTGCAAATATCTGTGGGCAATTATTCAGACAGTCAGGGCAATTGCCCCCGAAAACCCATCACAAAGAGAATATTGATATTAAGTGGCCTAACTGTGCCACCCAACGAGAAGGGAGGAGGAAGCCCTCAGTTTTCCATGAGGGGCAACTGGAGTGCATTGTCTGGCATTTTGTAGTTAGCTGGTGTAGGAAAAGCAGGGAAAGGAAAGCGGAAAAGCCTGGAAGCATGGCCTAAGGGTGAAGACGAAGCAATGCTGTAAGATGTAAAAGGATAAAAACATAGTTAAAACAGGACAACGAAGACAAAATATCTCAGAATCAGCCTCCTGTAGTCCATCTCTCTGTGAATCCTAAGCTCTCTTTTATTTCTGCTCTTTCATTGAGAAGTGAACAAAATCCACCTGATCCACCACATTTTTTTAAATTATAAGACACTACACCACCCAGCCCCACAATATGCCTAAGCCAAAGCTTACAATTGATGAATTATATTAAACCAGTAGAATTATACAACACAATAATTAACAATCATGCAAATGCACAACCAACACTGTTCATTCACTACTTGAATAGAGTAGGTGTAGCTGCATGAGAATAGAAAGACAGAGAAAGCCTGATAAAGTTGGAAACAAACAAATGCTGCATGCTGTTCACAAATACATGTGCTAGGGGCACTATATCACTGGTATAAAATTAAGTGTTAGCTACATTTCATTTGAAAGGTTCTTTAAAAATGGAACAGTATGTTATGTGGTATCCAACAGTACTTAATATGACAAAGCAGTCTTTAATAAACTTTAAAAACATCTAGGACTATTCATACAGTACATCTTAGCAGAGAACACAAGGTCAGACCACAGGATGAAAGAAAAAAACATTTTCAAACATCTTGAAAAACATCATAATGCCATCCATCATGCAGAGCTTTAGCTTGACATCTCCCCTACAAAGCTTTAAAATGGCATGAATAGTGTCTTGACTTTGGCAATTTGGCAAATGAATTTGTGGGGAAGTGACATTTCTATACTGTGATACAAGTGTATTCACAAATTTGTCTTTGAGAAGTGCTCTTATTTCTATACGAGTACTGCAGATTCCTTTGCTGTATAGAGAAACTTGTTATGCAAACCCTACAGCATAATGTAAGGGTCTGTTTCACATCAAATAAAAGCTGCAGAAATCAAAAACCTACATACGTTCATTACTTTACAACATTTAAGTGGTGAATTTTAATTTGACATACCCCGGTGTATCAGAGATGAACAAGGCATTCCTGTTCCATTAGAAGCTGGCAGATCTCAGATTGCCAGACTGACTAACACGGACAGATGCCACTATTGTCAGAGAATATGACAGCGACTGCACATAAAAGAAAATTACATGTTTTTTTGTCTGAGTGTGCGATTTAGGACAAGTAATTGTGGACCTCCTGAAAGAGATGGGTAACGAGAAGCAGGGTGGGTTTTTCAACACAGCAGAAAATGGAAAAAGAGCCCCTGACTAGTCCACCTCTTGTTCAATAGAGGGATTAAGTTTCTTTTTCTTCACTCCCTTTCTCCAAAGTAACCCAGGGGGAGGGAAGAGAGAAAGAAAGAAAAAGAGAGAAAAAACTTAAAGTAAAAAAATCAACAAAGAAAGAAAGAAAGAAAGAAGCATATGATTAACAGTCATGTAATGCAACCAACTATGTGTTTGGCAGACAAAGATGGATTCCAGATGAGGGCGAGAAAAAGCTGAACACGCAACAGAGGAAAGAACACCATTTGTCGATGGTGAAAACCACCTTCAGCATTTAGTGTTTCCTATCAAGCATACTGTGTTTTTGGAAAGTGTTCAGAACCTTTCAAGTATTACGTTTCAGACTAATCTCAAAATTCATTCAATTCATATTACCCACATCAGTCTGCACACAATACTCTACAGTGAAAAATAAAAAACAGTTCTTAGAGCATCTGTAGTTTATTGAAAATAAATTACTCAAATACACCATTTATATATCTATTCCAATTGATCTCAGATGTGTTCTCTTTCTAATGGTGGTCCAGGAGCTGCCTCTGAAATTTCACTGGAGTCCATCTGCCCTTAGCTGAAGTCACTGCACAGAATACAGAAATACACATGTATCTGTACAGGATCTCACAGTCTATCATGTATATCAGAGTGAAAATGAAGCTGTGACACTGAGATAACCGACCTGGGAGACAGGAAATTGTCAAAGCACAGATGTGGGGAAAGATAGTAGCTACAAACTTCTGCAGAGTGTAAAGTGTCCGCGCACACACCAACAGTCATCTGGCCTGAGATTGAACTTCTTGGCCACAATTCCCAACGGTATGTGTGGAGGAAACCAGACACTGAGCATCACCTCATTAATATCATCCCTACAGTCAAACCCAGCAGTGGCAGCATCATGCTGTGGGGAGGTTTTTCTCTGACAGGGACTGAGAGACTAGTCAGGAAGGATGGATGAAGAAAAATACAGGGCAATCCTGGATGAACAGCTTTTTCCAGAGTACTCACACTTTGCACCAAGACTATTTCCGTCTTTAACCCATAAACACCCAGGGCTACTTTTGTGGCAGTTCCCAGATGAATATTTCTTTCTATTTAACTTTACTTAAGTGATTTATCACCATTTACAGGGTTATTCAAAAACAATGAACCAATTTCATTACGCAGTATTTTAATAAGTAAAAGCAATAGAAAACTCCAGCCAAGTCACTAGTATTCTACTCACAATTAACTTTTATTTTCTGTCTTACAAATGTTCAATATGTCCACCAGCTGCAGCATGGACAACACCGATGCCATAAGAGAATTCCTCCCAGACAAGTTTCAGCAAATCACGATCCACTGAGTTGAATGGTTGTTATTCGATGTTTAAGGTCATCGAGGTTAGTGGTTCAAAACTTAGACAACTCCTCTCTCAAATGGTGACTGACTCATTCCATGACGATGCTTGACAAGTGAAGCAATGCATCATGAAATCGGTTCATTCTTTTTGAATAACCCTGTAGTATAATGTTATTCTCTATACTTTGCATTTTTCACTGTAAATCATGCATTTTCCTGTGTTCAACTAACTATATTTGTTTTAGATATTCATGAAAACTCAAAGTAAATTCAAAGATTATTATATCAAAGCAGAAATGTGAAGAAAAAGTGAGTTTTGCAGCAAATCTATCTATCGAAATCTATGTAGCTGGTTTTATTGGTTGTAGAAGATGACAGTGTTTCCATGTTCACTGCAGAGCCTCTGAACGTCCAAATGGATCCTATCTGATGATCATGAAAAGATGACAAACTGAATTTTACAATTATAGGATTGGTGGATCAACAGGTATTAAACAGTTTAGATCAGTAGATGCTTTTGCTCACCGGTGGAGGTTTGGATCTTTATGGGTTAAATCTAAAATTAAAAAAAAAAGTGCTTTTCAGCCTGAAAATGTAGAGTTTATAGTGATCAGAATGAAAGTTATTTTTATGAAGACAACCATATCTCTGTATCAATTAACCAGGTTCTGCTGACTGTTACCAAATGAACTATGGATTATGCTGATGGTCATGTTTTCATTGGTCAAAGTAACTATTTAGTTGATTTGTTGCATTTGTCTTCTATTTTATGTTACTCCCTCTCTTACTTTAAATAGTATTTTTAAAGTGGGTTTTTCATGTGCATATGGTATTTTGCGCGGCTGCAGAAAATCCAGTTTCTCAATTTTACACCAACTCAAACACACTGTCAAGTGTAGGAGTAGGAGGAGGAGGAAGAGGATGAAGACCGGAGGGATGGATGAAGGAGGGGAAAAAAAAGTAGGAAAACTGAAGCAGAATGGAGAAAAGAGCGCTTTCCCGGTGGATTAGGGAGTCAAATGGATTGGAAGGAGTGTTTAGAATGTGAGAACCTGAAACGACTCACACACACACATCCTGAAACTGTCACCAGCTTTGTGTTGTGGTCAGATCAAAGTGACAGGCTGTTGGGTCTGAGCAGCTTCGAAACTGGCAGAGATGCAGCTTTTGCGAAACCTTGCACAAAACCTTCAGAGAACTGAATAGAATTTCCACAAGTATTGATGCTGTATTTCCTCCATTGGGCACATCAGTTATTTTCAAAGACTTTATCGCGCCATTTGACTGTAGTGTGCCCTTGCGGTTGCTTTCAGACCCATGACTCGTAAGCGATCCAGATCTAGAACCCAATGAAAGA
>JAPTYQ010000018.1:21228024-21241259 GCA_029814465.1 Ostorhinchus cyanosoma | reverse complement strand
GGTTTGAGTAATATTTTGTAGAGAGCACCCCCCCCCCCCCTTCACTGGTCTCCTTCACTGTACCGAAAACATATTGAAAGTGTATTGAAAAGAAGACCCCTGTACTGAAAACAGACCGAACTGAAACTCTTCTGTGCCGTTACACTCCTAATCCTAACAATAATAAATTAGCTTATTCTCAAATATCCTGCAGATGTACAGTACAGGCCAAAAGTTTGGATACACCTTGTCAGTTCAATGGCATGAGATGGATCACAGACGTCCAACCAGTGCTCAACATCACTGGAAACACCTTCAAGACTTTTGGAAAACATTTCAGGTGACTACCTCATGAAGCTCATCCAGAGAACACAGAGAATGTGCAAAGCAGTAATTAAAGCAAAATGTGGTTATTTTGAAGAATATGTTTTGAGTTATGTCATACTTTTTTTTTTACTCCATTATTCAATATGTGTTAAGTCATAGTTTGATGCCTTCAGTGAGAATCTATAATGTAAATAGTTATGAAAATAAAGAAAATGCATTGAATAAAAAGGTGTGTCCAAACTTTTGGCCAGTACTGTAAGGCTGATTAACCTCTAAATTAACTGATATTAATTGAGTGTGTGTTTTAAATCTACATACAAAAAAAAGACTAAAAGAGTAAGAGCTGTGAACTTACCTTCATTAGTACTGACTCGCTGAGTTTCTCACGATTGACAATCTTTATGGCGACTTTCTGGCACGTTACACAGTGGACTCCGAGTTTGACCAATCCTGTAAAACACACGGGAAACATTTCATTAGGTTCGATGGGTTAAATGCTACTTAGATGTCTAATAATGAGGCAATATGTATTAAAGTGACACCACAAACACATGCCAAAACATTTGCGATGTACTGAATACAAGTATCTGGTCAGCACATCAGTGGGAAGTTGACTCTTATAGTAGCTGCTGCTGAATTAAAGTGGTGAGTGTAGAAAATAAAGGGTCTTTCCTGGATAACCGCTAATGTGCATTGACCACAGTGATGTTAAATTACGTGACCTCATGTACGCAGTTCTCGTAACAACTTCTAAAGTGTAGGCAGTTCCTTAAGTAAACTGCCCTCAGGGGTTTATTTGAGTCATAAAGAGAGTAAGTGAAAGGGCCATTTGTGTTATTGATTGCTATAATGTACTAAACTGCTATAATGCAGTTGTGTTGAGTTAGCTAAAACACACAATAAAGTGCGGCGGCAACTACAAAGACGTTGCAAAAATAAAAGGTCCTTGCTATTATCGACGGATCAACATTGACCTGAGATGAAAAAAATGAAAAACTGAAGTAACGGTGTAAGTTGGGATGTCGTGTTTCTCTTATTCAACACTTTTTTCACAATCCAGTAAAAGTCATACATCATGGGGTGTTTATTACACTACACAAACTAGTCCTGTTGTGAAAAGACACCGACGTTCTGCTCCACATTGGCATTAGTGTTGAATTCATAAGTCGCATGTTAAAAATCATATGATTTGCTACACATCCAGATCTCCCCTATTTTGTCTCAGTTAACGTCCCCTGGCAACTCTGGGCAAATAATTGCCTTCAAACACACAAGTACACCAGCAGGGATGTCCTGCAGAGTGTATAGTCACAGCGGAAAAATAATAGTATATTTGAAAGCATTTGATTCAGGAAAACCATGAAGAAAACATCAATCCATTTTTTCCAAGTACCACAGAGCTGAACAAGTGTTAGAAATAACTTTGCATGACATGGATAAACAAACTGAAACAAAACCATTGGCTAACAAATATTGCAGGCAAAGATGAAAAAGGTGAAATGAGGAAAGTAAGTTTCCATAATATGCCCAAGACAAAAAAAAAATTGTGCAGGTACTGAAAGCAGGACGCTGGTGGAGAGAAGTAAAAGAATGTCCTGCAGCAAACTGGCGGGCTGACATGAGCAAAACCTAAAACTAGAAGCGTGGGCTTTCTCTCTCTCTCTCTCGCTCGCTCGCTCTCTCTTGCAGGTTGATTTTTAAATGAACCAGCAGAAAAGGAGATTCAGGAAGCTATGAGGAGGTGGTGGAAAGCTGGAAAGTGTTCTGACACCACAGAAACGCCAAGGTGGTGAGTGACTTGAAAGATGCATATTAGCTTTGGCAACAAGCGAAAGAGGGGGAAAAATTAAGGAAGTAAATAGGAAATGGCACGTTAAAGGGAAAAGAGACTTAAAGTCAGGGATCGCACATCATTCAAATGACAGGCCGCAGATAATTAAACAATAATCGAGAGCATCGTGTGGGAGTGAGGCTGTGGCGTTGGGAGCTGAGGGGCCGCGGGGGCCGGGAGTAAAGACACATGGAGCGACAGAGGCATTAGGGACAGAAAACGGAAGAGGGGGAAACAGAATGACACAGAGAGAAAAAAAAAAAGTGATACATGTTGAAGGCAGCGAGATAAATATGTGAAATGATAAGGACAAAAGGATGACGCACGGGACCAGAAGAAGAAACAACAGACAAACCCATTAGCCCGTGATGGTAATCATATGTTAATGGCTGTTATACAGAAACTCATAAGTCATGATAAACACATTAAAGGAAAATATCTGCCTGCAAACACATGAAAAGTTAACTGGATTATTTGGCTCATAATCCATCTTCCTCCAGTGGCTTTTTGTAAGCGGAGCGTGTGCATTAGCAAGAGAGAAAGATGCACGGAAACATAGCACATTAGGATTTTACAACCACTTTGTGTATAGAAATGAACTCTTGCAAGGCAGTTAAGAATACAATACACAAGGACAGAAGACATACGCTTCTTTTATGCCTTATACATAAAAATCACGGCTTAAAACTAATAGAACGATAATGGCAAATTGCTGCCCGTGAACACTGCCCCACGTTGGCAATTTCTCATCTTGGGACAAATTATTGTATATTATTATTACATTGTACTTGGGTAGTAAACTTGGTTAATCGTGATAAAAAAAATAATCAGATATTTTAGTGTAAACAATTCTTGCCTACGTGTGGTTCTAAAATGTGAAATTCTCATAATATTGAAGATGCAATATCTCAGGAAGGCTGTGAGAGTTTCAAAATTGACACATTCACTTGGACACAAGGATGAACTGATTAGATTTCAACGGCCAAAAGTCAAGGTCATAGTGACTTCACCAAACACATTTTTGCCATTAACTGTTAGTAATTGAGAGAACTGCAAGAATACATTAGGATTCAAGGACACTGAATTCATCTGATTGAACTTGCAGCTCTTGTAATTGCACATCTAAGTGTGCTTTCCAAGGTCAGCATGTCCTTGCATTCCTCCAGTTTGGTGTGTATTTGTGCACCATCTTAAATCCTTGCTAATATAGTATTAAACAAACTCTAATGTAACTCATGGTCTCAGCCATGTCTTAGCTCTGAGGCTGTTGGTTGTGGTGTGCTTCTGTCTGCACTCTTTGCCATGAGCTCTGTCTCCTAGTTGAATCTACAGGCCAAGGTTGTGCTCATAACTTTACATACCCTCGCAGAATTTGTGATTCTTTGTCCATTTTTCAGAGAATATGAACGATAATATAAAAAAAACTTTTCTTTCACTCGTGGCTAGTGGTTTATTGAAGCCATTTATTATATTAAAAAAAATGTGTTTGCTCTTTTTTAAATCATACTGACAACAGAAACGATCCCAATGACCCTGATCATAAGTTTACATACCCTAGTTCCTTTCAGATTTGGGGTTTTCTTTGCAGGAACTACATGTTTGACTCCTCCCCAAAGTGGCTCAATAATATTGAGGTCAAGAAACTGAGATGGACACTCCTTCACCTTCACTTTTTTTTTTTTTACTGTAGTCAATGAAAGGTCGACTTGGCTTTATGTTTCGGGTCATCGTCTCGTGGGAACATCCATGTGCATTCAGTCAGGGTATGTAAACTTATGAGCCCTACTGTACTTTGCCCAAACTATGTATTTCTGTCTCCTTTAGGAGTTGTGTATATGTGTGTCAGTTGTTATGTTGTCTTCAGGGTTTGGCACAAAATGAGGTTAGAGGTGTATTTACACTATTTGACCACTGAGACACATCATGGAGACTTTCTCCATCTTGTGTTTGCACTATATAACTGTCTAGTGGGAGGTGAATTCAGAGCTGGATTCTTCAATCTCCTGTATGGAACAATCTATTCTTTCGACCTTGTTCCAATAAATGATTCCTGCGAAATATGTCCAGAGAGCCTTCTGAGTGTTCCTCAATCCCCAGAGTCTTTCTACACATACTCACAAAAAAAAAAAAAAAAAAATTCCCTATCACCAAGTAAGCCCATGTTTATATCACAATGCAATGAACTGTGGGTAATTTTCTCTAGCGCACAGAAAGTAGCCGACGCTAGGATGCAACTCAAAGTCTGTGACACCATGACTGAAGATTGGGATCAGTCCTATGGTATATTTTAAAGACATAAGTTTGGGATGACCAGTGGGGGTTATAATATTCTAGTTAACCTCTATTTTAATGATCCAAATCAACCCCCCCCCTTTCTTCTGGTGTTCTGTAAGCTGTTGCAATACCCCCTGCGCCCCTTTACCCCGTCTGTGATGCAGCCCCGCAGAAAAGCCTCAGCTCTGAGTGAACACGTCGAGATGAGCCTGCAGTTGCGATGCTGGGGGAGGGGTGTTTAGGAGATGCAGAGGAAGACACCAGGGTCTCGTCTGACTCTGGCTGGGCTGAGCAGGTAGTCTGCCTTTGAACAGAGCTTCAGACAGAAGGCTTTGAGGGAGAGCACAAAGGATCAGAGCCTCACAGGAGAAATACCGAGCAGATTACTTTTGCCGTTGTTCAGTCTCTGTGCATGATTGTGGTGTGAGCGTATGGATTACATTTCATTTTAATTTGATATCTTGTAGTTGCATAATTCAAGGAGTAAAACAGTGGAATGCGTGTGCACAGTGTGCTTAGTTGAAGCTCGTATAAAGCTTTGTAGCAATGTTTGTATCTTCTCTCTTGGGAGAAGGGAGGCACTGTGTGTGACTAAGTGCTACAAGATAATTTATTAACTGAACCAGCAGCACAGAAATGTTGTCAAGTACTGTACACTTAAATAATTTTCACTAACACTCATGTGGAAGACGATGGCTGCGCAGGTGACCCGTGCGAGTAACACCATTGAATCAGCGAGTGCATCGATCTCTCCTGTTCCTCACCCTCCTCCAAATCAATAGCATCAAAAGCTCTCGTCTTCACAACAATGTCAGAATAACGACACCGACCAGGGACTTATGGACCGCAGGGGCCACCATTGACTGACCCCCAGCCTCCATCCCAAGTCTGCACTGTTTAGTTTCCATGAGCTCCTGTGATTAATGATCTAATGTGGATAGACTGCTGGAGGAGGGCAGAGAATGAGAACTTTGGTCCATGGCTCAGTGAGCATCACAGCTGAGTCGCACTTTGACTCAGTGTGTGGAAAAGTAATTCATGACTTTAACGTCGTGGTTTCGAATTGGTCATGAATACGGTTAATAAAACATTAAATAAAAGCGGTGGTAATTGAGTCATCAGTGTAAGTTTTTTAGCATAAGAAGGAAAGAGAATGAAAGTTTAGATACAAGAAACAAGAAAGAAGGAAGGAAGTCAACCTTTTTAATAAATAATCACCAATGGAAAGAGTTAATTAATAATAATAGGAACAAATAGTGAAAAAAAAAAATAGTTCAAAAGCTGAGGAATATTCTGGCGGTGGCTCTCCTGCTCTGCATCACTGTATCATGTGCCAGATCGGATTTGATAATGAGCTTTTGTCTCATTTCACTGTCTCTTCATAAGTGATTGCGTTTCATGTTATCACGACTGAACTTGCCGACATCTGCCCTGAAAAACATCTCTAATGGGCGTCAGGGTTTATTCGTTATGGCAGCATCTATTTGAACTTTTTGACAAAGCAAGTTTTTGTAAGAGATGAAATGACACTTACCTTTGGACCGCAGGATTAAAAGTATATTTACATAACAGCACACGTGGATCACGTATCTATTAACTGGTGCGGGAAAATCAAACTGCCCACTTATGCAACGTTTAAAAACAATGTGACATTTACTGCAGCTTCTACGCATCCTATGCATCATCGTTTTACAGTTTATCATGTTGTCAATAATTAGATCGGAAGAAAAAATCAGAGGACTCCTTGGAGATAATGTATGATTTTCAGTTGGGCAGATTATGTGAATCAGCTTTGAGGACTAAACTAAGGGTATAACACTTTATTTACATCTATTGATTTGTGGGAGTTCCCTGTGGGCCCTTGTAGGCAGTTTATATTCGCTTTCCCTTAGAGCCGTTTAACCTGACAGAGCAGCCAGAAAAGCTCTAGTCTAAGGCAGAGACACTTTGACTTCTTCTGCGTTAATTTGCGTAGAACTTCTGATTAAGCGTTCCAAAGCATGCTGATAAGTGTTTGATTTATCAGCGGGCAGTACTGGGACATCCCAGAAGGAACAGATAGGGCCCTTACTGTGAGTCACATTTTTCCTGTGGCTATTGAAGAAAGAACTGCAGGAAAGAGATGACAAGAACTCTCTTCTTGTGTTCGCTGACTTTCTTTATGATGCCCATCTGCTTACCAGCACACATACATTACTTTTTTTTTTTTTATCTTTATCCTCCTGTCAACGCAGGTCAAGATCATTACTGGATATCTTAATTTCTGAAAATGACTATCAGAAGAGTAAGTGAAGGATAAAAAAAAAAAGTACCTATCTTACTTTTAAATGTGATCTTTCAGAAGCCCTAAGCCAATGCCGGCAGATGGTAGTAGCTTATGCTGGCTTAGCTTTCACTCCCTGAGGCGTTGACTCTGAGAAGCTCGTTGCCCTTAGGCACAGATCTGTGAGCTGCTTTCCACTTCTGCTCTCTAACTGTGAATACTCAACACAGGGGCTACAGCTCTGCCCTGGGATCAGTGTTTGAAAGGAAACACAATGTGCTATAAGAGCTTATTTCTGCAACTTCTTGTGGCCATATGGAAAGCCCCTCCAGCAGTGGATGGGAATCCCATCCACCAGGACAAAGGGCAGGACCTGCAGACCCATCATTGACCACATTAGCTTTATGTGACATGACATCCTCACCCTCTTAATCTCACTTTACATTAGGGCTGGGATTGTAGACCGATGCAATGTAGAAAAATCCACGACACAAAATCTTTCCTATAATCGACCTCTCTCTCCGTCTCCAGTTTTGTTAACTTTACGTACTTGTCTTCCTCTTGTCTGTTTCTGCCCTCATTCAGTCTCTCCATCACTGCATTCTGACTCATTTCTCTCCTCTTCTCTCTCTTCATCCTCTCATTTATCAACAACAAAAAAAGAGAGAAAAAGACGGAATATACAAGCAGAAAGCTGTTGAGTCATACTGTGCAAAAGGGAGACAGCATGTCGAAGATCAAACAATGCTCACTCACTACTCAATGAAGGCTCTCTGTCTGTCTTTCCCACCCCTTCTTTCCTCTTCCTTCATTCACTAAATCTCTGCCTATCTCCACAATCCTTCCACCTCCTGTTTTGCTCTCTTTGCATTTTCAGTCAGCCGTGACGTTAGTCTACCCAGCCTGAATTCCCCTGCAACCCTCTAAACCCTACCAGCTAAGCAACAGCAACAACATCAGTAACAACAGAGGCCCAGACCAACAGAACAGCTTCAAACGCAGGAAGAGCAGTTTAGCCCTGGAGTGCTGGAGCGCGGAGGAAGGCACACTGACGCATGCATACAGAAACTGTTTATTTGGCCCGTATGAAATAAGACATTCATTCAACAGCTCTCTTATAAGTAAACTCCCTGCACAGAACATGGATCTCTTGGTAAATAGAACAATATTAGTGCATAACTGAGAACACACATTTCATTTGTCATTTTTATTTCTTGTTCCTCAATACTCTGAGAATTCTCTGAATTAGGTGGTTTGCTTTAAACCACTTCCTGAAGCTGCTGCTGCTGAAGGGCATTTGTTACTTCATTAAAGTCATGTCCTCTGACAGTGAGTGCTTTGAATTTTAAGTGATATAGAGTCTAGGCCATTATTATTCCTGAATAATGTTGATTTACACCATTAGCTCTGGTTCAAATACAGTTTCTCTTCATTGGAAAGTTCAGACTATAAGAGTGCACTACATATAATTTATGTATTAGAGCTCACTCAATCAAAACAGTTATAAAAGACCTAGCAGAAGATGACATTGTGAACTGCCGTGGGATCATGGGATCATGAAGGGTTTCTTATTACTCCTGGTAAAACTCTAACAAATCATGTTTACAGACATCTGTTTTATATTAACATCATGTTATTTTAATCTATTGAAGTAGCTGCAAATTCAATGTCATGTGAACATTAGTAAAAGGGATATAATGCTGTAGACAGGAGCCCAATTTAATAGGCAAACACTGAATACAACTACATATTTCTCTCTATTTGAATATTGTTGGTAGCTTAAAATAATGTACTACAATACTAAGTTGCTTTCAGTCTGAAATGTTACATAATTCTAACCAATCCTGGTTTCTGTTTAGATTGCACAATACATACATCTTGCAATTACCAGCCTATCAATCTAAAATGACTAATTAGAGCATATGACATAAGTAAAGCATTTTAAACCTAAAGTACATATTAATACAAACACACACACTCAGCATCTGCACATTCATACATATACAATATCTGGTAACAACAGTGTTGGCCAACAATGAGCCACAGGGCTGATGTAGGCTCCAGTAACGTCTACAGAAGCAGTAGTTGCTCTCATATGAGTTTTATTTGGGTTATAGAGAAAAATAATACATTTGATTCCTTATATATGACTGCATTTACACAATACAGGCCCAAGAACATCAACAGAATTCAATGTGGTACAAGGTGATGACGCAGGGTGGCTTCAAGGCAGTAATCTATTTTTCACATCCAGAAACAAGCAAGAGAACAATTTTAAGCATCGCCCAAAGGCGGTGACTGAGCAATCCTCTAAGTTATCTAACAAGGTCTCTGGCTGGTAGATAACAGAAACTCCACCTATCTCTGCATCACGCTCATCAGCATGCAAACGTGAAAATACGCCCCCAGAAGTTGCATTGGTGGAAGAGGCAAGCTTTACAGTCTTTTCTGACAGTGAGGCAGATGAATCTCATTGCCAGAGGGACCGAGAGCGTGACTTCAAAGCAAAAAGATAACTCTGACAGTTTGGATGGTCATATCTTTGAGTACCCAGAAAGTTCTTGTACTTTATGTTGCAAAAATATGGTGCAAATACAAATCATTTGTGTTATGCCAGTTCTGGGTACTTAATCCTTTCTGTCTGACATTCATACATCATCCTGGACCTAAATACTACTGTTTGAGTTTCATACATTTCTGCCGCTGTGATTGTTGTTAATGGGGAAGTTTTTTGGTTGTTTGAGTCTTCCCATTAACTTGATCAGAGGCAGCGTTATCTCTCTCCTTTTGATTCTCTGTGCAGAGATGTCGTTGCAGATTCAAAATATTCCACTCTGAATTCCGGCCTGAAGTGACTGGAGGTCCAGTCATAGAGCGGAGCGAGAGTGACGCTGTCAGAGGAATGTTCTGCCCAAATCCCAAGCAAGAACATCAAAACGCACACAAATGAAGACATGGCAGGCAGATATGGGAGAGAGGAGAGGAGTGATGGAAAGAACAAATAAAAAAAAAGAAGGTCACGACAATGAGGCCAGTGACAGGAAGATGGGCAAATACTGACAAGGATAAATAGAGAGATGTTGGGATAGACATAGTCAAAACATGTAGAGAAAGTGGGGCCTAGGAGGGCGGGGCAGGGAGACTCAGATCTATTTTTAATGCCTCTGACTGGGGATCAGCAAAAGGAATGTATAATTACAGCCTCATGAATAATGCAAGCAGGCTTCTTTTAATTAGCCACACCAGGCCTACTGCAGTAACAGCAGACGCGACAAACACATGCATGTGTGCACGTACATACACAGACGTATCCACAGTATATTTATGTACACACTCTAACAGATGCAAAGCCCAAACAAAATGTCATCACCGGTGTGCATGTGTGTGCCATTTTAAAAACATGTGTGTGCATGCTAAACATGTACTTATACACTCCTCGTGGGAGACAAGAGTCAAATGAAGAGGCGAAATGATGAGCTAAAGATTGGTGCCTTGGTGATGACTCTCTGATAGGCTTCATAGTGAGAGGAGCCCCTAGACACCACTCAAAGAGCTGCACGCTGTCTGCCTGTCATGTGTTAGATAACCCCCAATATAAAAGTATGAATTATTAAACATCAGACTAGATGATATTACAAAACCTTGCTGTAACCATAGCAAGAAAAAGCAGGAGCAGAGCGCTCTTTCTCACTATCCACATCCTCGTATACGATCACACAAACATGCAAAATAACACACGCAGTTTCTGGCATAAAAGCCATGCGACGGGGCCAATTGTGTGGGTTGGAAAGAGAGGGGAGAGGAAATCTGATTCTAAGATGTAATTAATCAAACCTTCCTCATCTATAATTCAGCTGGAGTTATTTCATTAATTAAAAGTGTTTGGGTTGTCCATGAAACGTCTTCATTATCAAACATGGATCAAGCCGGAACAGACTTCAGTGAGATGAATTCTCATCAACCTGCCTTAATAGCCAACTTTCCTTCGAAATGGAGATTAAAATGGATGGTCGACGCCGAACCAGGGAAAACTCAACTATACTCCTCACACATCAAGAGAAGGCAGGAAGCTAGATCCAAGTTGGAACGACACATCAAGATGCAGGCAGGATGTTATTCGGTTGTTATCTGGCAACTCTACTTCTCCCATCTTCAGAGCCTTAATTTGTAAGCTAATTTGTGGCTGGCAAAGACAGGCTTGAGTATGGGAGAGGATATTGGATGTAATTTGATGTCTCACTCCATTTTCGTTTGTTGATTGGAGTTTAATTGGCAGTGAGGGTGCTGAGTTCTCACTTTGGGGCATGCAGGAGAAGGGAGATGACGGCTTGAGTACACGCGCTAAAGTCGAGCTCCACCATGATGTTTTAACAGGAGAATTATGAGACATCCACTCAGAGGAAAATACCTCATGAAGCTGAAGGAAAACAACAGTTTGACATTTAGTCCTTGTACAAATAAGCAAGGAAAATAATAGCAAGACTGACTGGCCAAGGTGCACTAACCCACTATTATGGCAACTATTATGTGCACAAGGTTGTTTCTTGTGTGTTGACGTAGGACAGATGAGTCTCCTATCGACGGAGGGTGTTTGTGTGTTCGAGGTAGGGGGTTGCCTCCTGGTGTGTGACATTGATGCACAAGCACAATTTTCCCGATCAAAAGTCAAAAGGTTTAAAAAGGACTAGAAGTGGTTTTCCTCCCACAGTTTTGCTCCCTCCTTGTCATGTCTTTGTAGATCCTTACTGACTGAGAACAAATGCCGCAGGAGAAAGGTCAAAGTGTCCAAGCTTCACCATTACAGTCCAATCCGAAACATCACAAGACACAGAAACAATGAAACGACGCGGTCTGTGAGTATCTGTGTGTGAGACCACGTTTCACCATCCGCAGAACATCTGTGTTAATAGATATGAGATCCATCTACATGAAACAAGTGAAAAACAAACCCAGACTTCAGTGCACGGACAGCCTCTGTCCAGCTCTTAGCTGTAATTTTGTTCATTATCCTGTCTGATTAAAACCGTAACTTACATAATTGGAGCTGCTCAATTAAATTGATCTCGGATGTTCTTCCCACCAATTATAGTATACACCAATTATACTACTTGAAACTTTTAGTACACCTCTTTTAAATCATTTAATTTTATTCTCCATTTTAAAACCAATAACAACAGCAGGTTAAAGGAATAACAGAAGTAATGATGGGAAAATTGTCGACGAATGCTCCTCCGTTCTTTTCTAACATAGAGACAGCGCTGAAATTAAGTTGTTATAACAGTAGGAGCTCAAGTTCCTTTAACTGCTGCAGAAAAGCTGTGAGTTAACCCATGGCCTGACACCTAAAAGGAGGTCATATTCACAAGTATTAGATTATGTTTTAGCTTTTAGGCTACGATCAGACTGCAGGCAAATGTGGCCCATATCCGATTTTTTTTGCTCATATGTGACTTGTTTCCAACCTTTGAAAGACAGTTTAAATAGCACTAATCCAATTTTTTCAAATCCGACCCAGCCCACTTTCATATGTGGTCCTAAATCCGATACATATCCAATATTTTACAACCTTTACTTCACTGAAATGCGACAAACATAACAATTCTGCATCCCGGGAGTGTTACTTCTGTAAACACAGTGTGTGTCTGCTTGGTCACGTATTACATCAGAATCTTTTTTGCACATGCAGGGTCGTATTCAGTTCATACACAAAACTGATAGAAGTCGCATTTACTGTGTAATATGAACGAGCACAAAAAAAAAAAGGAAAAAAATCAGATTCCGC
Source organism: Ostorhinchus cyanosoma (assembly GCA_029814465.1). NCBI lineage: Eukaryota > Metazoa > Chordata > Actinopteri > Kurtiformes > Apogonidae > Ostorhinchus > Ostorhinchus cyanosoma. The sequence continues at coordinate 21,228,803 of JAPTYQ010000018.1, read as the reverse complement.
CAAAAAAATCCACATTTCCATCAAGACCTACTGTCTGAACGTAGCCTTGGTTACCCTTTTTGACCGCTTGATCATTCCCTCTCACCTTTTATACGTGACTGTTAGTAAAATAGTTTGACATCTGGATTCTAATGCTCAACCAGTAGTTTAAACCCATCTCTACACTTCAGCCTCTTCTCAATTCCTTATTTTTCACCTAGTTGGCTCATGGATGGCTACCCAGAGTACGATCTTAGTGCATCATCTTGAAGGACATCTCAATTCCCTTAAATGCACATCAAGGACTGAGGCTGGACGAGCTATGGAGCAAGGACCGTAGCTTTGCTGGAATCGTGTTGAAGTCTGATCCGTGATGGATGAAAGAGACTCAACACATCCATTTTCCTCAATCTTGTGTTATATTAGTTCAAATAATCATATCATGGCTCAAACTTGTTTGATTTGTAAAAAAAAATATATGGCATTCCTAAACTGCCTACTGTTACATTATGCCAAATTGGGTGTGGAATTAAAAGTTAGTCATAAGTGTGCATGAGTAGCCCTTGTCAGATCTGAAAATACAGCTCTAAATTCTATTTTTAACTGACATGTACCTAGAATGATGACTGAGGTAAGGATGTACCATGTTGTTAAATACCCATCTCCTCGGTTCCTAATCTCAACTTTTCCACTTGTATCTCTCGTGGGTGGACTGAGGAGTCGAGGCGAGGACCCGAGAATTGAGAAGATGGGTTCGTTAATACTGTACCAGTGCTGTAGATCGGTCTATTGTTTAGGAA
>JAPTYQ010000018.1:21188328-21200714 GCA_029814465.1 Ostorhinchus cyanosoma | reverse complement strand
GAAGAAGAAGAAGAAGAAGAAGAAGAAGAAGAAGAAGAAGAAGAAGAAGAAGAAGAAGAAGAAGAAGAAGAAGAGGGGTCGTACCTACACCCCTTTGGCCCACACAGAACATGTAGTGGTGCGTTCGTCGTCCTCTGCAAAGGCGTGTTTTCCTCGGACCTGGCATCCCACGTATTCGCCAGAAAAACCACGCAGACTCAAACACCATGGCGGACGAAGTAGAGCAGGTTGGTACATTTATCAAACACCTACCGATATTTTCGAACATAGCAAGGGCAAAAGGTTCTTGAAAACAGGCAGCAGACAGATCTCCTCATGTACTTTATGCAATGGGGTTTTTCTGTGTTTTTGTGTGTCGGTGCTTGTAATTACCACGGACTTGGCCTGTGAAACATGCTAACTACTTTAGCTTGGTTAGCCTGACGCTAGCACGTTGAGGTCCCAGTTAGTGAGGGCTAACATGGTTGTATTACTGAATGCACTTATTTTAAATAGGAAATGTAAGATATCATTTGGATTTTCTCGTTTCACAGTATGTGCCCCCCAAGCACTCAACTTCTGCTAACATGCACAAACTCAGTGTATTAGACAAGTCACTACCGGAGTCTTTACCTCTTTAAGTTTCTGGGACCAAATGCAGGAAGAATTTGGCATGCTGGTTTTGTGTCGTCCAGCAAGAAGATTTCCATTTTGTCTAATTTAAAAGGAGCGTAATGTTACATAATCTGTATTAATATGTTAAGGAAGTGTTCCTGGGATCTACCATTTCATCTGCAAAAGTCATTTTGTTTGGTTTTGATGTTCTCCATCCTGATGTAACCGTCCGTTTAGTTTGGTGGTGCACTTTGGTCTTTTAATGGGAGGGGAAAGCCATGTGGAAGTGATAAGTTTATTTAAATAACTTTGAATTGGTGCTGAACTGTTCATTAGAATATCATCAAAGTCATAATATGTCCGAATTAAATAAAATGTGTTACAACATGGCCTGCCAGAAAAAGCATGTTAAATAAACCTCCTGAAAAAGCATGTGAAATAAATAAATCTCTTGAGACCAGATACCTTTTTAAGAAAAAATTTTAAATGTTTTTTTTTTTTTCAATGTTCAGACAGCAATTTAAAAGTAAAACTGCGATGCCTCTGTCCCCTACAGAGGACAAAAAACGCATTGCTGGGTCTCAGGATGATGTGTGTGTATATATATATATATATATATATATATATATATATATATATGAAGGCCATTTGAACCCTTTGAGACAATGTTATCCCTTTAGTTCACTTTATATATCATACACTATACATTATGTGTTTCTGTGGATTTTGTTACCTGTATATATGGTAAGAGTTGATGACTCCATTAGGTTTGTGGGGGGGTGACCAGTGGATCTCCAGGACACTGGCCCCAGCTGCCTTCACTGTAGGGGGTGACAGACCTTCTGGTACAGTCTCTAAAGTATGAATGTTGACACTATCTCCAACACCACACCCCTCTGTAAAGGAAAAAGGAATCAGAAAACACACATTTTAAAAAAATTAAATTACATGTTTATTACCTCTGCCAAATGGTTATTTGATCACACCTATTTGGTTGGTTGTCTGTCAACAGAATTACACAAAAAGTACCACACCAATTTTCTTGAAATTTGGTGGGTAGAGTGAGGAACAGGAGAAGAATGAACACATTAAATACTGGAGCAGATTGACAAAAAGAGAAGGCTATCTAAATGTTTTTTGGTTTGTTTTTCCAATATTTATATATAACGGCTATTTAGAGAAGTAAAATTATGATGAATTAGAACCAACACATTTGTTCCCAAAAGAACAGTCACTAACCAGTGGCACCAACTGTCAAAAAGGAAGGAATCATCAATCATAATTTGTGGTCTGGTATAGTAATATCTAGAACATCAGACTCTGTACTCTTGGCATTGGCAGATGTCTCTCTGAATACACTTCTAGTTGGTGGTATTGGTGCTGTATAAAAAAAAAATGCATATGTGACATAAACGGACACGTCTACAAAACTGCATTAAATATCTTAAAGATGCACACTGTATTTACGCTTTATTTTTGTAAATACACCATTTGAAAACTAATGCAGATGTTTAATGAAATGCTTACCAGTCTGACAGGCCTGCACTCTGATTTGGTAGGAGGTAAAAGGTTCTAGACTGGTCACAGTGAGATGCAGGTCTTGTCCAGATCGATGCATTATGGCACTGCCACTTCCTGGATTTAATAGGATGTTGTAGTTTATGGCCTGGCTTCTGTTAAACTGAGCTGTGGAAATACAGGAAAAACAAGGAAAACCAAACAGTCTTTGGTGAATTTATTTAGTTGAAGGTTATCAGTACAGCTAAAAAAAACATGTGTAAGCAACAGTAAGAACTGTAATATTGTAATAACTGTGACATACAAAATAAAGGCAAGAAATACCAAAACACACAACAGTAATGATGAAAATTTTCCTCTGTACTGCATCAAACATGTTACATCATTTCCTACACAGACCTGCACAACTGCTAAGATTTTTCTGTTTTTACCTTCCATTGCTTTTGCCAACTCTACCGCACTGTGGCCCCACAACCAGACAAAAACCACACAGATGTATACATACAGAAGCACCCACACTGATACACACAAGCACCCTAGACTTTGTTAATATTCTCACCGGTGGTTTTTCCATAATTCAGGCCAACTGTATTGTGATGGGTTATTCAACATTCATGAACTCTGGATATCTCGAGAACGAACTGATTACCAGACAAATGAAAGACTTCAATTATTCACCCCCCAACTCACATATGCACAAATGCACCTACACTTACACACCTCTGGCTTTTGCACATGCAGCTTTTTATTCAGGCACACTTTGGCTACATTAATACACACACACACACACACACGCACACGCACACGCACACGCACACACGCAAAGGAATATTTCACACATAGACACGCACACACCAACATACAGGTGACACCACTTTCTTCAGTATGTTTTCCAGTCATAGAGGTTTAATTGTCACAGTAACAAACACACTTAAGGTTCCATTATTTGCAGTCAACAAGCTACTCATCAACACATGCTTAGATATGTAATAAAAACTGAAAGCACAAAGACTTCTTCCACAGACACACACCCTTACACAGACAGACACAAACACCCCAATGGTGGAACTGAGCCTAAAGTAAATGTCTTTTTAATAGCCATACGTCAGTGCTTTGGCAGTCAATGTATGTATATGAGGACAGAAAAAAAAACATGTGCACGTACACACACACATATCTAGACTGTCAGACAGCACGACACGCACGCACACACATACACACAAAAGTCGAAAACACTCCAGACTCCGGGCTCAGGGAGTTAACCAAGCGTGAGAACCCAGCCGATATTTCCTCACCTTTAAAATCAACCAGTAATGACGATAGAATAGGCCTGCCTATGGAAATATCTCCACAATGAAGTGTGCGCACACACATATGCACTCACACACTCAAATACACATGTATAAAAATGCATACATAAACACAGACACAAATATAGCACAACAAAAAGACACACAAACCCACACATGCGACAAAGTGAAGTGTCTTTGCTAGTTGGCCCTATAAGCAGTTTCTGAGATAGGAAATCAACCTAATGAGAGTGTAATAGTCGATGATAGATGGGTTAGGGCAGACAATCACTGCCCCATAAGCATGAAACTCAGCTCTGGGTGTATACTCATCTATGCGTGTGTGTGTGTGTGTGTGTGTGTGTGTGTGTGTGTGTGTGTGTGTGTCCAGGTCCTGAGAGGCCAGAAGGTGAGTGGAAAACTACTCAGGGCTTTTGTTTCACTCTGACCCCTCACTTTGTGTCTATTCATACATGAAGAAGCAGCGATTCTAGTTAGATACACATTACATTATTACCCTGCCCCTCGAAGGGGAGGTAAGGGGCATTGTTTATGGTTTGGTTTGTTTGTTTCTTTGTTTCTTAACACTCTAGCAGCAAAGGTATTGGGTTTCTAGATTGCCAGTGACCCAGAATATATCTGATTACATTTTGGGAACAGTAAGTCAAAGTTACATTTTGTTTAATGATTTTTTTTTTTATCTTTTTTTTTTTCTTTTTTTCCCCATTTACTTATAATGGGTGAAATTTCAAATGTCTGTAGCAGCAAAACTATTGATTGAATTCATATCAAATTGGGTTTATAGATTGCCAGTAACCTAGAATAGATGTCATTAGATTTTTGTGAAAGGTAGGTCAAAGTTTCAATTTCTTCTCTCATTTACATATAATGGGCAACATTTCAAATGTCTATAAAAACAGAAATTTTGTTTCAGTTTACTTCTAGCTTGGTAGATCTATAGAGCCAATTGATATGCTGACATCACCCGAGGCATAGACATGATGACATCAGCTGGACTGATGCCAAAATAAGCTACAATACGTGTGAGGGGCGGGGTTTGTTGTGCCTGGCACCACTTGTTGGGACATTGCTTCATGCACACTCTTGTTTCTAGGAAGTAGATGCTATTTTAGTGAGTAAATAGCAACTTTTAAGCTAAAAGGCACAAATAAAAGTACATTAAATGTTCCAAAGTACTCTGAGCAACTATAACATCACAAATTATGAACATAAACCTCCTACAGTGGATCATATGATGAGTAGACTCAACATCCAGAGCTGTAAGTATGACACATTTCAGAATAACAGAAAAGGAAGTTGTTCATTTCAACCTTCATTTATTTTACCACATTCTCAGAGGGTAAAAATGTACATACAATTTATTAATATTTGGTCCTGATCATTAATTTCTGTAACTTGGATCAAACATGCTCCTTGCACAAGTTTCATGTTGAATTCCTCCAAAGAATACATGTTACAAAGTCTGGTTTATGGACTTCCATGCATGAACATTTCTTAGATTAAGGTCAGGGGTTTGTAATTGTCCTTCCAAAACAATTAAGCAGTGTTGTTGCTACTTCAGAGGTATGCTTGAGATCAATGTTCAAAGATCCAATTGCATCAAAACGTCTGATAAAGTTGTAGAATATCCATGTAATTCTCCTTTTTTTGAAATTCTCTCAGTCTCATGAAGTACACCACTAGTCCCAGATAGATGTTTTTTGGGTTGAGCCTCTTCTTTCTCCATACATAATGTGGATAACCATGATCATTATGGTAAAAACAGATTTTCGTCTCAACTAACCAAGGGACACCGTTCCTGTTTCACAGTGGACATGGTCAAACTTTAGCCTTTAGAGTACTGAGCTCATCCTCCACACTCTCTGCATGGAGGCAGATATTTTTATTACTTTGCACATCTTTACTAGATCAAAACTGCTGCCCTAGGATGTTTTTCAACCTGTTACACTACAATCTGTTCATCTTATCTATGGAAGTCAGTATGCATCTCCTCCTGAATGATTCAATGACTGTGTGACCCTATAGTGTTTACATTTGTTTTTATTGTTTGTACAGATTAGTGAGATATTTTGAAGCATGTGGAAGTTTTTCCCAAGGTGAAAAAAGTCTTGAGGGTGTCTATGTTTTTTTTTCTCTAAGGTCCTGGCTCATTTGTCTAGGTTTTCCATGATGGATCCAAAGGAGGCCGGTTTGAAGGGAGGCCCAAAAATACAGCCAGTGGTAATGGTATGATGAAAATTAGTCAATATGAAGTTTCTAAAGTTATGACTTCAATATCTGGAAGCTTTCTTGCTGTTAAATGACATAAGGACCTTGTTAAAAGTACCATAAACCATCAAATGAATAATGAAATAAAGCACATGAAGAATAAGTTTGAATCCATTTAAAACCTAGTGGCTTTTTATAGGTAAAAATCCCCCATTTTCCATTTAATGCTCTCTTTTTTCCTGTATGTTAGAATTTTTAGACGTAAATGTGACTTAGATGCATTAATCTGTCACATGCCAATAGGCTAAGAGAAATGTATTTACAGAGGTGGTTCAACACTGTTATGCACAGAAGGGTAGATTTCTATCAACATAAATGAACACAAACTGATCTAAACAGTCCAGTTCTATCATCAAAACAAAGTGCCCAAGTTTGGATGTCCTTCTGATGCAGACTAAAAGACACTGCTGAAAAAGGTTTCAGGTGCAATCATCCATCTATTTAGATCGCTACTCACCAGGAGGGGTCCAAGCAAGAGAGATGGAGTGGGGGCCCGACACTGTCACATTGTGGGGAGGCGGGATCCCAGTGGGGCAGGAAACTGGTGTTTGTATAACAAATTTGTCACTCAAACTAGTCCCGCCCCCTGAAGTGGCTTCCAGCTCATACGCATACCTGAAGAAATAGTGAGGTGAAAAATAAGAGAAAACAGGAGACAAAGAAACACATGAAGAAATATAAGGATGAGGAAGTGATGAAAAGGAGAAAATTAAAAAACAGACAAAAATTGTAGACAAAAAACAGAAATACTGAGCCCAAAATCACTTAGTATACACTCTCTGTTATATAGTAAGTTTGCCATATTGTTGTGGTGTCTGAATATATAATGAAAGTTGTTATTCCTATTAGACTAAAACAATTTCACAATGCATCGTCAAAAGTACTGACCACGTCTTTCCCATAATAATCCAATGTGGCACATTTTATAGATGAGAATATTATTATTTCCATATTACCATCACACAATTCCACAACTGTCAGTTATGATGCAAAATGTCAAGCGTCACAGTCATGGCCTCTTGAGACTACGGGTCGATGAATAGATTATTGTTACAGCTCGATGTAATGGTGACAGGATCAGAATAAAGCTGATATCAGATGATATCACCTCCCTAAAAATGGACACTTTGAACTCTACTAGAAATTGAATTGTCAAAAACTGATCAAAAATCCAAGTATCTGCTCAATGAATCTGAGATTGAGCATCAAACTAACCATGAAAAATATAGGAGGGATGAAAGTGACATTATAAGGTTTTATTTTCCATGAAAAGTAAAGAAGCTTGAAAATAGCCAATGGCCACTAGCAGTGTGACAAAATATCGATACGGTGAACTATCGCGATATTTAATCTTACAGTGGATTATTGATGCACTCTCATCACATTTTTTTTTTTTTAGATTATTATTAAAATATAGCCCCTATAAACTTTGTTCCTCCTTACCGAGTCGAGTCACCGTTTTACATGTCGGGGGGGCGGGGGGGGGGGTCCTTGTGCAAGTGACTTTAAAATTGGGCCAAAGTCACGGAAGAAGAAAAAACAACACTAATATGGTGGAGTCAAGCGGTTAAAGTTAAAGTGAAAGATGCACAGGCATTGTTTAAATCAAAAGTGTGGACTCAGGCTTTTATAGTGTGAATGCTACAAAACTGGAAAAGTATGTAAGAAATGTCAAATGTTGTTATGAGCAATATATCAATAATCGCAGTATCGCCATGTTGAAATATTAACATATTGTACGTAACACATCGTATCGTGAAGTACCCTGAGATTCCCAGCCCTACTGGCCACTATTAGAGCCAAGTTGTAATGGTGGTTGTAGTTTGAAAAACACCCTATCGGTGTCCGTGGGTTGGCCAAACAGATTAATCTGTCTATCATTACTTGAAACTACTCCAATTGTCCTTCTCTTTTCCTTTTATCCATCTCACTGCTGTTTCTGTCACACTCTCGATTGCTCTTGTTGCATGACATCATAAGATAGATTCCCCTTTTAAGAGCGTGTGGCTGCCTGGTACTAAAGCCTACATTATCTGTGTAAGTGGACCACCATTTAACATTAAAAGCCTTTAATTCGCTATAAACTCAGGCACACATGTATTAATAGGCGCTGGTGTTGGATTATTGTTCCTTCGCTGAGCGTTTTAAACAGGAGGCCATTAGCACATCTGCAGTGGGTTAGAACGCAGTCGAAAAAGGTATTTAAAGTAGTTGTGTGTTACTTTCATTCACACAAATAAATACACCTCATATACAGCAAACGTGTGAAGAAGAGGCGGAAAGAGACGGCCAGAGACAGAAATCAAGAGGGGAAGAGAGCGAGGCGGAGACTGGGTGTGATTGAGTGGGAGAATTTTATCATGGCATAAGGTTTCAGAGGGAGAATGAATTTATACACTTCATCACTGGAAGATATTTACTTAAATGTAAACACCGCCTTGGGATATCAAAAGTAAAATGGTGTGTGTGTGTGTGTGTGTGGTAGGTAAACTGTGAGTGGGGCATTTGCATCTGTTTAGTTGCGCATGTGAATGTGTGTGCATGTGTGGTTGTGCATGTGTGTGTGTCCTGCGGGGCCAGCCAGAGGGAATAGGTTAATTCTCTCGTCATCTTAGACACTTCCTGGGCTGCCGAAGCAAAGTGACAGCTAATCAACATTGTCATAAATAATCAATGGCCACTTTGAGCAGTCTCACGCACAGACACGTGCACACACAGAAAGTCATGTGCGGGTACACACTCTCACACACAGGCAAAAACACACACAAGTCGGCCCGGATAATGGGGCCGGTGCTCCCGGTGTAATTCTTGGCGCAGGGCTAAATTGGGAAAAGAAGGGGAAGGAGGAAGGGAATGAGGTAAGAGCGAAAAGATGGGAGGGGACGAAGGGAGAAAGGAGAGGGGAAGTGAATAGGAAGCAAGACACGCGATGAGAAGCGAAGGGTCGGGACGGGATTGCCTTCTGGCGGACTATCTGGAATTAGGGAAAATTAAACGTCACACACATACAGTCCTCTCGTCTGCCTTCCTTTCTCTTCCCCTTTCACACACACATAGAGGAGATGGGAGTACTGCAGGGTGTTATCCCAAGAATTCTATTTGTAGTAAAGAGAAATTGTCTCAAGAGAGAGAAAAGAGTGAAGAGCGAGAGAAGGAGACAGGACATAGAGAAGGGGGAGGAGAGAGGGTATCATTTTACACTCCCATAATTAAAACAGAAGATCCATCTAAGCCAAAAAAAAAAAAAAATCACGGATTAATAAAGGTTAAATGAAAATAAACAGATAAATAAAATCTACGCTCCACTGCGGTCTGTAAGCAAAAGCCAGATCTGATTCGTGATTTTAATGTGTGTGGGGTAATGTTTGTGTCTGTCATTGGCATGCCAAATATTTGCTCATTAAATGGTACAAACAGACATATACAGAGTGCTGTCCTGAGAGAGAGACATGGATGGGATGATAGGAGAGCTTTTAAAACAGGGTGACCCCGATGTGAGCACACATGCATACTCTCAAATGGAAAAAACTAGGAATTAAAGGGATGATTAATTATGAAGCTACAAGTGAAGTGTGTTTATACATGTGTGACTTCCATCTCTGTGCACTTGCTTGCACTTGTGAGAGTGTGTGTGTGTGTGTGCGCGTGCGTACGTGTGTGCGTGCGTGCGTGCGTGCGTGCGTGCTCTCTACCTGTGGTTTGGCAGGAGTCCAGTGTCAGTAAAATTCTGGTCACGGTGGCCTCCGGTAAAAATGGTGTGACCGTCTCTGTTCAGTCTGTATTGGGAGATGTGTCCATTAGGCTGGGATGGCTGATCCCAGTACAGCTCTACAGCTGATGTGTTTATTATCAGGTGTCTGGGTCTGGACCACACTCCTGGAGGAGCAAAGAAAGGAAAGAAGGAGAACAAGACTTTGAACCAATTCCACATCATTCAGTATAGGATATAAAACTATTATAATATTGGTAGATTAACTGCAAATTTATTTTTTTATTGAAGTGCTATGTCTGCTCATTTCAGCAGAAAAAAAGTACCTGCACAAAAGTGTGGAAATGCTCCTTTTCAGGCTTACATTTATGACATTTGTGACATATATTTTACATAAATATTTGTATTAAATTGAAACCAAAAGATCAAGACAGGATGTTCTTGGGAAAGTAGAATTATTATTTAAGTTCTGAATTAAAAGGAAAAGGGACATAAAGAGTCACTGAAACTTGTGTGAAACTAAATTTGCTACTAAAATAAGATGTAGAAGATATGTTTAATGTATTTTAGTTGACATTTTCATTGACATACAAGGATAATGGTCAAAGGCAGAAATAAGGAATTCATGAGATTTTTAAATAAAAATTAATAGACACAGATAAATATAAAATAAAACATGATAAAAGAGCCATTCACAAAACAGAAAACATATATAGGGAAAAAGTAAAGACAGAAAAGAGACACATAGTGGATTGAGGGAATTATTCTAATTGAGTTTTTTTTTTTTAATAAATACAAATCCATGAATCCATTTGAGTAAGTTGTGGCTTTGTAGCACTGTAGCCATCAGTGAGGAAGAGGAGAGAGAGAAAGGTGAAGGGTAAAGAGATGCTGTATAATAAGACCAAAGAAGGACAAGGGTGGGGGTGTAGGGGGGATTCAAAACAGGGGAGCGGTGGGACTAAAAAGCAAAAAAAAGAAGAAAAAAAAAACCCTAAATGAAGATATCAGAGGTAAGACGACAGAGAAAAGGACGAACTGCAAAAAACCTGTAATTTAATTAGTAAATTCATGCATCATTGAAAAACATCTAATGGGTAAAATTAGTTTTACTGTTTTTGGGCCTGCTAATCAATAAAACGGAGTGGATGTAATAATAAACTGAATTTACAAATTACAGATTACATAGTATATATTGCACTAAAACAAATTCAACGACACATATTGTGAGCGTAATGTTACCAGTAATTCTGAGAAACAGCACAATGTTTAAAACAGAAAAACAGTGTGTGTTTGTACCAGCAGGGGCAGCTTCCAGGGTGCGTCCTGTGGAAGGAGAACTGGATCCACATCCCACGGCTGTGCAGGCCACCAACACAAAACTGTAGTCTGTGTACGGCTGCAGACCTGTAGCACGTAGAAACACACACACATATATATACAACAATAACTACACACATGCAAGAATGGTGCAAAAGATAAAGCAAACGTATGCAAAAAGATTCTATACATCATTAAGTCTGATTGTTTTCTTTTTCCCCCCACTTTTATTATTCGAATTTTACAAAAGCAAACAGAGTGATATAGATAAAAGCACAACAGAAAAATAGGTAAAAAGTAAAAGACAAAGTAAGATGTCCTTTTGCCCAGTCTGTATCACCAGTCTGTTTTTCCTCTCTCTCTCTCTCTCTCTCTGTTTCACTCTCCCTCCCTCTGTTCTTTCCACACTCTCTCAACGGATGGATCCATATCTGTCGGTGTTAAATTATGCATGCCATAACTCAATAATGAAACAACGTAAAGATGGGCAGCCGCGGAACTGACATGGGATAGGACCGGTCCAACGCTGTAATGTCATCAGCTTTTGATCTATGATAATTATGATACCTCGGTATGCGTTTAGGCTACAGCGTCCAGACATGATTTATTTATAGGCACCTGCTATACAGTTTAAAAGAAATCTCATAGCGACTGAGTGGCTCTTTAACTGCAACCACAGGAAATCATTTTTGTGGTGAGATATAACCACTGGAAGTTACTAAAAATATTACATATAAGTAAAGGGACTTATCCTAAAGTTTGACTATCAACTATCTGGTTATCTTAAATCTTTTTTCTTTATTTCCTGCCTCGGTCCGGATGTAAAGTGAGTAGATCAGGATGAAAGATGGATGCAAATGTTTAATGTTGTCACGGGGGATGACTGGATATTTAATGGTCATTCACTTATCTGACAGCATACAACAGCTTACAAATCATATCCAGGGGAAAATGAAAAACCGAAAATGGCTTTATATCAAATGACAGCAACAACAGGCTTTGGCACTGCATAATGTGTTTTATGCTGTATTTCTGCATTACATCTGCACTGTTTAAAGTGAAACAATAAATATTTTATACATGAATAATCCCTGGTAAATGTGCTTATACATTTTAATATTCAGAATTAGGCAGTTCATTAATAATGCTTATACGTTTAGTTTTTCTCATGCCTATTTATATCATATTTAATTACAATATAATTCTGACTTAAAAAGACAATACAGCATAGCAAAATGACAAAATAAATGCAACTCTCCATTTTATTAGTACAATTTCTTCTATTTAAAATCCCTCCTTTATTTTGCTCATTATCATATCTACCAGATGTCGAGGTGACTTTAATGTGAGTTGTGAAAAAGTATTTCAGCTGTGAATTAGCAAAATAAATAAAAAACTAAAGTTGCGAAAAATAAGTATCTTGGCAAAATGTTTTTTGTTTTTTTTTTCCATAAAATATTCAGCAAAAATACAATAATAACGATATATTTTGAAGGTGAAACACAAAGAAGGAGAACCTATTGTGTTTCTCAGCTGTGTGTCGGTTCCCACCCAGTGTCAACTACATATGGCGGAGAACATGTGCAACATCACACCAACACACACACACACACACACACACACACACACACACACACACACACACACACACACACACACACACACAC
>JAPTYQ010000018.1:21166661-21181575 GCA_029814465.1 Ostorhinchus cyanosoma | reverse complement strand
ACTAGGAAACTTAGCTGTAAATATGTCAATGTATGCAATACATGTAAAATGCAATATGTCAGAACTGAAACAAATTTAATCACCAAAGATCAAAAGTCAAGGTTGCTATGACATAACATGACGCATTTTTAAGACATAACTGAAGATTTCAATTGCTAATCAGGACATTTTACAAACAACATGACCAACCCTCAACTTCACTGTGACATATTCATATCACAATTTCCTGTCAATTACTCATATTCCTCATTAAACGGTCTACAAGTGAAGACAGGAAGCTTTGCACTGGAAATGATTTAAATCATACAATCAGTGTCTATAGAACTATATGGGAAAAATGAAAAGAGACCCCATTATCTTCTCTACATATACGAGTATGGACAGACACAGATGTATCTTGGTGCATGAAACAAGTCATAAGAATGTTGGGAGGATGTTATAATTGTGATTATTAATTTTCCAGGATGGAAGATGGTAATATATTAAAGATGGGGTAGGAGATCTTGGACAAATAGTTTGAGCAAGCTACATTTTGAAAATGCACAATTCACACAGTCCACACCCCTTTCTTCAGAAATTGCCCTGAAGCCACGCCTCCAGAATACTGGCACGTGCAATGCTTGTTCCCAAGGGTTCACGAGTGCTGCACAGCAACAATTCATTCACCTCCGGCCCCGGCTGTGGCTCACAGATCCATGTGTACCTCCTTCAGTCTCCTCCAACACCCCCCGTTTGTCGGCAGAACAGCCCCAGTTCATACCTATCTGGCAAACGTTACATTCCCTAGTGATTTATGTAAATGACAAAACAGCTTACCGGTGAACTTTACATCCTAATACAGCTAATATAACTAGCCAAGCTGTGGCTCTGGCTTCTTTTCCTGTACCAGTGCTCCAAGCCTCTGAGAACGTGCGATTCATGCCTGAAGAGGGGTACGCGCAAAGGGGGGAGGGACAAATGGCAGCTGAGTTTGATAGACATATCACCATTCAATCATTTCAATGGGCCAGTTAAAATGATTGGATGGTATTTTTTCAATCCGGTCCGTTCCACAGGTGACTAAATTTTTATTTTTTTTTTGTCTAAGAGCATTTAATTAATTGATTGCAATTGGGGGGTGAAGGGGATTTTAAGCAATATAGTAAAACAGGCTCCAGGAAAACATCTTCTACCCCACCTTTAAATGTGTGATTACTGAGTAAATGCTGGGATTAAAAGTGAAATATGACTCACTGAATACTGATATGTATAGCAGGTTTTGCATATAATTTATCAAAGTTAGAGTGCTGAACGCAATGAGTTTACAGATTTTGTCTCCACTTTAGTAGCTTAACTGCAACTACCAGACACCCAACTAAAACTGACCAACTTCTACTTTAACATTTTGCCTGACAAGGATGAAACAGCTAAGAAATTTGCTATCAGAACTGCAAATATGATTTTAGGTACAAACTGCCATTGGTCAAAACAAAAACAATGAAAAGAGACTCTTCTTAGGCAAAAAATTTGTACTTATACAGTGTTGAAAGTGACCATCTTATTGTAAATTCCTAGCATAGTATCTGTGGGCGCCTGTGAACGCTGGGTGAATGTGGAGACCACAGAATCACAGAGCAATCTGCTGCTAATGGCAACAGGGATATCCTGCCTTAATAGACTGTCACTAGCACTTCCCCCACCTGTCCCACACAGTGCTATGCAATTAGAACACTGCTACTACAACTAAGAAGACACACACGCACATGTGCACACACATAGACACACAGATATAGACACGTAAACACACAAAGCAAGGAATGAGCAAAGAGAACTGGAAAAAAGAAAGGAAAGATGCAGGGGAAGTGTAGAATGAATCATTGAGTTCTTCTGCGTGCTGTCAACTTTGGTATCAGTCAGGATTTGGAATAATTAAGAGATAATAAAAACAACATAACCACATGTCTGCATAACATATGCATGTTTAGCCTGAATTGCGTAAACTTGAAAAAATTGGTAATATAGTAAAGGCTTAATCTTCAGTCTATTTCATAGAATATACAAGTTGTCCGACAAATACAGATATGTTTCCCTAAATGTTAAGCTGCTTATAAAATTATTTATACTTATTAATTCTTGATGGTGATATTGGTAAAATGTGTTTCTAACTCCACTGGACTTTTTAGGGAAAATACCTCAAAATTGCTCTACATTTATTCATTTAAGTAGATATTTATCCTTTTCACTTAGATGTTCATTTTAGAAGTCAATATACTTCATCATTTATGAGGAGTGGGGGTGATACCAGCCTACATACTATTTCCTCCTCCAAAGTATCATTATTATAACAGTCTTTTAGAATCCAGTATGGATCAACCGCTACCACTAACATCAAAGTATGCCATACTGGGATATCCACTATCATTCTGTCAATGAAGAAATGAAAACTGGCAGGAACAGAGGAAAATAGAACTGTGAGAGACGAGTGGGAAAGAGAGCAGGGCAGCAGATGACAGGAGAGAAACTGCTGTTTGGCCAGTGGGAAGCAGGGAGGATGAGAAGAGAACGACAGAGGGAGATGAGAAGGGAGAAACTGGAGCATGTGGAGTTAAGACCAACAGAATGACAGGAGACAAACAGCAGAGAGAACAGGACAAACACATTCAAAGACAGAGGTGGACCAATCGCTCTTCCTTCTTCTCTAAGTGACCAACCGTATTAGATCAGTACCTTCTGTTGTCACAGCGGGTGTGTGTTTGGGTGTGTGTGTTTGTCTGTTGGTACCTGTATGTGTGTGTATGTAGGGGGCTGATGCCAGGTAATTGGAGTGGTGTATTAGGTTAGCCCAAGTTATCCCATAATTGGGACTGTTTGGCCAATTTTCAGTGGTGTACAAACTAATTCAACTCACTCCTCTTCTACACTCAGCAGGGTACACAGTATGTAAGCTGTGTGAAACAGGAAGTACACAGAAGCAGAACATGGAAGAAATAGACTGAGTTTCTAGTGCGTATGTGCATATAATGTAAATACAACTCTCCTATTGATTACAACATAAACAATCACAACATGTTAAAGAACATTACGACATTGTTTTTATTTTCCTCTCATTCATGATTTACCCATTTCATTTTCCATTTATCCCTCATCCCTCACTGGTGTCATATTGCTCCCCAATGTTCATTACTGTATACAGTAATCCTTCCATCACCCATTTACCAATTATTTAAAAAAAAAAAAAAAAAAGTATCTCCATCTCCACCTCTTTCATCCATCCACCCATCCTGTGACTTCATCCTTACGTAAGAATGTGCTCATCACAATAATGAAATGTTAAATTACCTTTTAAAAAAAAAAAAGCCAGAAAGACAGTTTTCAACGGGAGCTTTCATCACCTCTAAGCCGGAGAAATTAATTGTTGTGGTGATATCAGCGAGGCTACAGCCAGGGAGATAGCAGGAGGGAGTTCTGTGTGAAGCTATTATGGTCGCTATCACAAACATCAGGTAGGCTCAGCAAATCTGGGGGTTGGGGGTGGAAACAAGGCTAAATAACAACTTGTTCTGACATGGGAACGGTACAGAGTTCACAAAGCATGGAGACATTATATAGTATAATGTATCTAATTTAGAAAGGTCAGGCTGTAAATTTGAGTTAATACAGCTTGCATGACAACCAAGCATTTCACGTACAATGTAAACAGTATCTATCAGGCTTTTATATGAATGGTACGGGAGACTGACTACCCCAAATATATAGACAAACACAAAAATCACACAGAGTAAACGGTGCTTAAAACAAGCAATTTGTGTTTGTGCGCATGTATAAACTGAACAATGCATTTTTTTGTTAATACGCCTCCCTTTTATTTTACAATTTAAGCTAAATTAAAGAAATGAACAGTGAAGTGGCACTTTAGTGATTCTGAGAGGCCATTAGATAATTATACAGAGGAATAATGGCTTGATGAAGTGACTGCTGAAGTGCTACAGCAGATTTGGAAAATGTGTGTGTTGCATACACGGGTGTATGTGTGTGAAACAGAGAAAGTAAGAGCTCTGACTGGAAGACAAAAATAGACACCAGCGTGAGAATCAACATGAATTGCTGTTCCAACTTCAGGTGGAATCAGCAATATCTTACTTTCTTTTTGTACAAAGCAACCTCAATAATACACGTCAGAGGCATTCTGCTGCTGAGACTGTTAGGTTGTTGAAATGGTAGGTTAGATGGTAGCTATGTCAGTGCACAATATTTATACTGAATCCTCACTTAGGCATTTACTGGCTAATTAACTCTTATCAGTCAATGTCAGTTGTTTTCAGAACTGTCATGCCCCTTTAACTTGATCTTTAATGACAGACCATAAGATGTTTGTTCGGTAGCACTTGGACATACTTATGGTACAATAGTTATAATGTGGTACAACAGCTGCAGTGCTGTATAATCATAGTTACTGGGACATATTCTTCTTGTAAGTGACACTTGGCAGCTCAGTAACAACAGTAATAGTGCAGAAATAGCAAGTAATCATCTAATAATGCTGAAATTCCCAGATATTTCAAATGCAATGACTTGTTACTTGGAAATAGTTGAGATAGTGTTTGTGTAAAAACCTTGACGATAAGAAAGTGTCAGGTAACACAATATTAAAAAAAAAAAAAACTTTAGGGACAGTCTCATGAAAGACCACCAGATCACTAGATCTTGCTCAGGAGCTTATTTTCATTGTTAGCTAATGCTAGCTTGCCAATTTTAGACTGACAACTCAGGCTACCAGAAGACCTAAGACATTAGCTTATGCCTAGGACGCAAAGATTCTTACATACAATGGATTCGTATAAATGTATGATGACCGTACGGTTCTCATGTTCTTTGTAAGGGTACCTCAGGACCTTCCTATGTCATACCTACGGCCACTACATAAATTTTTGTCATGCAGTGGCCGTACGGGACCCCTGTGTGCAACTCACAGCACTCTCAAGTTGATGGTAGGAAGATATTATGCTTTTTCGGAACGTTAAGAATGGTATATAAACAGTGTCTGTGAAGTCTCCTAAAAATCTTTAGTCTTGATCAAAGCATTGAAGATGGCAATAATGCCTGCAAGACTGAAACTTCTACAGCTACAACTGTACGACGAAGAAGATCAAGTGGTTGTGGCCATTGTTTTGGTCCAGCAGCAGCAAAACCCTGTTGTTATTTTTCCGTAGGTAAGAGAAAAAAGAAATAAGGTAGAAATTTGAGGAACATTGAAAATGGAGTAATGTGATGTCAAGTGAAACGATTAAAAGATGACCAGCATGTGCTTTATCTGTTTGTTTTATGTGTCATGCGCTGTCCATGGTGCTGAATTACACACTCCTGTAGAGAATATGTGGGGAAACACTGACCTGCACTGTTACACATGATAAAAATTAGGAGTCCTAATAGGACACCTTACATCCACCTAAAGAACGCCATGTGTCTGTACATCCATTCATCTGAATGTCATAAGGGACCCCTAAAGAGAATGTAATGTGTTCTTGCAATCTACTTGCGGCCACCGTAAGAACCTGTGGTTCTGGAATGGCCTCCTGATCTTAAATAATCCATGAACGTTGTGCATTGTTCTTAGGTTGTTCCTAAGGTATTCATTAGGGTGCCCTATGAATCCCCTTTCTGAGGATTTCCTAGCATGGTCGTAGAAAATCTTGCACAAGATCATCCACCCGGTTACGAAACTAGGAATGGTCTCCAAACTTTCCATTCTAATAAGAAGGCCTTGAGAAGGTCATACGGAATAGTACATAAATTCTTCGCATGGTGTTCGTAGCTGTTTGTAAGGGCATTTGTGACCTAGGCATTAACTGTAAGTAGAATAAAGGAAAAAGTCTTGAATGATCCATGTCTCTACAATGCTATGGGCTACAAGGCTGAAATGAATAGTGTGACTGTCTCAACCTAAGATTTAAATAGTGTCAAAATGGATTGTGGCCAGTTTTCATGCCGTCCCAACTGTAAAATATCACCACTGGGTATGACTTTGTATTGAATGTAGAGGTGCCCAAATGTCAAGGTCAGTATCTCCACAGAGCTATCGGCAAGAAGGCTGAAATTTGAACTGTGTGACCCTCTCATCCTTAGAATCAGATAGCTTTAACTATGAAGGTGAGCAGAGAAACTTTACTTATTATGGTCAGTGGTAACAGTGTACAAAATGTAAAATGTAGGTAATCAGACATACTTGTAGAAAAGTTGTCATTATGCATAAAGTGCAAAATCTGACATTTAGGTATTGCTTTACATTGAAAGGGTAGGGGTTCCAAAATATCCAAGTCAATATCTCAACAATACCATGGCCTAGAGGGTTGAAATTTGGACGGTGTGACTCACTCAACCAAATAATGTTAACATGAAGGCAGCCAGAAGAGCTTTACTTCTGGTCAATTCTAACAATCACAAAGTGTCAAATTTGATATTTTGATTTAACTTTCCACTGCCAGAGTTCCTAAATGTCATGGTCAACATCTCTGCAACAAAATGAGTTAGAGAAGAATGAAATTTGAACTTTGTGACCCACTCCATCTACAGATAATGCCGTATCAAAATGAAGGTGATTAGCGAAGCTTGAGTTGTGACAGCTGTCAATGTCCACAAAGAGTAATGTCTGACATTTGTGTACAAGGGGGCTTCAAAAAGTTACTGGAAAAAGAACATAGCTTTGATGTGGCCCTCAGTTTTATACAAATGGACTTAAAGGCTGGTATCAAGGCATGCAATAGTGTATTGACCTAGCTGGAGCATATGTTGAAAAATAAACATCTTAACTTAAACTTTTTTTTTCAAACTGACCTTTTTCCATGAACTTTTTGACGCCCCATTGAATAACTACATGTTGGACAGAGGGGTTCACAAACAAGCCTAAATCAACCAAATAAGGGTTCCATAATATTATAGTCAACATCATCACAATGCCACGGGCTAAAAGGCAGAAATCTGAATGTGTGACCCTCTCAAGTTAAGAATGAAACAAGGCCAAAATGAAGACAGATCAGTGAAACCTTAATTGTGGCTAGTTGTAACAGTGTACAAGATGTAAAATTTGACATTTGGGTATAATTTCCCACTGGACACCAGCGTTTTGAAATGTCACAGTCAACATCTGTACAACACCATGGCCTAAAAGACTCTCAACCAAGGTTAAAACAGTATCAAAGTGAAGGAAACCAGACAAACTTGGATTTCAACACAGTTGTAGTGTAAAATCTGGCATTTAGTTATTATTACTTCCATGCCCTGGTCAATACCTCTACAATGCCACGGCCTAGAGTGTTGATAGTTCAACTGCATGACCTTCTCAACCTACAGATTAAATTATGCTACATTGCAGTGAACAGAGAAGCTTTACACTAAATGCTTGGGTTCCCAAAATGTCTAGTCATCAACATAAAAAGTATATGTATCTTCCCTCTGTAGTTCTCTCCTCTTGTCCAAATCAGAAGACTACATATAGAGATAGATAAACCCAATGTTGTTTCATGCTGCTACAGAAAAGTTAACTTTCCAAGAGTCTGTCAAGCCATGGAGTAGATCAGTAGAATCATGTCCATATTGTGTCTGATGGAAGCTGAACAACGATTTCTAATTACAGCTGTCAGTCATGTATTTTATGCCCTGCTGGTTTGAAAACACCTGATGCACTTAAGTCTGCAGCACGAGTTTCTGCAGCCTGAAAATATAGGGAAGGAGAAACTGCAGACATCTTGTGCCCTCTCAGACCACTTGAATTTCAATGTGCTGAAAATAACTGCAGAATTATTTTTGCTAAAAAAAAAAAAAGAACAAAAGAACTACAGCTTTAATCTCACTTGTCTCATTTAGCAGCTGTTGTGCAGTTGTATTTGTTTTATCGTGATGCAACTGACCACATGTAAATGTAGCCTCACATCTCATGTTCTAAAAATGGAATATGGTCAAGACTTTGAGGTAAGTATTTGTAGCAGGCAAGCTCCTGAACTGATGTTCAAGCACAGTATAAAACATTCAAATGAAACATCACTCGATACAAACACACATAAAGCCCTACCTGTTCACTGTCAGTGCAGCCGGCCCGATTACAGCTCCGTAGCTGGTAGCTGTATTCTTGAAAAGGCCTGATTCCACCCACGTCAGTGAAAGTGGTTTCATCACCACGGTAGCGCTCCTGTCCATCCCGCAATATAACATAGTGAGTGATGTCCCCTGTTAAAATGAAACAGGTAATTTTGAAACATGATTTCTTTAGTGTTTGAGGACTAGAACATTTGGCTTTTATAGAGTTAGATTAATCAGAGACCCCTCTACTGTTAGACAATTTCGTCCACGATGATGCATTGTTTTAAGTAAAACATTACGTAATAACACAGAATAGTTACACACCATTCGGCCTTGCAGGTGCTTGCCACTGCAGCTGGATGATGTCATCCCTGTCACCTATACGACTCCACCGGGGCGGTGCCACTCCCCATGGTTTTTCTTCGTGGGTGGTCGCTGTTATAACATTGCTGGAGCCTCGCCCAAAGCTGTTCCAGCCCCTCACTCTGTACTCATAGGTGGTGAAGGGCTCCAGGTCGGAGTCTTTTACAGAGAATGGAAGGACAATAAGAAGAAAAAGAAGAAAGAGAGGGGCTAAGAAAAATGGTCTACACATTTGTTAATATTTGTGCCAATAACTAATGCATACATCACCACACTTACCTAGAAACGTATATGAATTTATACAGTAAATGCACATATAGCATTGGCTGTAATTGTGGTATACACCAAAAAAATAAAGGGATTGAAGGGATTAAAGAGAGAACATTTATTGTGATCTAATAATAATAACAACCAAACGTTACATTTTCAAACTAATAACAAACATTATGATGCTTCATCCCCTGGCATTTGTTTCTCAAAAAATACGAAACTACAAAATTAAATATGACACAGCTTTAGCATAGTAAGGATAAATGTTCCATTTAAGTTAAGCAATCCCTTAGCGGTATTTACACAGTAGAAAAAACTCATTTGGATAAATTTTTAGTGTCATATTATGTATTAAAACAGATGGTATTTGGCAGTGTAATTCTGATAGATTTGTGTCTAAATGGTGAAAAACATATGGTAGCATAAGTGTTTATCCATAATGACTTAGCAGCAATAGTTCCATCTTTGAGAAATGTGCATACTGGGATTTGTACTGCCAATGAAAGCAGACATAATTTAAACATACAACAAATATATGCACTGGTGCATAGTTGTAAACTTAAGCCAATGACTGAAGCTCTAAGTTGTTACAGTCTTTCTGGTGGATACAGGAGCATTTACACATACAAATGAACTGACACAAACACACACACACACACACACACACACACACACACACATACACACACACACACAGACATACATTACTTTTAAGAGTGCTGAGGGACTGGTGCTGTAAATGAAACCATGTTTTAACCACCAGTTTGGGACTCTTGTCTCTACTATTGTGATAACTGAGGCAGCAAAACACACAGCATGCAGCAAGCAGTAAATGAAACATTTGATAGGTGTTCATGTCTTCACACTACACATTTTGGTTTGATTAACAACTAACTCCAATAAGTATAAATTAAGAGTCGCTCTGAGCAATGTATATTTACTGCACTTATTGCACGCATGGATCTTTGTAATCTACCAGAGCTTTTTCCCAGAGAAGTATTGCATGATACGCCTTGTGTGTGAATGTGTATGCATGTGTGTGCATGAGAAACATCTGGTGTATGGTGGGTGGCGACAGCTTTATGTTCCTCTGCCCAGATGGTGTCACAGCATCGCCTAGAAACTCTTATCCTAACCACCCCATGCTAAACACACACACACGGACATCAAGTAATAGAAAATCCCCCTAACAGAATCGCTTTCCATGCACAGACACACTTAAATAGTGACTAATAGGAACTATAACGCACACTAACATACACTGCTGCACGTAGACAGACATAACACCTACAACCACAATTGTTCTTGACGAAACAGATGTAACAACCCAGATAAATAACATGTGGACAGACTGAAAATCCTAACACACACACAGCCACAAACGCCCACACGTACAGGTATTCATGCTCCCTTCGGGCTGATAAATAGTAAAGAATGTTGAAATGGCATTTAAACGCCCATCTCTAAGTTTTAATGACACACCAGTGTGCAGCATAGAGAGAGTTACCACGTTACAGCTATTAAGGTACACTGCAACAGCTGTCTTGGTTTGTGTGCGTGAGTGTGTGGAAGGGCATCTGTCTCTGAAGCCCGTTGATTGCAGAAGCTGTCACACTGCGAGTATATGCAGCATTGGTTTCTGCAGGTTAGCAATTTCTACGAGCGGTGTGGTGTTTCACAGATGGTTATATTCTGTATTAGTGATTCTTCACAGTGGCTCACAGGACGGAAGGGAGAGTCCTAATTTCCAGCAAAACCACCGGTCAGAGGGAGAGAAGTCAATATATTAGACAGCCAACATGGTGGAGCACGATGATGCCAGAGTCAAGATCATCATCCAAATCACTTTTCACAACATATGCGCACTTTTATCAAATTGGCTTCAAAGAGGACTGATCTTGCCGGTTCACTGGTGTGCTGCTACTTCTTTAAACCAATAAAAACGGCATGAGTGTCTCGCTTCGGTCACTGTAACTTCAGGATATGTATACGACAGGATAAACCTTTGAAATGGTTAACTTTAAACTTAGAGTTAGAAGAAGAGGGTCAGTGTGTCTGAGACTGTGAGGCTGCATCTGGACCCCTCCCATACAAAGGATGACATGACGGTTCAGATTGTGGCCTGAACTGTCTAATTTGGAGGTTAGGAACTTTGAAAACCACACTAACTACATCAGGAGAATGCTGACGTAGTTAGCCAATAGCAGGCCGTTCCAATACATTACTTCCCGTGAGTCAGACTAATTAAGCTGCTTATGTGCCAGTGGAGTCACATTAAGTCATTTCTATTCAACATGCACTTGATGCCTATTATATAATATTGAGCTAGATAATAAGGCTGAACTTGCATGTCCAAGACAAGGGCTTCCATCTATGTCAATGATAAATGTAGAGGAGATGGGAAAACGAATAATTTAAACCAGAAACATCCGCTATCCTTACACTGCAATCTCATCATGGACTTCTCTCTATTACTACCAAGTAGAATGACCTTGACCGTTGCTCACCAAAAACTAATCATATGATCCAAATGACTATTTCTGTCAAATAAGGGGGAAAAAAACACCTCAAGTTCATGAGATATGATATGAAAACACAGACATGATAATGAGTGTGACATTTTTGTGACCAAAATGTCTTCAGGTCATCTTTACAAACACGTTTTTTCTTTTCCTTCAAGATATTCCTGAAATATCATGCTCAAAAGATTGGACATACATGAGGTGACAGTGACTTTGACCTTTGGACACCAGAACCAGTTCAGTACAGTCTAAGCCTAAGATGTTTGTTCCAAAATTTGTAAGATTTAATCAATCATTGTGTTTTAAATGTAAAGGGAATTGACTAAACAAAAGAGTGCTGTTGCAGTGTAGATTTTTTTGTTGTATTTGTTTTATTTTAATGTAACTCAAAATGCTATAGTAACTTGTCTAAATTGTAACTAAGGAGGACTTAACAGTTACCAGCTGACTCAGACACACAAATGTCATTATTGCCTATTTTTATGGTGCAAATTAATCAACACAGTGACTTTAGATTTGTTACAGAAGTGTTTTCAAAATATCCATTACATTCTACACCTCAAGAGTCCAGCGAAAAAAAATATACTGAGTTGGTCAGACAATCTGAGACAAACACAAGATCATACTTTACCTGTATAGGTGAAGGTGTTGGCATCTCCGCTGTACACGACCTCCTCATGAGATGGACACAGGCTTCCCTCAAACTGCAGGTTCTCAGAGTGTGAGCTACTATATATGTCTGCTACTTTGTATGTGTTAGCGCTTTTATTTGTAAGTATATACTTGCCTGCTGGGAAAGTTTCATGTGTGGTGTTAATGGAAGGTGAATATGTCGTGGAGGGTGTGTATGAGAGTGTGTGTGCAGACAGAACCCATGTGCAGGCCGTCACAGATGGGTCGAGGTCGCAGGAGCCACAGTAAGATGTAGAGGCTGCAGCTACAGGACACACTGAGCCTTGCAAACACTGAGGCTGGAAGAGGAAGAAAAAACAAGTATAAATGGAGAGGAAAAGAAAAGACGAGCGGGTAAGGTGGTGTCGTAGCAAAGCAACATAGAGCAAAGTCAGACAGTTCTACAAACAGAGAGAAAAGTAAAAATATGAAGTTCACAAGCAGAGAATAAGAACTCCTTCTATATGTGTTTACTATGGCTACTTATGAGTCATTAAGTCATTAAACGGCTCTAGATCATTAACACACATATTCTTGTACACAATATAGTGATTATGTAGCATGTTTGTGTGTTATGTGTGTGGTATGCATGGTCCTTAATGACATCATTAGAGCTAATGAGAGTTCCTACCCTTTGTCCCTGTATGTGTGCGTTTGCTTGTGTGTATGTGTGCAACTGTGTGAATGTCTCATGCTGACACAGGAACACACAAACACCACATGACCCCAGTTGATAAATGGAAGATGGCCCAGTCCCCATCTCCTGATGTGACAATGTGTGTGAGTTTGAGAGACAGAAAGAAATTGAGAAAAAATGTTGGATGTTGCCATTTCAGCCAGTGACCACTAGACAAGTGAGTCAAGAGCGGGATCCTGTTATATCTTTAAGCACTGGGGGTATTCTTATATTTACAAAATAAAACAAAACAAAACAAAATCTTTAATGGCACATTTAAGTCGTTATTTATTATGTCTGGAAATTCTGAGATTTCTGCATGAGACTTCTGGTGTCTAAAGAGCAAAAAAATAAATAAATAAATAAAAATGCCAGAGCATGTTTAATGTTACTTAGTGAACACATACATTATGACAGGATACATAAGGGATAAGATGATGGGATGTAAAACTGAAGTAGATATTAAATCAATTGAATCATCACACTGTCTGTTATCACACTGATAATAAAAGAGATTTAATGTAAATGCTTGAAAAACATAAATATTTTGGTGTAAACAATTAAACTGAAATCTGATGAAACCAGTTCCATAAAACTAAACCAAAAAAAAACGAATGTGCTGCTGAAAAACAGGGATTTAAAGATGTGAAGTAAGACTACACAAGTTTAAAAAAAAAAGTGGAAAAGCGGATACAAATCAACTTGACAAAACAGTTTCAGACTAAACTGATGGACAAGTTAACTGCCTGTACTAAATGTATTACATATGTTTCTTCTTTACACCATATATTGAAAAATAGAACAGATAGAAAACCAGATCCACAGAGAACTGCACATCAGAAATGGTTTAAACACACCTGTATCAACAGGCCAGGCGTTGGTCGGTCAGCACACACATGTCGTTGAGGGTCATAGCCAATCCCATTGCAGCATTCCTGTCCCTGACGTATGACCTTTGACCCACAGCATTGGAGTGTCACTGTAGCATTCCCAGCAGGGTGCATTGTGGGATAACCATCATTGCCCACACAGCAAAGAGAAGTTGAAGAGTTTATATACTCCTGACCACAGCAGATAAACCCTAAAAAAAAAAGAAAACAAAACAAAACCATCAAATGAAATTGAATATTTATATTTTTATAATCAATTTCTATAATTATGAATGAAATATATTTATTATTATACAGAGTCACTCAAAGATAAGAAGTAGCTGTTCATAACTACAAACTAACTTCATCACTAGATTCTACTAAACATTAGACACAGAACCTTTAAAATGAAAAAAAAAAATTCTTACAGCTGCCATAAACATTACAAATACAGGCCAATATTTTAGAGTTAAACACTCGCATTTTCAACACATTATAATCTCAGTGACAGCACCTCATCTGGTCCTACTGGAGCTGTGAAGGACAAACTTCAGCATCTATATTGTTCATACATTTTTTGCTAGATTAGCACAGACACACGCAAGCATATTTTTTCTTTCTTTCTGTCTTTCATACAGAAATATCTCTTAAACAATCTCCTCTTTTTTATTTCCTCCTTTTCACTGTCCACAACATTGTCCACTTTCTTCAAATCTTCTGTTTTTCCTTTCTTCTGTCCATATTACAATAGCCACTCAATGCTGGGTTGTGTTTTCTCTCCTTGTCATTTTTCAAACCATTTTCTCCATCTGCATTTCTCTTCAATCAGTATTTCCTAGTCTGCACATCAACAGTATTAAGGCTATTCTGAATGTCAGTGTGCATCTTCTCTTATCATCTTTCATTTAGGTCCTCATCTCCTCTTTACTTGCTCCTTTCTCTACTTTGCATGCCTGTTTTGTCTCCATTTATTCATCTCTCTGTAAGGCAGTAATATTCAGGTTCTGCTGTTGGAGAGGTACATGAGGAGAAGAACTATGTTTTTCTGAGAGCTGCCAAATCTGACAGTGATAGGTGATATCTGCCTGCCACCACTTCACCTTCAGCAGCAAGGTGACATTTAAAATACATGCCATCATCCCATTTCCCTGTAAATGTTTCGCAGGTACATATCAAAATTGAGGAATACTTATTTTTTCACATTCTCCGGTGCTTCATATTTTAAATTCTAATATCCTAAGCCGCTTTGAATGATTGACAAATTAAATGTAAACTTTATTGCCTGTGGGTTTGAAGGGCAAAAAATTATGTTTAGTGGAATAAATGTGGCTTACAGACATTCATGGACAACTTTGTAGGCTATAATGACAAATCTTTGCATCTTTGCCTTCTCTTAAAGGAGTGATATTTTGCTTTTTAAATGGAATTATGCATTTTAAAACATTTCCCTGTGGTCTACATAAACTGTAAATGCTCTGCTTGGGTCTGAA
>JAPTYQ010000018.1:21122044-21133307 GCA_029814465.1 Ostorhinchus cyanosoma | reverse complement strand
AAGAAAAAGATTAAGATATTGTGACTAACTGGGACTGCATGTTTAATTACATGAGTTTAACTGAATGTTTGTCATTTACTCAGTGGTAGATATTGTATGTGGAGAATAGACTGATTGCAAATGTTTCTGTAGCGTCTTCTTGCAACTAATTTTTGGTTTCAGACTGACAGTGTATTCATGCACACTCTTAAATTCTCACGTCTGCAATGCAAAATGATCCGTACATGTACATATCAAAGGCCGCAGCAGCACACATATACTTGCAGCCGACACATGTGCACGCATGGGCAAGAACCTGCACATGACTAGACTCTCCATGGTAGCTCATTTAAAGGTAATGCCCCCTCTGCCCTCCTCCCCCACCATTTAAATCCCACTGTACTGCTCTATAATGGACACACACAGATGCATGTCCATATACATAGACACACACTTTTTCCTAACTCATACACACACATGCCCACACCCACAGTGATGCAGTATAGCGGTAATGGTGCTGTGTGAAGGGCAAGCAGATCAAGGTGACTGAGCGGACTGAGGGAGCGTGCTGCGTCGCTAAGTGCTACCGCTAACCGCTAACGGCTTTCCCAGATGGCAGAGTGTGTGCGTAAGTGTGTGTGTGCGTAAGAGAGACTGAGAGAGAGAGACTGGAGGAAGACGAGCAGTTGAGAGTACGCCTGCTTGACTACATGAGATAAAGTGTGCAAACATGTAAATGTATGTCAGCTTGCATGCACATGAGACAGTGTGAGGGTGTGCGTGTTGTATGTTGGCTTGCAGACTCTCATAAATGCTTTTCCAAGACTCATATTCATTGTTTGTCCTGGATCAGTGGACGCAACATCATATCATAGTTTTACTGAGAGTGAAAAATCTCACACAATAAATCATTTTTGGTATATTTATCATGCACAAAACAGTATTTTTGTCAATAAATTGTCATTTTATGAAACTGATTTCTACTGATTGTCAAGAAGCTATTTTGTGTCTTAGCAGGAAAACAGACATAAATGAATGTACAGTCAGCTAACCATGAAAAGATACAGTAAAATGCAAGAAGTCCCATACACATTCACACAAACAAGTTTTTTTCTCCCTCTGACACAAATAAACAACCACATAAAAAAGGTGATACAAAGCTTGACTGATTTTACAGATCACAAGTCGCCCAAGCACCGACCCACTTTTCTTTCCATTTCCATCTCCCCCATTCTCTCCTCCCTCTCTTTTTCTTTACTTTTTCCAGACTTTTTTTTCTCCCCTGTTTCCTCTCCTCACCACCTCATTTTCTCCTTCCTTTTTCTCTTATTCCTCCTTTGTGGCAGTCTTTTTCTCTTTCACTCCCTCTCTCCAGTCTCCCTGCTAA
Organism: Ostorhinchus cyanosoma; assembly: GCA_029814465.1. NCBI lineage: Eukaryota > Metazoa > Chordata > Actinopteri > Kurtiformes > Apogonidae > Ostorhinchus > Ostorhinchus cyanosoma. The sequence goes on along the minus strand of JAPTYQ010000018.1, from coordinate 21,131,941 downwards.
ATAAACAATGCAGAGAGTTGACCTTTTAGGTTAACAGGTTTTTATGCTAGCTCTACTCAGCACTCACACTGATTCAATTACCACCAAAGGTCCACTGAACCCCACGAATAACCAAGGAGCCCGTCTCCCTGTCTGTCTATATGCACGTCTGCTGGTCTGCATATCTTGCTGTGAGCTTACTTGTCTTTTCGTGGTGTCTCGCTTTACAGTTTGTCTTCATCCTTCTACCGACTATTCTGTCTTCGTGCATTTTCTTTGGCCTGTCTGATTTAGATGTTCATCTTCTCCATAAACAGACAAGAGATGCATAGGAAACGAGGTACACAGATCACGGGTAGATTGAATTTAATAATTTTACATCTGAACACAATCTGGTCACCTTGATTCAGCGCTGTTAGTGATTGAGAATAACCCCGGTTGTTACCCCCTGTTCTCCCCTCACTCCCTTTGTCCTCCCTCCCCCATCCCTCTTCTCACTCTAAGTGTTGAGTGTTATTTAAGCTTTACTGGCGCGTGTAAAATTCTGCAATTTGAAGGGCTGTTAAGTTTTTCAATTGAAATTTTCATTTAAGATGCAGGTGCTGCTTTTTTCCTTTTTTTTTTTTTTTTTTTTTTTAAATTTTACTGACGCTTTACTGCTCTCTGGACAGGAGGGAACGAGTGTTGAGGGAATGGATACCAAACCCTCTCTCTTTTTCCTCTCTTGTTCTTTCCTTCTTCACTCTCCTCTCATACCTATGCCAATGTTTCCATCTCTCATCCTCTTTTTTTTTCTCAGTTGCTCTTCCTCACTTCCTCACTCCATCTCCCTGCCTCTCCGGTGTATCCTCTGCTTGTACCTCTCCTTCTATCTCGCCCCTCTCCACCCTCCTTCCACAATTCCCTCCACGCCACCCACCCTTACTCCTCCTCTCTCCAGTAAAACACAGTAGCAGAAGGCTAAAACAGGAGTGTGGGGCCGCCAAGCCTTAAATCACATTTATAAGGATTTGGTTAGCATAGTAATAACACAATCAACTGACAAGGGCTCAGAGAGGGGGAGGAGGAAGGAATGTTTGCATGTGTGCGCGCTTGCTTGTAGGTGTATACATGTTATCTAGCGTCCCATGTATATGTGTGTGTAGGTAAGGCCCTGTCCACGTATATTTTAGTGTGTATAGCAGTGTGTATTCATGTGAAGAGAAGAGGAAGAGTATTATTTTTAGCCTTGAGCAGGGTCCTGTGCGTGCATGCATGTGTTTGTGCGCCTGTGTGTATGTGGGTGACTGGGCCTTTGAAGGTGAGTTGAGGCTCCTAGGAGTCATAATGAGGACAAACGCTGGGCTTTACTGTTATCAAGATGCTCACGACACAGTGTCAAAACGTGACAAGCAATACGGTGAGAATTTACATTGCATTTTATACAGTATCTTTACTATTTGTCCCGATTATTTAATGTCATTGCTGCTTTAGAAGACATTGAGGAGAGAAAGTGGGAAAGAGAGAATGATGTATGGCCAAGGTCATGTGCGCGATCTGTATCCATAACATCATTAATATATGAGATGCACATTAGCTTTAAGTAACTGTGTGACCATCATCCCACTGAAATGTTACTCAATCATTTTTTTTTCTCCCAACATCAGGTAACCTTTTAAATGTACAGAATGACCTATGTATTTTGAAATAAAATGTGTAATAAATATGAAATAAATTCCTCATAAAAAAAAAAAAACGCCTGGAAAGATTGTATGCTTTTGAAAATAATATTCAAACCTGTTTTTTTTTTTTTTTTCATTTAATATTTAACATGACACATTCACACAGTAGCACGTAAATGTTTAGGTAATGAGTAAAGGAAATATAATAGGATTCATTAAATATTCTATTCATCTTTTGTTTTGATGTGCAAATAATGGTGGGATTAGGTCAGTATTTCTTTGAGAGCTTAGTGACTACTAGGGAAATACAGTAACATAATATTAACATTAATGTAGTCACTCATTCATTAAATAACATGAATTCTTTGTGTTCTGTCAGTACCTTTGACCCAATTTCTGTTACTTTTTCTCACTCAGCTTTAACTTCAATTTGGTAAAACAGTGCTTTTCTTAACATTCTCTGTAACACACACTTGCATACATGCATATACACACACACTCACACACGTGCACAGTTTCTCAGATCATTTTGTCAAAATGTAGCTTTACTCGTACTCTATAGTGCTCTATAACACACATACACACATGTCTCTTACAAAGTCTCACACACAGAAGCGCACTCCTTAGATCACTTAGCTGGTGTGAACATGGGAGTAGACAGAGGAAAGGGAGCTGTCCAACACCGCTAGAGTTTATGTTCACAGGAGCCGTCTGTCTGTTCTGCAGCGGCAGGAATTCATAGGGACCAAATTACATTAAAAAGATGGATATAAAACTTTAATGGAATGATAAAAAGGAAAGGAGGAAGCGTGGGTCTCTCTCTTTCTCTGTTCAGTCTTTAGCCCTCTCCTTTCTTCTCTCCCTCTTTTTACCTTGAATTCCTCATTTCACCTCTTTGCTCTCTCCATTTTACTTTCTTTGCTTTTTCTCTTCATTTATCATCTTCTTTTCAATTCTCTCTCACTCTTTCCCTCTGTCCCTCTATCATTAATACTTAAAGGGATAGTCTGTCAAAAAGTAAAGGTGAAATGCACTCTATGGTCAGAAAACACAAAAAAATATGAAGAGTGAGACCCAGAGAAAGCAGCAGAAATGAAAGGATCGACCTAAAGCAAACACTAACTTTTTAAAAAGAAAGAAGATACAGAGACAAGAGAAAAATCAAAAGAAGTGGTAATGAAGGTCCTATTCAACATATAGTACATATATACAGCACTGCAACAAAATATAACGCTTGCATGGTTACAGACTGTAGCCCTACACAGGAGGAAAAAAATTGTCTTAAACAAATGATGGAATTAATACAGACCACATCACTACAAAAAGTGAGTGTATGTTAAAATGTAATGGAAAATGTATGTAAATGTTTGTAAATGTGCATGCAGTCATGGAAAAAAAAATATTAGAACACCCTTGTTTTCTTCAATTTCTTGTTCATTTTAATGCCTGGTACAACTAAAGGTACATTTGTTTGAACAAATATAATGACAACAATAAAAGTAGCTTATAAGATTCTAATTTCTGATATCTATCCATTTTCCATGTTTTCTTGATAATAACCAAAATCACTTCAGTTCTTACATCATTATCTATGTCATTGCACTGACAAAAACAGTACTTTTATTCATTCCATGTTTTCTTTTCTGTCTGTTTTAGTCACATGATACACACAAGAGTTAGGACTTGATTGCATAACCATTGTTTTGATGACTTTTGATGGTCTAAAAATTTTTGTTTTGATGACTTTTGATGGTCTAATAATTTTTTCCGCGACTGTAAATACATCTCCAAATACCAGGTGTGGGTGGCAGCACTTCTCAATCATCAGCTGACTTTGCTAACATATTAACAGTGATGGTACATCAGCTACCTTTCAAAACTTGCAAATGTAGCCAACAGTCTGATCTAAAACAAACAGATCGCCAGTATCAATTGTTCCTCTTCTCATTAAACACATCACATCTGTGTCCGACAAATTGATTATATTTCGCTGCTGCTGAATGTGGTTTCTTAGTGGAAGTAGAATTTTTAATCATTACTTGGCAAGAGTGTTACCCAGTGATGCATTTTCTAGGTTTGTTGTGTTTATCGTGCCTTATTATAGGTCCTTCACAGCCTTTAACCCCAACACTTCTTGTGGTGTGAAATGGTATTACAATACAGGACATGACAGGTGATGGTATCATACCAAACAGCTGGTTCTGTTCAAAATCTACATGTCTCCACACGTCTTCACACTCTAAAGGTAATCTTAGTTAATGTTTCAGTGTTTTTTAATGCTTCAAACTAAAAACAATGCCAAAGAACATATAGTAAAAAAAATAAAATAAAAAAACTTACAACTCACCTTATACACCTCAATCATACAGAGTGACATATCTAAAATGCTCCCTAAAATTGTCATTTTTAAGTGTATATAAGAGGAGATTAGAAATGAAATGCAGCCGTTCCTGTCAGTGCTACGATGATGTGAAGACAGGGTTTATGGTGACAAATTACACATCAGCTTTAGGAAAATCCAGTCTGGCTGCACTTGGCTTTCACCTGTGATTGGTTTGGATCCCTTCTTAGTAAAATCTCCTGCCTCTATCTATTAATATAGTACTGTAACACAGACAATATAATTTTCGTGGTGCATGCAGCTCAACACAAAAATGGAGAAGATCCTGTAGTCGTTATGTTTACTGACAGAATAATTGATGATGTTGTGCTTAAATACTATTAAATAAAGCATTACAGTTTTGAAAAGACAGATTTACATGTTTTTACACTTAATCCACACCGACAGAGTCAATAGTCATAGTGTCAGTTTATGAAAACGTTCGTTGAGAGACAGGTTTATCTAAATGGAGCCACTGTGTGTTATTGCTTGTGAGCATGAGGTGGTGTGTGATTGATATGGAGGACAAGGAGCTGCTTGTGCAAGACACATGTTCTCAGTGTGTGTGTGTGTGTGTGTGTGTGTGTGGATGAGGAAAGTTAATGGAGGCTCAAAAAAGCAAAGGAAAAACATGGAGGAATGCACACAATAAAACACATATGATGAGAGAGCAGAACAAGGGTCTAATTCATAGGTTTGCACATAGTTTCACATTAAAGTACAGGTACAAATTTTACCTGACTTGTGTAAAAATGTGTAACAAAATCTGTGACTGTTTGAGAGTTCACTGTGTGTGTGTATGTGTTTGCTGGAGGGAATTAAATTCTGCACAGCAATGAGAAAAGCACACAGCCATAATTTAATGCATCCTAAATGTCTGCAAATGTGTGTCTGAATAGGTGTGTACATGCACCAGTGTGTTGCAGTGCATTTGCATTCATGTTAATGTGTAAGTGTATACACACTGCACAACTGTGTACATCTACATTTAAATGTGTGTACATGTGCATGTATCCAATGTATGCAAATCTCAGCTGCTTAATGATAATGTATGTGATAATAGTGTGGTACTAATTAATTTATAACTTAGCACTGAGGAGGCTGTTCCAGTAGCTAATATGATTCTATTACACCAATTAGCCCACAATGACACTGGCTAGGTCACTCACACACAGACACACACCTTACAGTATGCAAATCTCACTCCGTTAGTGTGTTTCACTCTATCTCATAAGTGTTTTTTCACCACCTTCCTCATTGTGTTGTGTTTTCCGTCTCTTCCTTATTGCCTTCATGTTACTGACTGCCTCCACTTTACATAAAAAATGTATATAGCACTTAAACAGAATAAATGAAAACTGGGCAGAGACTTTATTTCTCACCCCACATGCCATATGTTTAATGTGTGAGGCTATTGTTTAGATCATTACCTAAAATCATCTGGTCTGTCAGACTCCTTAATATTAACTTTGACTCAGCAGTGCCGACAGCCAACTGACAGCAGTAGCCAACTCACATCCAGATGCTGCCAGCCACCTGCCAGCCAGTCACTTGCAAAACTCGGCCGGGCTGCTGACACGAGCACCCAGGCATCACAACTTATTAAAGAAGAAACAAAGCCAACACCCGCTGCCAATAGGTAGACCATAAACAATGATATTGAGTGTTTCTGACCAAATGACAGGAGTGTTCATAACCAGTAATGGACTACTCTGTTAAACTGAAGACATGAATACATATAACTGAATGAATCTGTGATAACCAAGAATGTTAAAGTGTAAATCTAGTGCATATGCATGTATGTGTGCACTTACTGTCTTCTGCTGTGTGCAGGGTTGCCCAGGGGCCAGCAGCTTGCCCGTGTGTGTGTGAAACGATGACTCTGAACATATACTGTGTGTACGGTGACAGGCCATCCACATAAAAGGAAAAGGTGTCTGTGGCATTTTCCAGGAGCCTAGAAGTGAATCAAAACACATTTTCACATAGGTATTTCAAACTGGTCAACATGCTGCAATAAAAGCCCCTTGAACCTATCTGATTTACATAAACATGGCAACACTTATCCATGTATGCATAAATGTATCTATAGTACATAGATCCTGGTTTTAGAGGTCCTATAGTTGTATCATCACCAGTTACTAGCTGTTTTATAAGTGCTTAACAAATTCACTATCACTATCATGACTACCATTGCTTTGATGCCTTACTGCAGAGATTCAGCACTGGACAGCTCCCCTGAGTTCCTGTCATGTGGTTAGCATAAGTAATACACAGCCTGGACCAACACAAGTCACACGCACAATGTTATTGTAAAGAACACATTCACAGGGACATTTTTTTATGCCAAGCAATACATAAACAATATTACAATGTTTACCTCTGTCCAGGTTTGCGTTATTGTCTCGTGACAACTCCTATACTTTATCTCAGCCTCATGACTGAGTATATTCAGTTAGTCAGATAACGTAATTTTTTTGGACCCAACTTTAACCAACCTGACCAACTGAAGCTACCCCAGATCAAAACATTGCCCCCACAGGCTTGTATTTTAGGCACTAGGCATGATGGGTAATCACCTCATCTTAATCCCTTCAGTCCACGACCTTTTTCCATTGCTCCACAGCCCAATCTTTATGCTCCTTAGAAAAGACACTCGATGCATCAGTTAGAGTTAAATAACTTGTTGCAGCTGATACATATTAATCACTGCAGTAATTATCCAAAAAAGGATCTGACCTATTTGCTTTGTTACATTCAGGTGGTGACTTTTGTTTTTTGGCCTGGCGGAGTATAATACTTGCTTGTTACAATGGCATTTGTTAGCTGTTAGTTTGGCCAAACAAACTTAAATCTGGAACAAATCCAGTGTTTTGGCAACAACATATGGACTCTTTTGAAAACGCAGCTCCTTTCAGTGAGTGAACAATGGCCATTTTATGATGAATGATGTGGGAATCATAAGCTGAGTGTGAAGTGAAAGAAGAGGAAATTAACAACATATGCTTGTCTTATTTTATGAGAGAAGCATATGCTATCTAATAATTTTAATATTTAATGATTTTTTTTTTCAATTAATTAAAGTGGATAATTTTGATTTGTGTCGAGAACAAACTTTTATTTGATGACTAAACTGATAATCATGGAAATATCCCGAGTATTTTTAACTGGTTTTTGACATATTTCTGTCATATGCCCCACATCATATAATCCTACAAAGGGATCTAGGACAAAGTAAAAGAATATTGTCATAAATGAGAGACCGTTGACCATTTAGCATCAGATGGATAGAAGGGATGAATGAATGAATAAATCAGAGAACAATGAGATTTCCATAGCAGAAGAGGAGGAGGGCATGGCTGTCTGATATATAATACATGTAGCTAGTCATTTATTTATTACCACAGAATGAGAGCCTCCTCTTCTTGGATTAAATTGCAATTTGTTGTCAGGAAGCATGTAATGAATACATATCAGATGCACACCCTCTCTCTCTTTATTCTATCACATTTTCTCTAGCTCTCTCTCTCCCCCTCTGCCCTCTCTTTGATTTTTTGTCTTTTTGACTCTACCCCCTGCTTCTCCAGCTCATTCCCTCTCTGTTTTTCTGATGGTCTGTCATATTGATGTGACATTTTCAGCTGTGCTGCATAATGCACCTGCATGTACATATATATGTATGCATATGTGTGAGTTGATCTGTTCTCTGTTCTCCGCAGACATATATATCTGAGAATGTGCATCTGTCATGTTCTTATGACCATTTATTAGCAAGTTTCACTGTGTTAGACCACGTGTTCGTGTGGTGTATAATCATGCTTGCGTGTTCATCTGCTTTGTCTGTGAATTTGATTCTGTCACTCACCTTATCACAGATGTCTGTGAGGACGTCCTCATTTGCAGGCTGTAGTGAAGTGGGCCTGGTGCATTGGCGTGAGCAGGGGCAGACCAGGATACATTTAGACTGGAACTAGCTGCATGGACCAATTCAGGAGGACTCAACCCATCTGGGGCTATGGACAGAGGGAAAAGGAACATGTTGACATGGAGAGAGTGCAAGAAGTAGAAGAATGGATAGGTAGGAGGGTGAAGTAAGGATAGACAGGGAGTAAAACAAACAAAACAGCACAAATGAAGAAAAGGCAGTTTATTTTGCATGTTCTACTTGGACAAAAATCAGCAAGATGCATGACAGAGGTAAATAGAGGGGTAAGGGTAAAAAAGGAGGTAAAATACTTGCCCCACCAAAAAAGAAAAACAAGAAAAAGTAGTGCAGTAATATCTATAAAACAACTACAAATATATCTGTCTTTCCAACACATGTTCATTGTGACCCCATGCTCTTAACAGTGCCCCTGAGCATGATAGCATAGTGTAAGTGTCGGAAAAATCAGTAAAACATCTTGATTCAGGAGGCAAGCTGTGCCCTTAGTGAAAACAAAGAAGATCTGAAGAAAAAAAGGAGATATAGACAACAAATCAAAGGAGAAAATGAGCCAGAAGTAGTGTTGACGATGTAAAATAAGAGTAAGCCCTCTGATGTATAAAGTGATCCTTCAATCAAACACATGGATTCCTTTCCACTACAACAAGCCTCTGATTGCTGAAGACATCTTGAACTAAAGACGGCTGTTACAAACACACACAAGTATTTTTCAGTACAGACACTGACAAAGCCTCAAAATGTCATAATATCATAACAGCTCTCTGAAGTTGTTTCAGATTAATACTGACAATAATTTTCCAACAGAAATCATCATATGAATGGTTGACTATTGACAAATTATTCCAATTAGCCAAATGTCAAAACAGAAAAAACATCAACCATAAAAAACATATGTTTCTATGTCTGACTATGGCCCATGCATTTCCTTCAATCATGTTAGTGATGGTCTGGAGGTTCAGTCAGTCAGTTTTATAGGCCTTTAACTAGCTCTAAGTTGGTCTGAATGCTATGTTGTGAACATAGTACAAATGTTAGAATTTTAGGGCAAAATCTAACGAGAACTATTTTATATGCAAAAGGAAACTATGTGGTGAAAATATGTGATTATTTTTTATATGCAGTATATTGTAACACTCATCAGATTCGCTATTAAAAATATTCAGGATTTCTTTCTGTTTAGTTACTGTTATTAAAATATTTCTGCTCATATTGTTTATTTGAATATACACATTCTCACTGCAAATTAAAAATTATGTTCACGTAGACAGGTGATAGATCTTCTAATTTCTTGGTAAATAAGTAAAATTCTGAAAATGCACTTGAATTAAAGAAGGTGATCTCTATTCCTATCTACTTTTTAAATATAAAATGATATAAATGAGCCAAATTATTGTGTGTGTAAGAGAGAAATCCTTTGTATACATGCACACACGTGCACACGCATACACAAAACATACATCACAAAGACACACACTGTTGCTGAGCCTGTGTCTCTCTCATGCTGTGTTAGCAGGTACAATATCAGAGGTGTCACTAATCGTTTTAAACTATGCACTTTTATGTTCACTTCTCTCTCTCTGCTCTCCTCCTCCTCTGCTCTTCTGTCTCTTGCTCCGCTATCTTCTCTCTGTTCTTTCATAGAACAAGGACGCATCAAGACAGTTTGCCTTAAAGAAGTCTAAAGAGATGCCAGAGGCACAGAGGTAGAAAGAAAGATAGAAAGAGAGGAAACGTCTGGTATTTAAAATTTATACTTTCTTATGCCTTTGTTTTGAACTTGAACAGTAGAACTTTCCGAAGTCTGTCTCTTGTTGTTCTATGACTGAGCTATGGGTGTGGTGTGGTCCACATGTTTATATTTATTCTATCTTTTTGTTTACATGTTTTAAAGGGTTAAATTGAGTATTAATAGGTGTGTGTGTGCGTAGTAC
>JAPTYQ010000018.1:21104913-21117748 GCA_029814465.1 Ostorhinchus cyanosoma | reverse complement strand
CTAACTACTGAAATTATGAGCTAAGGTTAGTTTTATATTGCATGTGATGTAAATGTTTTATATTGTGTGCACACTTGCCCAGGGACTGCAGATGGAAAGTAGCTCTATTCTCTGTGAGATTATTTAATTTGTACATTGTAGAAAAGTTAAATAGTACAAATATCCATTGGAGAGAGTGTCTCCATGTCTACCATTGGCTAAATAATGCAAATATACCTATAACTTAACATTAAGGAGAACATACTGAACATGTATGTAAGGAGACAGAAGCAGATAGTTTAGGAAAAATATGTCTATGAATCATGGGTTGTAGACATCTTGTCGGTATATTCAGATGGAAGACAGAATACAAGGCAAAGTGTGCAGACAGCAGCACACCATGACCTGCAGTCTGACCTCAGAACTATAAGATGGATAAAACCATATTATATTACAATTCCTCTAACAGGTAGTATTTTAGAACAGTCTTCTTTCAGATGAGCTTGTGCCTGACCAGTTATCCAAAAGTCTCTGAAGATGGTTAATCTAGAAAACTAAACTTTGGGTTCTGGAACATCAATAACTTATATATCTTATGTTTAAGTATGTAAATAGAACTGCAGGTACTGATTATTTTTGTAATTGATTAATCTGTCAATTAATTTTCTTCAACTCAATTCAATTAAATAATGATTTGAATGGGATAAAACAATAGTACAAATGTAAAAAAGACATGTCTGAAAATGACAAAAAATGGATCCTTCATTCCAGAACCAGCTGAAACAACAACCACAAAAAGTATAAAAGTAAAAGAATATATAAAAAAAAATATCTATACAAAAGTAATAACAATGACAACAGCATAAAAATAGAGCTGCGGAAAAAATTCTTAGACCACCCATGTTTTCTTCAATATCTTGTTGATTTTAATGCCTGGTACATATTTATCCATTTTCCATGTTTTCTTGATAATAACCAAAATCACTTCAGTTCTTACATCAATATCTATGGCACTGTACTGACAAAAACAGTGCTTTTTAGGCATTCCATGTTTTATTCTCTGTTTTAGTCACATGATACACACAGGAGTTAGCACTGGATTGTATAACCACTGTTTTAATGACTTTTGATGGTCTAAGAATTTTTTCTGCAACTGTATATATAAAACTATCTATAGATATGCAAACAACAAACAACTTAAATGACATCTACAAACAATAAATGCACTGCAGTCTTCCCCAAATTTGTATACAATGTACTAAGCAACTAACAACTTAAGATACAACTAACTATGTGGGGATCCTGGTGTCATGCATGTCGCAGTAAGTGTCCGTGTGAAATAAAACAGCAGAGCCTATGTTTAATGGCAGTGAAATTAAGGAAACAAAGCTTTGATTCAGGAAAATTGTGATCGAATCATTTTTTAAGTAAATCAAATATGCGCTTCAACTCTATATGCAAGTGCCAGTACTTGTGTTCAGACTCACAAAAGATAATATATGTGCTACCTTTGCTTTTGTAGTACAGTGTGTAGGTGAGGTGTCCATTCGGTCTGGGCGGGGCAGTCCAACGGGCACGGAGCGATCGAGAGCTCTGATTTGTCAGCTCCAGTAGAATAGGGCCTTCTGGGGCCATCTCTAGTGTATGCATCTCCGTCTGATTAAAAAAAAAAAAAAAAAACAAGAGAAAAACACAGTGTTTTACAGCATACACAATAACAGACAACCTACAGTTTATCATACAATTAAAAGCCTAACAATCATATTTACCAAACATACAGGCTCATGTCCACTTACAAGGGATGTGATGTGTTTTACTCCTTTATATTATTATTCCGTACACACTCACCCATCCAAGTGGTATATGAGGTAATTTGGAAATATGAAAAACCTATAATAAAATTTGCCCCAATTTGATATGGGTCATATTCATAGTGATATATTTCACTGAATAAATTAGTTATGATGTTGAAATGTAATACTTAAACCAGTTTTACTTCAAAATGAAACCACTCAGGCCACTATTTTCTGCCCTCTGTCTCTCCCTTTTTTTCTCCAGTTCTTTTGCCACATTTTTCGTCTCTCAACTCTTCCACTGTCTACCTTTCTTTCCTCGTTACCTTGCTCTCCTTTTCTGTCTTATTTTCTCATCTTACTCAAATCTAAGCTGCTCTTTGTGCCCTCACTTTCCACCTTATCGCTTGTTTTTTCTGACCATTTACTCCACCTCCATCATTTCACTCTTTTATCCTTACATTCACTTCCCCCCGGCTCCTCTTCTCTCCTTTACCCCCATCCAGTCCATCCTGTCATCTCCTCTTTTCTCCTCTTCATCCTGTTCTTCCCCCTCCCCTTCCCACCTTCCTCTGCTCCTGTTCTGCTGTGTCAGCTGGTCTCACTCTGTTTGACTAAATATGGCGTTGGTATTGGAAAAATGCCCCAAAATATGGCCTGTCGTCAGAGACATCGTTGAGTGTGGAATGGCATTTCCTACCAAATGTCACTGTCGCCACGCCAACCCTCATTATTGAGCTGAGAGAATCGATCACCTTTATGATGCCCAGTGACACATACACAGACACACATGCACACAAAACACACTTTATCAATGTCTGAAGAGGCACAAATAGGTTAGGTACAGCAATAACCTGCATCATACTCATAAAGATATCTGTTTTGCTGCTTTAGCTGAATTTTACAAAGCCTTTTACCTCTGTGGCTCTAAATGCTTGGTCATGGATAGGGATAGAGAAGAAATTGCATTTCAGAGGTAGAGGTGTATGTGTTCCCTGTACTTAGCAGCAGTTACAGTTGTTATGGGATAAATGGTGAACTGCAAAAGTTTAGGAGTAAGCTTCCAAATAAACAGAAAAATTGGAGACTTTCTGCAGAAAATCTAAGGCAGCAACTGAAGAAGCACCATTCAATAAATATCAAACAGTGAACTAACACCACAGCAATTCTACTTCTAATGAATGTCTGTCTTTGAGATTGTAACAAAGGATTAATTTGTGTATATGTGTGTGTTTGTGTGCCTCACTAACCATCGGTCCCTTGCCACAGCCCTGTGCGGTACAGGCCTGTAGCCTGAGAACATGTCGGCTCCAAGGAGAGAGTCCGTCCACCACGAAGAACCTCTGAGAGGAAGAGGAGTTTAGAACCAGAACTCCATCTAGCCAAAGGCCATAGCTGGTTATGATGCCTGGAAGAAGCAATGCAAAAAAGACTGATAATCATCATACCAACACACGAATAAAGATATAGCCCATTTCCCATTCCTGCTATTAGTCACTAATACACATACACAAGTCAAGTGTGTTCTGAATTATAATTATGCCCAAACAATAGTGAGAGAAACATTAACAGTGTTTAAATAATTATTTTTGAAGTAAATTGGATCATGAATCAGGTAACTTATCTTTTTATTTTGATTTTATGGAATTTTGACATGCTCATAATATTTTGTTATTAGATAGTGATATTAGATTTGCATGATAATGACCATTACAGTGAATAATTGAGGCATGGGAGAAGGGGGTATAAGAGAGGGGTTTCTGAAGCCATTAACATTCTGTAAAACATATGGATGTGCACATGTGCCCATATTTTAAGCGTAAGTCATTAGAAACTAAGAAATGCATTTGTTACTGTACTTATCTACATTTTGTGTAATTAATGTATTTTTTCCCCCTCCCTTTCCTTGGCAGGTGGTAGGGTCACGGTTGAGGAGGCATAAGATCAGTAACTGCAGTTACATAGAGAATATTTCTTCAACCTGATTGAAATCCTTCTGAATAAAGATCGGAACACTGAAAACCTGAAAATGTGTGTGTGCTTAAATTCATAAAACCTCTCTCATATTTGGAGGGTTCTGCCAACTACAAAGAGTAACAAGCAAGTAACAGGAGAGGATTTTTTTTCTGACTTTTTTTTTTCATGAGAACATTTGGTGGAATATTATGGCCAATGCAGACAGTGACAAAGTAAAGAAGGTGAGGAGGTGGCAGTTTGATAGTTAAAGTTAGCTTGGTTGAATTCCCTGTGGTTCACATTCTTTGCACCTATTCGTTAATTAATAACATCTGCCTCTCACATGGGTTCCTAACATGACATTTAGTAGTGGTAGTGGGGTGTTCTCTCCTCCTAGACACCAGAGGCCATGACACAAACCAGGCATTACATCATGGGGAATGTTCAGAGTGTTATGCAAAGCCACCAGGTCAGGGCAGGATCCAGGGATCCTACTGTGTGGTCAAGGTGCCCAGGTGGACCAGGCTGGGATCACAGTAAAAGTCACAGAGCCTTGACTAAGAAGCTTCTGATCAGCTGCATACATTTTCAGGAAGCAAATATAAATTCAAGAGCGAGAGAGAGAGAGAGCGAGAGAGATGCTTAAAATAGGAACCTGCTAGTGGGGTGTGTCCAGGTGAAACCGAATCAAGCAGCTGACTGACGGCCTGTTCATGTTGTTACTTCCCTGACAGTTAGAAGTATGTTTGCAGCTATGGACATAATGAATCAGTTAACTGTGATGTTAGATTTTGGACAATTCCTTAACAGTTCAGCAAAGACATGTGATTTTGTTCAACATAAGGGCAAGTATTTGGTCAATCTCCAAGACCATGGAGAGACACAGCCTCTACAAGACTTAACACTGACACTGAAGAGCTGCCCTCCACCTGGCTAAGTCAAAGGCACTGAACTGCCTGCCTATGAGGTAGACCTTAGAGACAGAGGGTATCATTTGGAAAGAAAGCGTGTTCTCCATCTCAAATAACTGGATGTCTTGATGGGTGTTGGAGATACAGCCATGCCAACTGTAGCAATTCAGACGCTGTTGACTTACTCTCTCGGCATCATGATGGGGAGGAGGAACCCTTCACAATGCCATGCAGTATCATTGTATAGATTATTATCCATCTTTTAACTCTGAGGTCAGGTTGCAGGTCATGGTGTGCTGCTGTCTGCACACTTTGCCTTGTACCCTCTCCTCCAGCTGGATCTGCAGACAAGATGTCTACAGCCCCAGGTTTAGAAACAGATTTGACTTATACTATCTGCTTCTGTCTCCATTAGGAAAATGCATGTGTACATTAGTTAAAATGCTGACATTAAGGCTGAGTGATCACTAGAACTATATAACTTTGTGCTTTCAGATCTAGATCCTCACAAGCTCCATAACTGTTTCCTGTGTAAGTGTTCCTCTTGGTTGTCAGTGTCTTTCACATCTACTCACAGAAAATTTCCAAAAAGTAAAGATTTTGATTATTGATCCTAGTTTCAGTTGTTATAATACTCATGAGTTGGTTGGTTAATTATACTGTGGATGATTTTGTTAAATATATATATATATATATATATATATATACTTCAGTTTGTGGGGCCTGCTAATCTATTTGTATGATAACATACTTAGTAATGACACATACACTTTATGCAAATAGAAACAAAGTGATCCCTGTGATATTTATTCACATTTTGTGTAATTTGTGTTTTTGTCAGCCCTCCCTTGCCTGGACAGATGGTAAGATCCATGCAGGTGAGGCTGAAGAGGCATAAGGTCAGTAACTGTGTAGAGGAGGTGGGAACTTGCTGTGAGGCAGCAGCTTCGAATAGGTTTTATTTTAAGTTTATGTTAGTTTGGTTGAATTGCCTGGGGTTTATTTCTTCTTTAATTCCATTAGGAATGTGTTAATAAATGCCTGAAGACCTGTTTCTCACCTGCTAACATCCATGTTGCCCCACCATCTGTCCCTCATATGAGGTTTCAGCACAAGTACAAAATTCTCTTTAAATGTTCGTTCAGTTCGTTTTATACCCCAACCTATCATTTTAAACCCCATAATCACTCTCATTAAAATAAACATCTTCTATGGGAATAACAAAATGTCTTTTCTACATTATGCTGGACTTGAATGCATATTTTAAACTGATTCATTTAACATGATGGGGTAAGCTTTGTTCAGAATCGTGTTGCAAATTTTCTTTAATATAAGAAGTGTACATGTGTTTTTTGATGCCTTTCATGCCCCATTTTCACTGGTCATTTGGACATTGCAAGATGATGCCTATATTATAAGTAACTTCAATCACAAAGTGAGATTTGCAGTGTTGGGATGCATTATGAGTCACTGGATTACAATGCAAATGAAAACTGACTTAGGGGCTCCAAACCTGCCAGTCTATGTGTCTCAGTACCATTCAGTGATGAAAACCATATTGAAATGACAAATGTAACCATGGGCGTTGTGAGGATAAATGCCCTCAGAAGGACAGTAGCACTAGAGCGAACACGTACTCTGACAAGAAAAGGTGGGTGCAAGAAGGTGTACATATTGAAACGCAGAAGTACTCCACACATACACAAAAGGATACACACAGTGAGATGTAAACTCACATCAGCCTGTGCACGCATACATACACCAGCACAATAATTACATTACATTACATCCACCTAATAAAAAAATGAAACAGTACGGTGCCAAATGTGCTTTTCCTTAATAAAAATGCATACAGGGGGCTCAAAAGATCAGTGCTAAGAACTAAGAGTCTATTCTGCTTTAATCATGTGTGGGTTTTATTATTGCTCAATACAGATATACACACCTATCAGGGAAATGAAGACACAAAAACCCCACGGATGGCAACTACATCTGGGAAGCTCTTAATGTGGCCAATCACATGCGTGTGAGAGTATGTGTGTATATGTGTGCTTGTGTGCATGTGTGTGTGTGTGTGAATAAGCCCATATCAGTATAGGTTGTAATAAAGACAGGTTGGGAAATGAAGCAGCGAATGCATAACAGGCTTATTTCCCCTCTTTGTCTGCGTGTTGCCCCGACCTAATCCCCGAGAGGATTATCCCCCACAAATCCCTGTGGAATTGGGGAGAAGGGGGGAGAGAGAGAGAGAGAGAGAGAGAGAGAGAGAGAGAGAGAGAGACAGAAAATAACACCGTATCTCACTCCTCAGGAACCCATCAGCATCATCATCGTCATTGTCGCTGTCCATTTATATAAAAAAAAAGGAAGAAATGGAAAAAAAAGGCATTGAGCTCTTCCTTTTTAAGCAAAAAATTAAAGCTTTTTAAGCATGAGATAATCGGGTAATCATGATTAAGTGTCTCCCTTGTTATAAATTTCTGTCATCAGATGAGAAAAGCTTTAAGTAATTTATCCGGGCTAATACGCACACACATCATAGGGTTTATAGTGCGAAATGCACTCATGTGGCATTAAGCGTAAAACACACACGATTCACATTACATACACACGCATTATGGAATTACACATACTTTAACGAGCATGGCAGTAACATTGATAATATGTAGTAGTGCGTTGTATGTTTGAGACTGTGAAATGGGGTGAGAACTGCTCAGATGGTTTTCATCACTTAATTCATTTGGTTTCATAAGATACAGCAATTATTAACATAGTCCTTGATTAAAAAATGGCCATCGTAAAAAAAGCATGATTTTAAAAACCATGTAGCAAATAATGGTAGATGAACCTACTGTTTTATTTATGTTCATGTATGTTTTCAGTGTTGCTACAAACTTTTAACAGTTTCACAAAGACACAGTGTCATCAGTGGTAAACACCAGTTAACTGACTGACAAATGTTACAGTGTCACACAAGTACAGATTTATATGAAATTAATAGATTAATGGTTAAAGCAAAAAAAACCAAAAACAATTATGCTGATTTTCTGCGAAACCATATTTCCTGTATTTTTAGTTACTCACAAATTACTTCAAATATGTGTATAAATATTGATGATGCATCAACGATACACTTCTTTGTGCAGTTAAATAGTGAGGAAGCCTTACTTTATGCATTAAAATTCATAACTGTTGTGAACAAAATTCTTCTTTTGACAACTTTTGAGTCTTTTTACTTTAAAACCTCTTGCACGCAGAGAAGTTATGTGCAAAATAAGTTTTTATAACATCGAGATGATAAAAGGCAAAT
Organism: Ostorhinchus cyanosoma; assembly: GCA_029814465.1. Lineage (NCBI taxonomy): Eukaryota > Metazoa > Chordata > Actinopteri > Kurtiformes > Apogonidae > Ostorhinchus > Ostorhinchus cyanosoma. Next base: position 21,109,799 of record JAPTYQ010000018.1, on the reverse strand, counting down.
GCTCGATTCTAAATTTAAAGCCAAAGTACGTTTGACACAGCTGTGTTCTATGCAGTTTAATTGGTCACAAGCAACGAAGCTGAAGGGGAGTAGAACTGAGATAATAGAGAGAGAAAGGCATTTCATCTGCGTCCGTGTGCTTCTAGCCTGCAGTTCTCTATTCAGTCAAAAGGGAGCACTTTTCATCCACTTAAAGGAGCTCATTGAAGCACTGCCCTCTCACTATCGGCCTCCGATGGTCTCCGTATTAAATCATGTGTTCCTGGTCTCTTACCTTCTGTGAATACATCCCATCTCTCATTCTGGTCTGTCTTCATGGTGTCCTCTTTTCTGTTTCTTTGAATTTTGTCTTTTATATTCATCTCATCTTCAGACAGATCTAGTTTTATACTGATATATCTGTGCTTCATTGTTTTCATCTGTTCTGTTATAGACCTTGTTATAGAAACCACAGGTCAACTTTCACCAGTCACTTTTTATCCTTTGACATGTTTTCGTCTCTCCCGACACACTTTGTTAAACTACTTTACATGAATAATTTTAATAAAGCTTGTTTAAATACTGTTAATCTCCTAGATTCTTTGCATATTTGTGGTAATCTATGAGTGTGCATGTACCAGAATAAATGTGTGTCTTCTCACCATTTGGCGTATCAGGAGGTGTCCAGCTGACATTAACAGCATGGGGGGACAAAGGGGTGACCAGAGGCGCTGGTACATTCTCAGGGGTGCTTTCCTCAGTCTGAACTTGGCTGGGTGGGCTTAATGTACAACCGCCTCCAGTACAAGCCTGAAAAAGACAATCACAGACACATACAGTTACAGAAACATAAAAATGACTGTGATAATGAAAAGTAAAACAAGTAAAGACTGACAGACTCACAGATACTGTGATGGTGTAGGCTGTTCCAGGGGTTAGGTTTCGGAGTGTGTAGTCTTCAAAAAGGTCCGAGCTGTTATAAGCGAGCACCGGCTCAGCACCGCCATGTGACAGGAAGATGGAATAAAACTCCAAAGCGCCATTGACCTGAGAGGGACGTGACCACCTGAGGAGAGAGAATGAAATCAGCCAGAAGCACAAGCAACAAAGCACATTTACATATCCGTCTTCTGTATTTCAATTGAAAAGTATCTTATTTTTTGTTCTGCCGCAAAGTTGAGACAGCTGTGTTTACATCTATGTATTACAAACAAAAGGCAACATTATCAGGGCAAAAACATATTTAATGATCAATGTACAGAATGTGGTAATACATTTCTTGTGAATTCTGCATTGTTTTATGACCATAGACAGACATATTTAAAATGCAAGTGGTAATAAATTACTGTCAATGTTTATACAAATTGACATTTTTAAAGAATCGTCGCTTTTTTGTTGGCTTTGCTGAAACTTATAAAGTAGATGACAAAACCCCTTAAGCAAAAGAATAGTATTGGCTGAGTCTCCTGTACATTGTTTCATTAAACAGGTTTTAAATTGTGTGTACACTAGTATTCATAGATCAGTGGTTAAAAAAAAGGGAATTTTTTGTAAACATCAAGCACTAAAATTTTACTATGAGACAGACCTGATCTAATTGTAAGTGTCTGTTGGCTTTTTATTCAATCACTGCACCATACTGGTTTGTTTGAGCATCTCAGTGTGTGTGTGTATGTACATACAGTTGTGTGTGTGCCTTAATCATTGTATTTCCATCTGTAAGTAGACAGATGCACAATGCTAGTCTAAGGTTTCCTATATAGAAGACACAAGCCATTACTGCAAAGAGTTTCCTCTGTCAGATAGTGGTATCTTCTTTTCTATATTTAGAATGAAAGTCATCCCCAATACTGAGCAAGAGAGCCAGGGAGGCAGAGAGGAAGAGCATGAGAAACACTATTTATAAATAGACTCATTTGAAGAAACCGTTTAGGTAAGAGGGCACACAAAAGAAAGGATTTAGCACAAGATACAAACTCATTTACTTACTAACATTTTGAGATAAAATTGCGATAAAACATGCATTTTGAAATATATTGCTGACTTAAGTGGAAACCGCTGAAGTCTAAACACATTTTAGAGTTTTGGCTTATTAGTGAAGTAAAACTAGAGTGTCATAGACCTGCATGTGAAGGCCAAGAAGCAACTGACAAGGACATGAGAACATCCAAACCCATTGTTATTAAATGTATAGTTATCACCAACAGGGTAAATAGAAACAGATGGACTTTTACAAATTATTTTAAAAAAAAAATTTATTAAACGCAAAGAGAAACTTTAAATTAATAAACTGAATCAATAAGTAACGAAATTTGCAGCTATCCCTGGTCTTCTTTATCTACATACCGATTCCACGCCCTCAGCCTTTTTCTTCTCTTCATTCAATATTTGCATTATGTTTCGGAATATTTATATTTATGTGTCTATTATGTTCTGTTACCTAAAAATGACCTGTTTAAATCCACAGATGGAGCAGGTTGCATGTAACAGAGAACACCATATTGCACCATCATGTTTCTACAGTAGCTCTGAATAGATTTCCTCTTCTCCTTTTTTCCACTTTATAGCAGGTGGCAGTGTTAAGGTGCATTATCATCACCTTCTATGTCTGAGTGTGGACCAGAGTTAATTTCCCCTTAACAAGAGTCCAGAAAGAAAAGAAAACAAAAACTTGCTTTACTGACAGACTGGTGTTTTTGTGGCTTCCATAGGGGAGTCAATGCCACCAAAAATTACACATTGAACCTTTAATATGTGTTAAATTGCAAAACAATACACTATGAGTTTCAAAGAGTTGTTAGTAGGATGTTTTGTTTTTTAATGTGTTTGCATGATTTTAAAACAGATTCCAATGTGTTTTCAAGGACACATAGAAAAGTTTCTTGATTACTAAAAAATGTCTTTTTTTTTTTGCTTACCACCTGATTTGTTGGAGAAATGTGCAGGACAGAGATTGAGATAAACGTTAAATGATTAGGTTTATAATTCATTTCAGCTGAATCCAATGGAAGTGATTTTCGGCTGTGTTAAAAATGACAGACATGATGCCAAAACTCATGTATGACTTCTATTCTGAGGGTAGCACAGCCAAGAAAGAACTCATAAATAAATTAGCACCAAAACATTTTTATAAATAGTATGGCAATTCTTACAAATCCCAGAGAGTCGCCAAACCCTCCTGGCATGGCAGCAGGAGGAGGCCATTTTAAAAAGTGATGGATTCCTTTCTTGGTTCCTCCCATTAAAGAGCCCGGTTTTGAATGACTGATGAGTGTGTGTTAGCACACAATTAGCCACTGTGGCTAATCTATCACATTTATTATAAGATTTATATGCTGTCGATTGCACTGTGATGTATGTCCATTTTTGAAAAACTAAATCAAAGGGGAGTTGTAATAATCTGTATCATAATTCACTATGGTAATGGTTTTGGAAAACCACTGGTTTTAAAAGTATGTTATGAAATTAGTGCAAAATGGATGGTCTTGTTCTCAGGATGTTAAATTGAAAACCTTTGAAACTGAGATGCAGGTGTGAACCCGTCAACACAATCTGTGAAATGCTACTTCAAACTTTCCTGAAATTTTACGTGCTAAAACAATATTATCAAAAAATTATAGAAACATTCAGGAAGAATAAATAGAATACTCAAAATGAATGTCTGAATAGGCCACATGCTGAGATCTCTACCTTTCCTAAGCATGATATACGTCCCAGTGTTATTCTTCTGTGTGTTGTATTTGTGTGAGTGTGCACTGCTGCTGTTTAGTTGTGTTAGGTGATGGGGGTAAGGGGCTGGAAATAAACCTGCTGATATTGTTTTGTTTTCATCCTGCTGCCTCCCTCAACCTTTCTCACAGTCTCTTACCCTCGCTCTTTCCCACACTGTCTTTATCCACTTTTATTCTCTTTTCCATCATGTGTTAGTTTTCCCTTTATTATGCTCTCCAAGCTCACATTTTATCCGTCTACTCCCTCTTTCCTTCCCTCGTTCACTTCTTCTTTTGCAGTTTCACATTTCCCGGAGATGCCCCCACTTCCTCTGTGTTTCTCAGCTTTTCTCACAGACACAATAGAAAGGTATTGACCAAGTATGATCTTCCAACCTCTGCCTATTACCAATGTGCTAACAAGGCAATATGCAGCCTTCCCACACCTGGTGGGTAAAATGCTGAAAACATGATAAATGCTCAAAGTGTAATACATATCACTGGTCTGATTAATATTACAATAAACATATTAAATTGTTTTTTATGCTGTCAGCTGTCCACAAACAAAAATATGCTTGTTTCCATACCATTATGGGCATCATTTATCAAACTTCTGTTGAGTTATTTAAGAAGATATTTTGTGGAGCAGTGTCAATGCATTGTGTTATATACATAGCTCTGGATATTTATGTGGTTATAAATGGTGGCTTACATGCAGTCTTTTTTGTGAGCCCATATAAACCAAATTTCAATGCATTTATTTCAATCATATCAAGTCAGTTAAGTGTTGATGTTTTAGGTCTATTTCTTCCAATATAACATAAATCCAAAATGTTTTAAATGTTTACATGTTTTAATACAGTGAAAGCCATTAGATTTCAAATTTGTAATTAATTACAGCTCTCTCTCTCTCTCTCTCTCTCTCGTATGTATAAAGGCACCTGCACAGACTGCAGCGTGGCCTATATGTTCTATGTGCTCTTTCACAATAATAAATGGTCTCATTACCTACAACAGTTTGCCACACATATTCACCCAAAAGTGGCTTTTCTCTCTCAGACCTTCAGTTTACTCATTTTCCATCTTCTCACTTACCCTCTGTCCATTGTTTAAGTGTGTGTTTGTTTGTGTGTGTGTGTGTGTGTGTGTGTGTGTGTGTGTGTGTGTGTGTGTGTGTGTGTGTGTGTGTGTGTGTGT
>JAPTYQ010000018.1:21091072-21104813 GCA_029814465.1 Ostorhinchus cyanosoma | reverse complement strand
GTGTGTGTGTGTGTGTGTGTGTGTGTGTGTGTGTGTGTGTGTGTGTGTGTGTGTGTGTGTGTGTGTGTGTGGCACTGTGCCCTCCTGCGGTGAGTCCCACTGTAAGTGACAGTCAGGACACTAATGGCTTTCACGCAGATTGACTCACACACACGCACTATCGCACGCACACGCAACACAAGCATAAACTGGGAACATTTGCAGAGGAACATAATGGAAAAGTGCAGAGATCTATCTTCCTCTGTCCCCTTCCTCTAAGGGTGAAAGGTCAAGTGCAGAAGAATATTTTGCATTGTAAACACAGCTGCAGAAGGTCACTGCCTCTGTAGTTCCCTCTCTCTCTGTACGTGCTTTATACTGACTCAACACATGATGAAAAGATGCAGTATGCTATTAACTGTAATGTCTTAATGATCTACATTTCTCTAAATTAAGATTCAAATATGTATTACTTATTCTGCATTACATTATGTGACCTGAGACACACATGATTTCTTATTTACACTATGAGTTGCGTGCAATTTGAGATCTATTATTTGTGTCTGTTTTTTATGTACATGTCACCAAAGTCACATAACGGATTACACTGGATTGGTACCTTTTATTTATCTAACATATATTTTTTATCTCTGCAACCTGAAAAGTCACATTACAGAATGCTTGTTAGAGCCCAATCTATTCTTTTTTTTCTTTTTCTTTAATGTTAATTCTCTGTTAGCAACATTTTTATAGTTACTGTAATTCAATTCAATATTTTTTTCTCAGTGAGTCATTTTTTTAATTTTATTCCAGCAACTCTGCACATACACTGTTGCCCATAAAGTTGGAATAACACTGATTTTAGACACATTTCTCTCTCTTTGACCAGGTGCAATAATTACACACTGAGTCCCAATTACACTTTATCTGTCAAGAATAAATCACATTGTCACAAATATTTGATTCCACCTTTATGGGGAACAGTGTATAAATATTTAACCCCCAGCCCTGTACTTACTCCACCAGAATGGTCCGTGAATCTAGCAGGGTAAGAGTTGGTGCTTGTAGAGGCCCAGGAGGAAGCTGAGAGGTCAGCATTGTAACTTGTGAACTGTTGGTGCAGCCTGCAGAAGTACACCCACTCAGGACCAGAACATGAGTCGAATACACATCAAGTCCTAAAACGCACACAAAAGGGCAGCGGGAAGCAGAGGAAAGGAGAGAAAACAAAATGGTATATACTGTATGGAATTCCGCCACACAACTTAAACTATGATATTTAACCCTCATGTAACTCCTCATCCCTAAGCTCTACTCTCCCTTGTGTCTCCCACCTCTTTCTTCATCTATTTCTTGATTGCTGTTTGTCGTTCACTGTCTGTGCCTCCAAACTAGTCCTCATCTGTCCCACTGTTGTAATCTCAGCCTCTGTAACACGATCTATTCTTGCACATACTGTATAATTACCACGTCCATAATCCTTCCAATCACTGTGAACATCAGACACTACATTATTAACCCGGCATGGATGATATGTGCCTTCATGAGTTCATTAATGTTCAACGATACAGACATACACTGATGGGCAGTTTGATGCTTTTCTGTGTATGTGTAAAATCCAAATGAATGATAATCTCTTCTGGTCATATTAAAGCTGTGCGCAGTACTACGACTGTCTTGCATTTGTGCCTAAATGTTTTGTCTGTGTACATCTCTCCATGTGTTCCACTGAGAGTGTACTTGCGAGTGTGTTTGTATTTGTGTCTGTATCTGCCTCGCATCCTAGCGCAGCACTCTGGTCTCAGTGGTGTGACATGTGTTTCATACCTTCTTTAAGTCTCTTTAGGAAAAGCTTTCAAAGCAAATTGTGTGTATGCATGAGTGCTAATGCTTAGTGCTCTTTGTTTCTCCGCTGCTTTATTTTCATGTGTGTGTTTAGCGCTCTTTTTCAAAGTGCTATTCCCCCGGTAAGCGCTGCGATGCTCTTTCCTCTTTCAAATGCTAATCCTCCACTCCATTTTGCTTTTCTTCACTCTTCCCCCTCTCTTTACACTAAAGCTCTATGTTTCCACAGCTAGACTGTAACACACACACATACACATGCACACATGTACACACTCTCTCCCCTCTTTACCAGTGATGTTGTGTTGTCTGTCTTTCCCCCTGTAGACCATTTGGTCGTTGTGATAGAGGAGGTACTCTGTAATAACTCCATTGGGCCTATCAGTGAAACAAACAGGGAAAGATTTTTATGTTATATTTAACACTTGATGTGTATTGTTGTGTATCATACATGCCTGTTAATCTGAGAATAACAAAAAGTATACCATTAGCTGTACTGTTATTTACATAAAAGGAAGATTTTTTTTTTCTTTTTTACCTTAAGAACTATCTTTAACATCATCAAACATTAAAAGCAGCCGGCAAGATAGAGCAAAATCTGAAGCGTGAAGCTCACATTTTGATCTACTGACAACAAGACCTGGCAGCTTTAGTAAGTGAGATACGGCAGAATGGAGAGAGATAGCAAAGAAATAAACCACAAACTAATGTAAAGTCTTCCTTTTACAAAGATGTACATGAGGATATGAATGGCTTTTTACCTTGCTGGAGGTTCCCAGGTAAGATACAGAGCTGACGGGGATGAAACTGCAAATGGAGGTGACACAGCATCTGGAGCTGAAAAAAAAAACAAAACAAAAACAAAGACTGGTGTTGTTGAAGTCAAGAAAAATTATATTTGAATTAAAAATTATTCAGAAACACATTATGGGACATATTTAGTTTTGTTATTTCCTAAATCAATAAATACATAGAAAAACAAAACAAAACAAACACTTCTATAAACTTTAAGACACCCCTACACTGAAATTAATGTCGTTTATCATGTTATAACAACAGATGCCATTGCTATAAAACGGTAGTAGGCAACTGTTCAAAGGGCAAAGAAATATCTGAGCCTTTATTTTACTTTATTTCATGAATAATTGGAACAGATTGTGCCTTTGCTCTAGAGGGACCAAATGGAAATGTTTTATTCTGCTTTAAAAACAGACTTTAGCCACCAAACTAGACTCCTAAATAATTCTTTCTCCGGGCTTCCTAACATGGTTGAGTGTCTTAACTCTGCGCACGGTGAGAATCAATACAATAATCTGTTTTTTTCCTTTACTTGGGATTGATTTTTGCTGTCTCTGCACTGACCCCTGCCGTCACATTATCTCCCCAACAAGGCCAGTTAGTCCAACACAGATTAATGTAGCAACCGACATATGAAGAAAAATCTTTTTCTTTTTCAAACTCACCTTTTCTTGTACACGTACAGTACCACATCAACTGGATAATAAAATGTCTCCTCCTTTCAATCTACCTTTCACTCAGCTGAAATGTACCCTATTCCTCTAACAATGTGCTTTCCTACGTTATCCACCCATCTCGCTTCTTCTTCTCCTCTTCCTGTTGCTGCCGTCTGTGCATGTCCACATGTGAAGACTTTCATAAATTTAATGTAATCATAGTAACTTGACACATAGGTAGATTTGTGTGTTCATGGCTTAGAGTGTGTTTATGTGTGACTATATGCGTGTTTGTACTTTACAGCCATACCTTCCTCTGGGGTGATGAGGGTCGATCTCAAATCATTATCGCCACCACTGTCATTCTGAAGACTTTCTGTGCAGCCCGAAGGAGTACAGGCACTTACAGTGACAATGTATCGAGTGGATGGAGTCAGACCAGACAACACACCTTGAGAGGAGGACGGTGAGAACAAGTGGGACAAAGCGAGAGGCAGAGAACACGGACCAGAAGACAAACAGAGGTCATTATTAAGTGTGTTAAAATATTAAAAACCCCTTCAGGTATGACATGAGAAATAAACTTATATTAATTTAATTCAGACTCCACGTCAATTGACTTGTTATGAACTCACATAAATTGACAAATGTATAAATTTGACTGACTCATATTTCTTATATTTCTAAAGTTTAACTATTCACAAAATGTGGTCTGCCTCAATAGAAATGAATTAAATGCCTCAAATTTGTCAAACAGACTTATGTAAGATGCATATGGGTCAACATTTAGCTCCAAAATATGTACGACATCACAAATCACATCTGCAAATGTGCTAAATATGCAGAAGCAGGCTCAAAGGTGACCGTTAACTTTTCTACTACAACTATTGCATCTGAAAACAACTTTTGAATGATGCAGTCTACACATACAGATTGTTAGAGGAAGCTAGGAAAACTAAAGACTGCAAAGTCCAAAAAGGTCAGTCACCACAAACCTACTGAGAAGCATTTTAACAACAAATGTCCTTGTTCAACTCTACTATAGCTGACTCACATCCTTCTATGGTGTGTGTTAGTCCGTGTTGTTCCTGAGTGCACGTATAAACAAGTTTCAATAGTGCATTTAAGGGCATTACTTGATAATATTTTGATGTCCTGCTGTTGCTAAGCAAATTTCCCCTGTTTGGCACGAGAAGACAGTCTCTTCTAATTGTAAAGCCCTACTCGTCTCTCTGCTGTTTTTTGTCCTAGCTGTCACTGCCTTCTCTATTTCTCCCCATATTTCCTCAGTCACTCTTTTACATCCCATCTTTTCCGCCCCCTCCAGTTCTCCTCACCCTCTGTGTCCAGTCACCCTCTACTTGTCTCTCTTTTTTCCTTTCTCTTTCTTTCTTCCTCTCTCTCTCTCTCTCTCTCTCTCTCTCTCTCTCTCTCTCTCTGTTACCCATGTCTTTTAATTCAATTAGGGGCCAGGGCCCCACTCCACTGCCATTACACCCTCATTTGCTTTCAGTGTTTTTTAGCCGTTGGTGTAATTCTGCAGTCAGGTGTCGGGGCCATCATAAATTAACAAGAGGCCTTATCGTGGTGGACTTAATGTCTGGCAAAGAGAGAGGGTGGGAATGGGAGGAAGAGAGAGAGAGACACAGAGAAAGACGGAAACAGAGAGCTCATCTTCATATTTGCCTGGAGACATGGAAGACTGGATGAGAGGAGGGACGAATAGCAGCAGCGGACGCAGACATCATCATCATCATAAAAGATGAAGTGAGGAAAGATCGAAAAGTGAGCAACAACGAGAGAGAGAGAAGGAGCAATGCCAGGGTATGACATCATTGGGGTAGTCCTGAGTGTCTTGTTCCAAATGGAGACAGTCTTCTAAAGCTGGGGACTTGCCAAGGAGACATTAACAGGGATGCCTGGGACAGCGAGTGTGTATGTGTGTTTGCAAGGGAGACGGAAATAAAGTGAAAAAGACGGCCTGAATGTGTCTTCACTGAGGGCCAAAATGCTTTTACGGGTCTTACAAGACATTATAGACACAATAAGTTCTACAAGAGAAGAGATGCAAGTTAAAAACATGTTTTAATACAAACACTCTGCCGGAAATGATTTATTTTATGATACTGTTTTTGTGCAAAAGTTAAAAAGTTATATTTAAAAGACCATAGTTGGCCTCCAAACTTGCTTCATGTTCATGCTTTCAAGTTGAGTATAAGGAAAAGCCAATTAAGTACAAATAAATACTTTTTTGAGAGAGACCTGACTCTTAGTGAACAGAAGAAATCAACATTATTTTCATTTTACTTGCCATGCAGGGACGGCATGGTGCTAGCTCTGCAGAGCGCATGCAATGCTCAACTATTTCCCAACAGGTTTGTTTCTCTGTGTTTTACCTGTGAAATTTCCATTAGCCAAGTATACAGCTTGGATGGGTGGTTCTTCTGGATGGTCTTGATTGTAGGCTCTCAACTCATACCTGTCAATCACCCCTAATACTTGGCCAGTGGGTGGAGCCCAGTTCACCTCGGCACTGAAACCGTTCATAGTCTGTATTGTAGACACAGGTGGTACATTCTGAGGTACTACAAAGAAAAGCAGAGAAGCAAGTTACGATAGTCAAGTCAAGATAATCAAACAAAAAACCTGCACCAATTAAAAAATTCATATATGGAAAGCTCATCACCATACACTGTACTGTACAAGCAAAAAATAGTCATAAAAAAAAAAATAAAAAATTAGAAAAGCCAAACAATGGGTCTTGAGTACATGATGCCAAGAAAAAAAAGCAGCCCCCCCCAAGTCCCTGTGTTTTAATAGGCCTAGTAAATCATACCTCACCATTAGCATAAATAGTATTTATGAGAGTAGTAACTTTTTCAGGACTGATTTAATACAGCCAGCCATTCATTCTGGGCTATATTTCACAGCAATCGGCCTCCCTCCTTCTCGATAGCGCTCCCCTTCTTTCTCACTCTGACACACTCAGTAGTTCAGGATGGTCCATCTCCTTCCCTCCATCCCTCACTCTCGCTGTCTGTAACACTCCCTCTCAGACACCTTTACTCTCTGTCTTTATCATCTTTACATTTTGCCTTAACACAGTACTTCCTCTCACTGTGTAAACCCTTAAAACTGTCTGAAAGGATATGATCATTTGGAGGATCAGTATATGCAATGTAAACTGTAATCTAAAAAAAAAAAGGTTCAAATATACTATGTTCCTTCTATCTCTGATCTGTAACCATTTTTGTTCAGCTGCCAGGCATATCACTTCCAAACATCCTCACTTTTTTTTTTTTTTTTTACTCCTCTTCAGTTATTTTCATGTCATAACATTTCTGTTTATCTTTCTTACACTTTTATAGGCAGCCTGCAGAGTTTTTGGCTCCTTGAAACCACTAGCGGTGTCTTTATGAGTCTCTCTTTCATTTGTATTGAACACACAAGGCATGTATGTCCTCGAGCACACGGGTGACAATTTATTTTCTACACTTTGCTTCATGCTACTTCAGTGCATGACAGTGAATGGTGGAAATGCTCTAAGAAAGGAACTGACGAAAAAGACTGCTGTCAGGGTAAAGGTATATGTAAATAATGGCTTTTTCACCGACTTGAAATGCACCCTGGGTGGTTTGTTTGTTAGACAGGTCCAACAGGGACACGTAAATGACCCACTCACTGCATCTTACCTAATATTCTCCTCCTTTCCTTCATATACCCGTCCTCTTCCTTTCATTTCTTACAACTCTCTACTTTATCCCTCTTCCCATCTTTCCCCTCGGTTCTTGTTCCCAATCTTCGTCTCTTTCCCTCAGTTCTCAATGTTTTTATTGCTTCCCCTCTCTCCTCATTCCTCTTTCTGGTCATTGCATGGTATACTGAGACCTACCAGTGTATCGTTCACTACTAACGAGCAGCTTTATATTACACAAGGGACCACACAGGCCATTCTGGGTTAACAGCCTTTTACTGGGATGCCCTTTATAGAGGCTTTATCAATCTCTCATAGCGTCAGGCACATGTAATATTACTGGCCCTGAAAAAGTCTCACATACTGTACAAGATATTAGTGGTTTTACATCTAAAATCTCTTAAGAACAAAGTGAAACACCATAGAAGAGTCAATAGGCAGAAACATTTATGGCTCGTTGCCAAAATTACATTAAACTGCATTTTAAGCCAGTTAAGACAAATTATTGTACTGTACATTTAAAAAAACATAAAAAGTAGCATGAACATAAATGTGCACATATCAATCATGGTCAGATATATAGAAGCAATGATACTGTGACTGTTTTAAGTATCCTTAGTTGTGTTTCCTCCAGTGCAGTGGTGTTTTGAGTGTTTGAGTCTGCTATATCTCTAAAACAGACTGGCTCAAGTACCATTAGAATTAATCAGGAGGTTATGTTTTCAGCCATGTCTCTATTTTCTGGTCTGTCTGTCAGCAGGAGATGGCATAACAGCTGCACTGATTTCCAAAATGTTGGTTGCAGGGTAAGAGAGACTAAAATGGGGACCTAATACGTTTTGAAACAGATCCAGAAAAGGTCATCTTAGAGTTTTTCTTTTTTTTCTACTATTGCAAGATAGGGCATTTGTGTGTTTGGTAGAGTAACACACTCTGTATGTGTCCTAATGATATAAACAAACACCCTCACATTTCCATAATAAAGATGACAGATGTTCTACCTTTTCCCCGGCTGCGTCCTCTCTCCCAGGGTCCTGCTGTCCAGCCTCCTGCTCCCAAGGCCACAAACCGGTACAAGTACTCTAATAGGTGTGTGTTTTCACATGGGACATGAGGTTTGGGATTCATATGAGACAAATAAGAGAGTGAACATGAACACATCAGAGAACTCAACATAGAAAACGTGTTGGCGTCAATCTGTTTTCGTGTGCTGTGAATTTTTACCAGTGAACGGCTGTAGAGTGTAATCATTGGCTTGTGTCTTTCTCCCTGTGTAGACCAACACTGAATCATTTCCTCTGCAGTTGTACCGACTTTCTCTATTGGGACAGCCGCCTAAGTCGACTCTAACAGAATGGCGGGAGGCAACGTAGAGATTAACACTTTGACTGACAGGAGGGTTTGTTTCATCACTTCGTATGTTAACGCTCCTTATGCAACCTCCGAGGCCTGTAGAACAGAAGAGGAGAGGAAGAGGAGAGGAGAGGAGGGGAATAAAGAGGAGAGGACCAGAATGTGAGTAGAATTTCTTTAATTAAGTACTAGCACCCATCATTACATTATTAAATTATCAGTGTATTGAAATGAATAATATTAAAATGCACCACACATAATAAAGAAAATGACTTAACTGTGCAACGGTAATGATTTCAAGGACTTTATGTGTGCCACAGTACAAAAACTCACTGTGTTTGTGACTTCGACTGTCCAGAGCAGGATGCACAAGCTCTGTGGGAACACCCCCCAAATACAATGGCGAATCAACATTCAGCCTTGTAGCTCCTCCCACAGTTCTTATTGCTTCTGCCCAGTCGCCGATAGCAGCAGAGATAAGTGAGCCCTGTTTTTCCAGCACGAGCTGTTTCCAGTCTCCATCGCAGTAGCTAAGCCCCACCCACATGCTGAGTTCAGTTACATGACCTCCAGATGCAAGAATGAAGGACAGAAGACCGCCTTCCAGCTCCGCCTAAAAATACACCCAAATAATCAAAATAACACTAGTTAATGCTCTGTCTTCAAAACTCTTAGTACTTTTAATTGAGCAATAATTGCAGCACTTCTTACCAGCATGTAGTCGTCAGTTTGTGTGCCGTACGCAAAGACTAACAGTGCATTGAGCTGATCTGTTCGGAAATCCATGGAAAAATAAAAGTCCATTCCTCCACTGAAGATGTTGGCCTTTAACTCCAAGTAACCTGAAACAAGGAGTTGAGAGTATCTATCAATATGCAGTGTTATTATTCGACTAACAGCTTAACATGAAATGTAGCATCTATAGTCACCTCAAAATGTACCTATAACTTACCCCATTTTTAAAAACATGATTATTATGGTGATGTCACTGAAGCTGATCGTTAACACAAAACCTCATGATTGCAAACATGATACACTGATACAAAGACACACCTTCTTAACACAGATTGTTTAATGTAAATAACACATCATGTAACTTTTTCCACATTTTACTGTATGTACTTTGTGTTTCCCTGTTGCACATCATTAAGTTTGTGTCTTGTTGAACACTGAGTAACAATATACTGCATCATGATACACTGATTAAATGACACCTTTATTTGCTTTATGATGGTGACAAATGTTGGTGTGCACCACTCTAATGAAATCTAAAAATGAATCATCATACATAACATCACTGTTCAAAACAAAAACAAGATCCTACCATGACCCAGAAAATGGGCTCCGTCCACAGTTTGAATAGGACATCCCTCCCAGCTTTCATATGCTGACATCTTCTTTGTGGCTGTTGCCCAGTCCAGAGATTTCCATTCCTCAGAGGGGCCGTCAGTCATCTGAAAACTCACATCTCTGAGGCAACCGGAGAAGCCCTGCCGCACAAGCTGCACATCTCCTGATGACACAGACAAGATTAATATGACTGTCAGTCTAAAAGTTTTAATTAGGTGCTTCTAAACATCCCTTGAATAATTAAAAGTGGTTTGAGACTAAATATGAAGAGAGGACATTTTCATGACGGCAGGAGGTTGGACCTCAACGACAAGAATTTTAAGCAAAATAATGTCTCCTTCAGGATGAATAAAAAAATGTATTAAAAAGAGGTCTGTAAGTTCCACTGTCATTGCACTGTGACGCGTTCATGCTGCTCTGTCAATTACAGGAAGACAGAGAGTGTTATGTGAGATCACTGTGACCGTGACTTTTGAGCTTTGGTCATTAAGATGTCATCACGTCATTCCTGTGTGAATATTTGTGCCAAATTTGAAGACCATCAAACCGTTTCTGAGATACTGAATTTTAAGTTATGGGGATCAATGGACAAACCTTCTTATAGAGCTATGTTCATGGACACATCTACCAAATGAAGATGTAAAGCCAGGTTTAAGCTATATGGTGTAATTAATCAATGAGAAAAAAAATATAAGAAAATAACAAATGAAGAAGAGACAGTGGGAATGTGCTCACCTAAATCCACACGTTGCAGAGTGAAGTCTTCTGGCAACCCCCCGATGAACACCCCCGTGTTTTCACCAATAATGGTGCTTCTACTGGAACCTGATGCACTTCCTGGTCATTGTGAAGTCAGATGAAGATAGGATGGTAATGTTACATGATGTGACATACAATGAATTATAGGTCAAGATGATTAAGGTGAATAAAGAGACAGTAGAGGAGAAAAAGGAGGACAGTTGAAGAAGAGTAAATGAGTAAATGACCGGTGGAGGAAATGATATTCAGTCCTTTTATTAAAAGTATTTACACCATTTTCATTCAAAACCATATAAGTAGAAAAATGTAAAACACAATCACTGCATTAAAGTAGTCAGTCTTTCACTATTATATATGATTTTTTTAATCATATTACAGCCATTAATATGTATAATGCATTTTACTACTGGTGATATTCAAGGTTAAGCTCATTATAACTCCATAATATAATGCTAGGTAATTTAGTCTATAGTGATGCATCATATTCTATAATATCATAAACATCACAAGTTTGAAGCACTACTGTCTTGTGAGAAAAATGAAGAGAAAACTTTTTTCATAAACTCAAAGACCAAGCCTGTTTTCTGCTATGATAATACATTTTATCTGAGAGATACT
Source organism: Ostorhinchus cyanosoma (assembly GCA_029814465.1). Classification (NCBI taxonomy): domain Eukaryota; kingdom Metazoa; phylum Chordata; class Actinopteri; order Kurtiformes; family Apogonidae; genus Ostorhinchus; species Ostorhinchus cyanosoma. The sequence goes on along the minus strand of JAPTYQ010000018.1, from coordinate 21,093,764 downwards.
GCACATTGTATCTAGTGTAAGAAGGAGGAGAATCTTGAACTCAACCCACAAAGAACCACTTAATCCTTAATTTTATCACAAACATTAACAATAAAGAGAACAGTAATCTTAAGTATTCTAAGATGTTGGATGAATATATTGTAGAAAAAACTATATCTACCTCTGAATTGTAATGTATCAAGCATCAAGTTGAATGAAATGTAAATAATAAATAAAGTGTAAAAGACAAAGAGCAAAACCAACTTCCATATAAATGTATCTAAAAATAAAGAAAACAAGTAACAAATCTAAGGAAGTGCAAGTGTGTTACAGTGTGTTAGTGGAGTGGTATATTTTCTCATCAGACACTTCAGAGTGACTGGGATTAACCTGACTAATACCTCCATGCTGAGGGAGCTGAGGGATTTACATACACAGGAACACACATATACTTGTCTAACACTGATGCACATTTCAGTACATGCGCACATACTTGCATGTACAGGCGAGCATGAGTACACTTACTCCTGCACACCCACACAGTGAACTGATCCACACGGTGGTCAGTATGAATATGAGAAAAGTTACCTCTGTATTGATTGTTTACAATGATTGTTCCCACGGCCCCTCGCCTTGTTGCTATGATGCTGTGCCATTGTCCATCGTTGTAGCGGCGTCCTCCATCATCCTGCACACTCACAGCCACTGGCGAGCCCTGAAAACATCAACACATGGGCGCTGTAGTCACTTAATTAAACAAATTCACATTAATGTGCTGTGTAGTTGTTCAATTGAGTTATATTTATTTCCTAACTGTGAGCATAGGTCTTGCAGTAATAACCTAAATCTAAAATGACCCCTGGCTCAAAAGGGAGCACTTTACAAATCACAATAAATGACCTCTTCTTTAGCCCTTTCTTGTGTGAACAAGATTAGACATTAAAGATCGATGACACACATCATACGGACACCACCCTAAAAAGGACAAGAACACGCGCACATAATCATCAAAGTGTTGTTACAGGGCTCTCTGCTGTCTATTAAGTATGACATCATTGTTGTGATCAGCTTTTAGCAAGTAGGCAAAGAGTAATGTAGTAAAACAAGTACGTTCGCACTCCAAGAAACACACTGACAACACTTATCGCGCAGACACACACTTACACACAGTGATGAAGATTTAATGATGAGATCAATAAATGTATGAATGCCAGAGTATATCAGCCTCTGACATCTTTACTACCATTGCAAGAAAGCTTAACAAGACAACAGGGGAGGAGCTTCTCCACCACTTTTTCCTTTATCTCTTTCTTTGGCACTCAGACTCTGGAAAAATACTCACAATGGGATAAGTAACACAATTTTCAGGAAAAGAAGTACAATATTGCTGAACTCTTTTTAGAACGCCGAGTGTTAAAGTAGTAGTAGCAAAATTCTTTATGATCTATACCTCCTGAATGTATAATTATATATTTAAGAAATAAACAACCTGTATCCAAAGTGCTGGCCTTGTCATGTCCTGTCCCAGATATAAGTGAAGTTTTCTATGTGTGTGTGAACACAGGCAGAGTGACACAGGGTGAATTTATGTGTCATCAGATGACATTCAGATTATGATTTCCATCTTTCTCTCTATGTGCCCTTATCTCCTTCACTGCTCCCAGTGACATCCCCTACCTAAGCTGATCATTCTTATACCTGTTTGTCTGGAACATACTAGAATTATTGTATGTTTGACACTTGTTTGTGTGCCAGGAAGCATGTTAGTATAGAAAACATACAAAATGTCATAGCCCACACCAAGTTTTGCAGTCTACTCACCCTCCCTCAACTTAAACCTGCAACCACTTTCACACCTGCAGTTCATCAGCCGACGAGCAACTCATGTAAGCAGTTTCTGTTAAATTGTTGCTTTTATATAGGGAGAAGACTTCAAGCTGTCACTCTGTGTCATCGATGCTGCCTGAGAGTCTTGTGAGTTTAATCTGAAGATTTGTGTTCCACGTCTGAGTTATAGATGAGGTTTTTTTGTGAGGAAGATTTCTGAGTTTTCTGTATCACATAGAGACTTAGTAATAAAGATGGTCAACCTGACTGCACTGTGTATGTGAGTCCTTACCCACACCGCATCACACAAAATACTACTACACTCTCTGTATACCATTAGAGAGGAGCTATAACCTACAGAAGTGCAGATGTGTTATGTATGTTACAGGTGTGAGAATCAAAGATTAACTCATGATATAGTGGTCACAATAATGCTGATAACATATTGACACAGTCATTCTATGATACTTGAGACTTTGCAAGATAATATGCAGTCCCTCACATTGTGCAACTAAAGAGAGAATAACCTTAAAAAGGCCATAAGTTGATATGTGTAATTATTTACAGCATTTTTGTGTACATTTCACAGAATTTGACTAGTGAAATTAAATAATGCACAAGTCTTTTATACAACTACACTCAAAGAGAACAATGTGTGGCCATCATTTAAAGAAGTGTTTACAATATTTTATTCCACTCCTAGTATGTGACAGTAAATTAACAGCAGTCCTTTTGGATCTATGTGCTTGTTAGACATGTGAAAGAAAAGGTTCTTCTTTGCTTCACTGTATGTATGTATGTATGTGTATATATTAGAGCCCGACCGATTAATCGGCCGGCCGATTAATCGGGCCGATTATAGGGTCTCGCCGATTAATCGACATCG
>JAPTYQ010000018.1:21069418-21085238 GCA_029814465.1 Ostorhinchus cyanosoma | reverse complement strand
ACAATTTTTTTTGTCTGTTTTTCTTGCATAAACTACAAAAATCAGAAGATGGCATTTCCCCTCGCCCCTGTACAAAACTGTATTTGTGTGACATTAGCTTAAATCTCATTGACAAAAGAGCTGTTGAGTAGATTTTGAGTCATTTACATGTCTTGTACTCAGAAATATCAATAGTTTTCTACTTCTGCTTTAAAGATGAAATGCTTTTACAAACTGTATGAGGAACACAGATCATAGAAAAAACTGACAAAACGGCAGCAAGTCTGGTGAAAATATAGCCAATGGTTTTCTAGTTATGGTCTGAAAACTCCAAAAAACTCAAAATGATGAAATATAATGTTTGCATTTTCATGTCAGTCTGCAAAATGTAAAGAAACAGTTGAACCTTATATTTAATGTCAAAAGTAATGCTGCATTTTTCTAAGGAAAAGCTAGTGGTCCCATTGTGGCAGTTTGCACATGCAATGGTTACCAACAAGTGCATAAAATCAATGCTTTTCTCCCCAGTAATGATTGATAAACCGGTCCACATGTAAATAAATGTCACCATGAGAGAGTATACATCAGGGACAAGACAAAGATGTGTTTTTTTACATCGGACTTGCATTCTATGCATCAACCAGGCATGTGTCATTTACATTCATGACCTTGTCACCAAAGAGATGAGTGAAGTCATGACAGATACCATGACATACATTATCCCCCTTTAACCTTCTCTCTCTCTCTGTCACATTCACCTGATCTCTCATTCTTTCCTGTCTTTTCTCCCACTGCTTTTAACCTTTCTTCTTTTTCCCTGACCTTTTCATTCTCCTTTTCCCTACCTATTGCCTCCTCTGAATATTTTTTTCTTTTTCTGCATCTTCAGTTCAGTCTTTACCCCCCACTCATGCACCTCTGCTTCTCCTCTACATATCCTTCTTTCTAGAGGTCAACTTATAGCAGGTTTTTAAATGCCGATATAACAATGATATTTCAGGAAAAAGCTGTAAGCCAGTTAGTCTGTAGGCCTATATCGTCACCATGCTCTTACCTCCTATGAAAATATCTGAAGGAAATTAACCTTCTTTGATAACAATAGAAACTGGATAACTGTTAAACATATCAGGCTCAAATACCCAGTTCCTAATCTATGAAGACTGTTTTTGAGGAATGCTCCTGCTTCAGCTAGGTCCATAAAAGTGTGGATGACGGACCACCAGATGCAGACCCTGTCATGTCCGGTCCAATCTGCAGACCTGAACCCACTTTGAAAACTTCTGGAGGAACATGGATGGACACAAGCCATGGAACATCCCTGAGATTCTTGAATTTCTACACCAGGAGCTGCATAAAGTCATCCAACAGCAACGGAGGAGAACCAAGACACATGAAAGCTGTCATTGAAAATTAGGGTTATTCCACCAAATATTGAGGTCTGAACTTTTCCCAAGTTACAACATTAATATTGTGTTGTTTAGAAATTAATATGAACTGGTTTTCTTTACATTGTTTGAGTCTGAAAACACCTGCATTTTTTTTTGTTATTTTGAACATGTGTTGTGTTCTGCAAATACAGGCTCTAAATAACATTTTTATATAGAGTTTGGTAGAACTGTTGTTGATAGTTAAGAGAATAAAACAAAAATATTAATTTTACTCAAACATCTATAAATGGTAAAATCAGAGAAAGTGATAATTTTGCAGTGATCTCTTATTTTTTTCCAGAGCTGTATACCATTGTGCATGTGTCGTCTATGTTTGTGCAGGTCTGTGTGATGAGCGGAAAGCGACTGCTAACACATGCTTGGCGAAGGTGTTTTCTCCAAATGTACAGCATCTAAGTGACAGTGCTGATGCTCAGCATTACTTCCTTCAGATTTCCCCACTGGACGTGTGCTACTTCACACTGACAACCACTTAGGAGCCATCAACAGACAAACCTGAGCACACATCATGACAGGTGTCTCTGTTATACATACAGAGAACATGCAAGCACATGAACACCCACGTACGTAGCAAACTTGCACAATGCAATCCCAATCAACACTGCAGAACACCATCATGCACCTGAGACTGTGCATCAAAGCCATATACACACCTGATCACAATTTTAAGACCAGTTGAAAAATGCCATGGAATTACATTTTGCACTGTTCGATCTTAAGAAGATTCTAGGTAGTTTCAAAATGCAAAAAGAAGAAATGGGAGTGAGACAAAAAAAAAATTTGAGTAAGTAATCTATTGAAAACAACAATTAAACTGAAAGAGGCTGTTCATAGCCAATCAAAAGTTTAAGACAACAGCCCTTAAAAGCCAAAATTTGCACAAAAATGTGGATTCAGTGTCATTTTCTGTCAGGTATTCACACTGTCACGACCTCCTGATGACAAAGGCAAAAAACCTCTCTCTCTTAGAACATGGTCGGATTGTTGAGCTGCAAAAGCAAGGCCTCTGGCAACACGTCATCGATGCTGAGGTTGGACACAGTAAGACAGACATTTTGAGTTTCTTAAAAGATCCTGAGGGTTATAGAACAAAAAATTCAAGTGGCAGACCCAAAAACATTTCACCTGTGCTGAGACAGAGGATCTGATTGGTTGTCCATCAAGACACAGGACGATCTTTGACCCAAATTAAGGCCATTAAGGGTGCCAACTGCAGCCCAAAAACCGACTGCCAGAGAAGGGCTTTAAGAACTAAAAATGCCTTCAAAGGCCTTAACGGTCCTGATGGATTCCAACATTACTGGCATGACAAGGAGATACCACTGGAGATGTTTTCTAGGCGGCACAGTGGAGGGTGCATGGCCATCATGATCCGGGTGCTTTTTCCTTCAGTGGAACAATGGAGCTTCAGGTTGTGCAGGGGCGTCAAACAGGGGTCCTCCCTCATGACTGAGGCCCTGGTCTGTGGTAATGACTGGGTTTAAAAACAGGACAACGCTGCAGTTCACAATGTCCACCTGACAAAGGACTGACAACAGAGGAATAATCTCATTCTTTTGGATCATCCTGCATGTTGCCCTGATCTAAATCCAGTTGAGAACATTTGGGGATGGATGTCAAGGGAAGTTAACAAAAGTGGACATCACTTCCAGACAGTGGATTCAAAATGTCTGTCTTACTGTGTCCAACCTCAGCAGCGATGCCACCTTTCAAGAGGCCTTGTTTATGCAGCTCAACAATCCAACCGTGTTCAAAGAGAGAAAGCTTTTTTTTTTTTGCATTTGGCTTTGCCATCAAGAGGTCATGACAGAGTGAATATCAGACAGAAAATAACATTGAATCCACATTTTTGTGCAGATTTTGTATTTTAAACACTCTGGTCTTAAACTTTTGATTGGCTGATGAACAGCCTATTTTAGTTTAATTGTTGTTTTCAATAAATTGCTTACTCATTTTTTTTTTTTTTGTCTCACTCCCATTTCTTCTTTTTGCATTTTGAAACTTTAGTTAGAACCTTAAGATCCAACACTGCAAAATGTAAATTCTTGCAATTTTTCAATTGGTCTTAAGATTTTGATCAGGAGTGTATATCACATATGTATCCACATATATTCTGATAAATCACTGATCAAATATTATTTAGTACGGTGTATAATTTACTTCTTTGATATGTTTGACACTTTATCCTTGATTTTTTATTTTTTGTAAGAGTTTAACCCTTTTTTCACTGATTGAACAACGTATACATTTGTTTATAAGTAAAAAAACATATAGACACTGCTGCCAATAAAGCTGGAATAATTCTGTTTTCAGACACATTCCTCTTCTTATTCCAATTTATACACATCAATAATCACCTTTGACCAGGTGCAGTGATTACATACTGAGTCCAAGTTACACTTTAAGAATAAATCATATTGTCACAATCATTTCATGACAAGAGGTAAAATATTTTATTCCAAGTTCAAGGGCTGCAGTTTATATATTATCAATGCTGACTTATCTCAAGGCCACATGCATCTCATAATCAAGTGTTTATCCCTTTAGGAGCATTATCATGCTCAACAATCTGTTTAATAGATTGCAAGATAATTAATGGTTAATTTATTTTATTCCAGCGAAGAAACATTTCCTCACATTGACTTCCTAACAGTCCGCTCAGTACAAATTATTCTTCTGTAAAAGTGCTTCTATCATAAAACATTTGGTCTGATGATATTTGTAGACTTCAGATTGTGGCCCCACTAAAAACAGTCGCATTCATCCACCAGAAAACATGATTATCTACATCAAATTTAAGGAGAGAGGTGCTTTACCTTTAGTGTCATCACACCAAAGAGCTTGTCAAAGGTTAATCAATCAAGATCCAACATATTTATGAAGAGGGCAGTTGACATTGTATTTAAGTTTAGTCCAGATTCTCCTCACAAGACTTAAACCTTATGGAAGAAATGCAATCAAAGATGGTTTGACATAAATATGAACTATGGTATCTGTTGCGTAAAAATCAATGTATGTAAGTATAGTGCATTTTGATAGAGCTTAATTCAATTAGAAGAAAATGTGTCTTATGAACTGAAAACTCAGACCATTTCATGCAATAAAATGGTACAGAGTCACCGTTTTCTGTGTTTATAACCGAGCAGACTGAATTTATGTTCTATTCAATAATATGTAAAATTAACATATAACAATATTCAACTATTTACAGTATTGAATCACATTTAGTGTATAGTTTCATATGTTATTGTATAATTTCTCTGCTCTTTGTCTCCATAAACAGTGGAGGTTGTGTGTAATCATCTACACAACATAACCTGAATAACTCCAGTCATGTTAGCTCTCTGCTGGCATTAATCAGAGCCTGGCGTATTAATGAGAGCGCGGCAGCTAGCTAATTACACCCATAGATTCTGCAGCAGCCCATTAAATATACAAATGACAGAATTAAAGAGCCCAGCCTCTTCTGATTAATCTTTAAATGGGGAAAAACTAATGATGTCTGTGCAAACTTTCCCTTCACACATTTCTCCCCCTCTCCTCTCAACGTCAGCGCCTGGCAATCAATCATATTAATTAAGGAAAAATAATTTGTATCATTTAACATTTCCTTCTTTTCTGCTCAGTTGCTGCAGTGGTGCTGCAGCAATGAACTGTATTAGACATGTCTGGAAATTATCCAAGTCTATTTGTTTCCCCATACTGTACATTTTTTCTACTTTTTTCTAAAGTGTGACGTTTCATCCCTCTTCATTTACTCTTATTTGAGGAAATAGATCTGGATTAGTGATAATATAAGGAGGCCGTCCACATTACAATCAGCCTATTTAAGGGTCAACTACTGAAGGATTACAGATGAGGAAAAAGAAGTGCATGGTGGGTTTCAAAGAATATCCTACCTTATTTTACATAATAAAAGTATCTCATTTTAAACACACCAACATTAAAGCTAAACAAAGAGAACGGGACATCAGATCACTGAATTTAGATATGGAGGCATTAAACGTAAGATGAATGAACTCACATGTATTTATGGAAACAAGCACTTATAGGGTATTCATATCACAACACTGATTGTATATGGTTATAATCCTGATTTATCTAAGTAAGTAGGATTCAGTGTGGTAGATATTGACCTAAAGTACCTTAAATTCATTCAACATTAAGAAGCATCGTTAATAACATGGCAAAAGACAGGCCACTGATGGGAACATGCACTCCTGTTGCAAAGAATGTGCATAGAAAAAACTATTTTGACCAAAAATTATATTAGTTAAGTGCCCATAAAATTACAAGGGGAAGGGCTAATATCATCATCATATTAATGGTAAACAGTCTGGATTTAACATAGAAAATATTGACCCTTGTGCCCTTACTTCATGGTCAGGAAATGGGGAAGTTTAATAAAATTTAGTGAAAACACCAAATTATTAACATTCTTTGAATAACGCACAATGTTAATGGAGAAAAATGAGGATCTGTTTAGTGCAATGAACTTAATCTGCAACTGGGAAAAAAGTTTTCTCAAGGCTCAAAAGTGTAAGCAGTGTAACGGCTTCAGAACGGTGCCTTGAGTCATGATTTAAAACAGAAACTCTACAAAGATTCAGTGAATATATATTAAAAGAATAGCATTTGTCATTGCAAGAGTTACTAGGCTTCCACAAGACATCAACGATTGACGAGTCTCTCCTCTGTGATCAATTGACTCTTGGGGGGGCATTACACTGCATTACATTCATAATCCAATTTGGCTTTGATTTGTTCGCTGTTCCGTGCACTTCGATGGGAATAATTGTCTGCAGATGATGCTATTAGTATTGATGGTTGTAAAAGGGCGATGGTTTGAGGACTGCCGACACATTGATGGTCCAGAATAGATCCGGTCTGAAAGTGATTGTCTGATCCATTACCCTTTATGAAGGAGGAGAGTGGAGGAGATGAGGAGCACCCCTCGATAGCAAAAACCATCATGTATTTGCTAGTTTAATTCAAAGAGATCCATTTTCCTTTGTAATGAAGAAGAGATCAAAAATCTCAACCAGGACCAGGATCGACAAGGTGAGATAAAGAATGAGGCCTGTTCATCTGGTAAGTAAGTAGAGCAAAGGGGTTCATCCATTTGGATTAGAATATTCAGTTACTATTCACTTACAAAACAAATAATGAGGAAATAATATGATGAGGAACAAAAAGGAGGTGAGAGATATGACATAATAAAGGATCTTATCTTGAATTTATATCTGTATTGCATCTTATAAATGCACTCTCTCAGCCTCATCTGTTTTCATACTGTCATGAGACTTGGACAAGCAAATACAGAAGTCTAGGTATTCTGAAGAGTGGAAGAAGACAGTTAGTAAATACATTAAATGAAATACAATGTGTGCAGGGATTAAATACATATATGATCTAAAGCAAATTATACAAATCTGAAACAAAAGTCCAAAAATCAAGCTATTTTATTTTAGAGATCATTTAGGTGTGATTATTTAAATTTGCGGTTTATTTTTTTAATCCTTTACGACGGCTTATATCACACTACATTTGTCTACTCAAATTTCTTCATTTCTGAGAATATCAACATCTGAATTTTGAGTATTTTATTTGCAATAACATTATTTCACCAACACAAAATGGTTTGCTGGTTCAGTTCTACTCAAATGCAGACACAAAGGAAACCTGTTAAAATTCAACAATTTTTCACCAACTGTAGAAATATAATTTGCATATAGAACTGAATTTATATTTCACATTTTATCATAAAGTTTTAATAAAATCAAGTCAACCCAAACATTTTATTCACAAAGAAAGAAAAAACTGGCAAAACTAGGCTTGTGCAGGACAGTGCACTAATCTCAAGTGGCATCACAGAGCTTTGCTCGCTCAAATCCCACTGATTAGTATCAGCAGTCATTAATTATGAGCGTCAGACTGGGTGATGTTCTCAGATGAAGCAGAACATGTTTGGCTGTGCAGCTCAACCCTCTAATGATGCTGGTAAACAGAAAGATAATTGTCCTTTAAGATGATTGGGGAAGTCATTCTAAAGAATGTCACTAAAACACTGAGACAGTGCAATCACTAAACAACAAAAAATTATATCCAAAAAGAAACCCTTGTATCATTTCAAAAACATGTGCACAAACCCTCACGTGTACAAATATGCATGTGTTGAGGTTTCTGCTGTGTAGAGAAAACATTTGTCTGTATTTAGATGCCTTTTCTTACCTGTAAAGTCATTGTTAACGGGGAGTGTGTCATTGGGAAACTGGTAATAACTATTTCCTGGAAACCTGGTTCCTCTGACAACAGGACTCCGTGGGTCAGAAAAAGAGACATCTGTCCTCTCCACCTGAAAAAGTTAACAAGAGTTGTATTTTAGTTACTGTTTTATGAAATAAAATGTTCTGAAATGAAAATGCATCACATGTTTAATAAGCATGAACCGATATTCATCTGCTTAATTTCCATAATTATTGCTCATTATTGTTAAAATAACAATTTTGTTTTTGTTTGTACTTTATCATTTTCAGTCACTTTTTTTTCAAAACAGATGGAGACTACATCTAGAGTATCTTTATAAAGGTCAAAATACCTAAAAACAAATGTTATGATGCTTGGGTATGACAAAAACACTCAAAGCTTATTGAAGTAATTGAAATATAATGCAACAAAGTGGAATGGAAATAGATATTTCATCTTGAGCAGGCTTTCTATCGGCCTTGCCATCACTTGAGGTTTGCTGGTGTGGGTGTTCCAATTGCCAGAGGTGGGATGTGAGGTGCCAATTTTGGGCCATAGTATACCCAGATGAGCTCAGGTCAGGTCACAGTTGTGGCACGTAATTACACATCTCTCTGCTCTAGTTTCCTGTCATATCTCTGCTGGTCGAGATTGAAATTAGAGCCATCAGAGGATGGAATATCCCCCCGGCTCCACAAAACCAAAAAGTGGTACTTTGTGATCTGATTTTCTTTGGTTTGTCTGTTTCAGGATTCGTTTCTCAAGTGGTTTACAAGTAGTTTAGTGGGAAAAATAATGAGTGGTTTACTAGTTCTGCTCTAGAAAAGGAACTGATGACACAGTGAAAAACAACAGAGATAAAAGTTTGACAAAATGATAAAATAGCAAAAGGAAACACTAATTCAGAACTGATCAATTGTTGCATGTTAGATGAAAAAGTATGGTTTCCAGTTCTACTACAGAAACTCATTACACTTGCAACTGTCTAATTGTCATTTACAGGTTGCAAAATGGCCAAAGGTACCACTCCAACATATAACTATAAACCGTAGCAAGTTTGATGAATAAATACAGAATGATTTTCTAATTCTGGAGACAAAATAAAAACAGATGCACAGATGGACACAGGGACAAATGAACGAATGGATGGACACCAGCAACTGTTTATCTTAATGTCGTCAAATTTGGAATGGTGAAATAAGAGTGGACAAAAATACACATCTCTGAATATTCTACAATTTTAGATGAATTTTGTAGCAGCTTTGGATCAAATATGACATATTTAACCCAAGCAACATGTAACAGTAATCAGAGTTAAGCTGTTCCAGAATGAACAAAACACATTCATGTAAACACAAATTAATGATAAAATATAAAAGCTATGAAACCATCACTAAAATGAAGCCAGTCAAAATGGTCTTAGCCACCTGGTAGAGTGGGTGGGGTCCATTGAGTTGAGCTGGGGGGCTCCAGCCTATTTGAACAGTGGAATCATTCACTGGATGTAGCTGAGGTGCAGACAGTCCTGCTGGAGCTGGGAGGAGAAAGGCAGAAAGAGCTGGATGTCAGGTCACTAACACTCGGCACAACATGAAGTACATTATAAAGCAGTGGTTCTAAATGTGATTTATAGATCTCAATTTTGTGATCTTGGTGTTTTTCAGCTGGAACGTGTCTTTAGCTAATTTCCCTTCTTCCAACTGTGTATCAAGACTTAACTAAATTCTCATTTTCATTTAACAGAGGGTCAATTTAATTTTCTGCTTTCACTTTAGATGTTAAATTAAATGTCCCTGTGAAACATACAGTGAGCTACAGCTTGAACATGTACCATAAATAAATCAACCAGAGCCCGGCTGATGTCGCGAGAGAAGATATATAAGAAGGAAAAGAGAAGCATAGCAAGTGATGGACTGGTGTAGAGATGGGAGAGATGTGTGTGCATTAAATGTCATTCCATTCTTGTGTTTCTGTGTGTATGTGTTTCAGTAATGGTCTAAATGGTCTGTGGTAGGAGTAAATTAGCTCTCAGTGACACAAGCGTAGGCCATCTTTAGTGTGAGTTCTAATAGAGCTCTTAAAAGGGAGGCAGACAGCTTGCCTTGGGTGGCTCATCTTGGCACATCAAACCATAAATTACTGCCAATCGATAGCTTACCAGTCTATTGAAATGGAGCTATGGTGACATTTGGGACATCTGTACTACACACACAAATACACATCGTCTCTTAAACACTGATGTTCACTGATACATGAAGTGCAAGAAAACATAATTCTTGTAAAGCAAAAGTGCTAGGTGTGATATTGTATGTGTGTGCATCATGGAAAGGGTTCAGAAAATGATGAACAAACGAACTTAATTGAGCAAACTTAAGTGTCACAGCGGAACATCTGGCTTTAAGTATAACTAGTATAACTGATTTTGCTCTATGACTTAACACATTCAATATCTAATGATAACCTATTTTTACAAAGAATATACATAATATTCCATAGACAGCCGGAACCGTGAGATTTTAAGAGCATTTTACACTTATTGAATTTATTCAGAGAAAGCAAAGTTGCATTCAAATAAAATTTTGTAAAATCCCAACCTGTCACATTGCACCCATTGAGCTCCTACATATATACTACACATGCACATTTTAGGAGATGTGTGTATGTTTTAGTATGTGTGTATCGTGTGTGTCATGTAAGACAGCTGGATTCTAGTGCCTAACATTCTTCTGTGTCATGTATTCATTTGTCTTTTCTACTTGTTAATTCAGTGAAATATACTTAACACTGACACATTCAGTTTGACAAAAACCACTTGCCTTATCGTGGATTGTGCTCTAACACACAGACACACACACAGACAGACACATATATATATATATATATATATATATATATATACAAATACACACACAAGGTTAACAGTCCACCAGAAAGGTTAATTTTAGCTTCCGACATGGTAATGAAGCAGCTAAATCATGGGCCAGCTCCCAGGAGCAATTGTGCATGTGTGTGTGTGTTTTCTGTTTTTACAGCGACTGACATGTCTTAACAGGCTCTTAGCGTACAGTTACACCACGCACACAAGCACACCACTTATTGACATGGCGATCCCTTGCCATGCATATTTCTCTCCTCAAGAAGGGCCTGAGGCCAATTATGCGTAAATCAATAAAGTTCCTGTTCTGTTGAGTGGTGTTACAGTGTGAGTGTGTATGTGTGTATGTCTCTCTGTGTGTATGTCTTGTAGAACAAGCCTTTATGGATGTAGGATACATAAAACATCACCATCAGTCCCTGATTAGTCACTCACTTTACGCTGTGATCGATAACTTTGTGGGAAGACACACATTGAAACAATTGCAGATGCATCAACACACATGGACGGTTAGCTCATTCGTTGTGTTGTTACATCTGTCTGCGCGCTAATGCTTGGTCATGTGATTTGATGTAACTCCAGTGGTTTTGCAGATGCTGTCTGCTCAATTACAACAGATGGTGGCTGAGCCTAATGGCCCAGCCTTATATGTGATACATTTATCAGTGCATCAGTACCACACTCAGGTATTCCTCACAGAAAGTGTCACTTAGTGTGTCAGTGCAATTTCCTCTTCAAATAAAGTCCTATTCAAGAAGCATCATGGTGTTTGTTTTTATTGTGTTGGACGCCAACGGCACATAAAAAACCCTTGAGGCAAATTTCTGATTTGTGCTTTATAAATAAAATTTACTCAAATAGACAAAGATTTAGGACAAATGACTATTTCTCTATTTCCATCAAAAGCTTTGGACCTTTTTTCCCTACAAAGGCAAAGGAAAGAAGTTACACTTATAATGCACTGTTCTTTAAGTTACAATATCTTACATGACCAAACAAATCAGAGATGTTATTAACAGTAAACAAGTTTCTAAATTACACTTAAAATATTTATTAATAGTGACTTGACCATTCCATTCCATTAATACCAATTAACTACGTAAAAGATGAGGAGGTCAGACAAAGATTACATACAAATTACATCAAATTTGGATTTCAGGTTTTTTTTACTGAAATCTTCTGATTCTGCAGTTTGAGACATATTCAGTCAAACTATTCATGAGACTAGAAGTGAACATACATATCTTGAAGTACTGTGCTATGGTATCCCCAGTAGTTTAAACACTAAATAAAATGGATAAGGTAATCATTATATAAAAGCTGTAATAAATTAGGCAACACCCAAAGAAAGTGAGTATGATTACACAAATACAAATTTAAAGCAGAAAAAGAGAGCAAAATCTTATAAGTTTCCTGATGATTACAAATCACTCATTTCTGGTTGTCTATAGGTTACAACCTTTTCCTCTGGAGACTCTGGGTAAAACTATTTTGATTAAAAAAAAACAAAAACCAATATGCTCTGCATTACTCCATTAAGATTTAAAAAAAAAAAAAAAAAAGCTTTTTTATGTATATATCGCTGTACATATAAAAATCTGCCAAACAGCATATGCCATTATCATTTCTTATAGTTGAAACAAGGGACATCTTTGGCATTGGATGAAACAAAATGGTGGCAACAGATGTGGCTGTTAAAAATACATTCAAAAAGTCAGCTGGGTACAATAAGCCATATTGTATTATACTGTATTACAGTCAAGCGAAGTCTTTGGAATGACTTAAAATAAACACTGTCGCTGTGTCAACAGATGTAGCCATTAAAAATACATTTTAAAAGTCCAACGATTAGAATATGAAGCACCATTCATCACAATAAACACACGGAAGGACTTTTTGAGTATTGCATGAAATGAAAATATTCACTATGTTAACAGATGTAGCTGTTTAGAGTGTGTTCAAAAGCTCAAATCCCTGAACAAGTATTTATAGATGAAAGGGTTTTTTTCACAGCCACTCAGCACATCTATTGTCTATTCACCTCAAGGAAAAAACAAAACAAAAACAAAACAGAAGAAAACATAAAATGGGAAACAAAAGTACACGCCATGTGTGAACAGATGGAAAAGTGTGTTGGTGGGTCAGGTATGCGTGTGTGCAATACATAAATTGCAGAATGATTTATGTTACTCTGCTGTCATTTGCTGTTTTGTCTGTAGTGAGACACAGGTAGACAAAGAAGTGAAGGACGGAGTAAGTGAAAAACAGAACGCATCGGACCGTTGGAGAGAAACAGACAATAAGGACCATGAATTAAAAATCGTGTGTGTTTAATGTGCGTATGAGTATGTGTCTATCTCGTTCTGCACTGATCAATTAGTGCTCATCTCAGTCCTAGAGATTTGTGTCTGAGTTATTAAACACAGCTAATTCATCCTACTTCCATAGTGGTTATAAATCTTAAGAAGGGAGAGAGAGGGAGAGAGAGAGAGGGACATTGTCTGTGTATGTGTGTTGCTCTAACTCTGTGTGTGTTTGATTCATGGCCAGCAGGAAGTGTGTGCTACGCCACATTTTTCTCCTTGTAATTAACAGTAAATTGTTTTTACTGCTGCGCGCCATGAATATCCCCTCTGGTTAACGCGACCAATGCTGTCGCCTCTCAAGTATCAGTGACGGACTGTGTGTTTGCCGTGCGCGGCGTATGTGTGTACACGTCACAGAGCACTTGTGTTACATTTGTAGTAAAAAGAAAATCACATTTTAGAATAATTAATCCTGTTAGTTTATATGAAATATGTCACTACATTATTGTCATGTTTTAGATAGTAACTTTTAAATTATTTCCTATACATGTGGTTATCTCTATGTGTGGTGGTGGGTTAATCTTTTTGTTTTACCTGCTGGTAGAGTGCGTCCTGTGCTTGGTAGACTGGTCACACAGCCCATCTTTGTGCACAACGTGACAGTGAAGTTGTACATACGGTAAGGTTTCAGGTGTTTTACTACATAAACAGGCTGTGACGATGGCCCGGCCCTGTGTAAAACCTGGACCAAAAAGAAAAACATAATTAGAACTTAATTCATTGGTAAAAACTGTAACACGTTAAGTAAGATTCAGACAATCTAAGAAAACAGGTGTTTGGGTAAATCACACATAATGTGAGTACATTTTGTAGAATGCATTTTCTATAGCAAAAGGGACTAAAATGACAAATAGCATGAAGCTTCTGTAATTTCTGCATTATGATCAACATGAAAATACACACCAAATACTACCTGCAGTGATAGCCTAAGTGCACTGGCAGCTGCTCTGAGTGACATACTTTTGTCTGTACTACCTAGAAATGCACAAATCTCTTCAGTATGTACATATCAGCCCCAGTTCCAACAGTCACCTGAAGAACACAGTGAGGACTGAAGTCATATTTAATGTGTAAATGAATGTGACAAACCTGACTGATAACCGGAGGAGCGTAGGGATTGTTGATCTGCTCCAGGAGCATGTTGACACGAAATTCTGTGATTGGTCCTCTGGCGATGACCCCGTCACCCTCAACATGTCTCCATGTAACTTTAATAGTGGTGGGTGAAAGTGCAGACACTTCTGGAGAGGCCATGAACTCTGGGGCTGGAAACAGACACAATAATAACAGGTTTTCACATCTAATACCAAACCTCTGTGATAAACAACTGAGCAATGAGTAAGATTTAAACAAGCGTTTAAAAAGTCTACTAGTAGATCATATCTGTGCAGTTTGATACTGAATAAGTTATCCTATCGTCACAGAATTTAAAAGGAAATCAATAAAAAGCAAAAATGTATAAACCAAAAAGCTACATTAAAAATCAATACGTGGATATTATGTGGATTTAATGGATTTAAGCAATCCCTTATTGTGCAGTTGCGATAGCCACTATTACATGAAAGATTAGAGGAAAAAAATATTCTTTTATTCTACTGTTGATGACATCTAGCTGTGAAATATGCTGTGAAATGTAATTTATGGTACACATAACCAGAGTCATATTCGCTCCCTCTGACACGGCACATGTACGCGCACAAACCCTGGCACGTACTGTGCGTTAAAAATGGTGTTATCATATGCTTGTTATCCAGACACATAGCTTAGAGTGATGTTGGAGGCAATCGTTTAGTCCTAATGAGCCATATCATCTTTTGAAATTCAAATACCTTAATGAGTTCCCCTCCCCCACACAGTTTTTATTTCCTCCCTCCTTTTCTGCTTTCTTTCTCGACCACCTTTCTACTGACAAATGCCAATGGTTTCTTTAATTAAATACATTAAACATCTATCTGGCAAAACAACATTTTAGGCATTTTGTTTAATTCAAGCATGCCTTTTTAGATTATTTTTTTTATTTTTTTTTGCATAGTATATTCTTGTGCTGAGGGAAATAGTTGCTGTAACACACAAGCATAGGCCACTGTCCCTGAATCAGTGTTAGAACCACAGCAGAGACATTACTGAATGAAGAAATGGCAGATCTGATTTTACTGAGCCAGCTTTAATATGGTGTCAAATTCAATTCCTCCTGTTGCATTCCTTGACCTGGTGGTTAAGTGTTTTGCTTAAGGGCACATCAGCAAATCATTTCTCTGATGGTCCAGGGAATTGAACCAGCAACCCTTTGGCCACAAGCCAATCTTGGGAAGCACAAAAAATTGGAATAATGTGAGGATGCACCCTTTCTCCAATAGCCGTTATTGTTTCAATGGCGCTGATTGTTAGAGGATCGACTGGGTGGTAGGAGTGGAATACCTGAAGCTGCATAATGACGGCTTTTACCCCAACTTCAATGAAATGTGAAAACAAGTCTTATGAGTTCAACTAAAACAGTTCTCACAATATACGTACAACTTGTATAGCTACCCTAAAACTGCTACTTCCTATACAACCATTACATTAATTACCATTTATTCCTCTAAGAAATACCAGCATTTGAATTTAAGCTTTCCTAATTTTGTGTGTTGATACCAACCTCCCTCCATTGTACGTGCTGTGATCCACTCTGATGTGGCGTTTCCTGCCACATTAGAGCTCACAACTCTTATTTGATAAGTGGAAAATGCCTGCAGGCCTCCTATAATGGCACTGCTCTCTGGAGGTGGGATAGTGCTCCTATTGGTTTGATCGACAACGGAGAAATCACTCAGATCCAGCCAACCAGAGCTCATGAACACTCTCCTTTCACCAGCGTCACTCGACAGGTTCTGAGACTCCAGTGGCCCACGCAGAAACAGCTCATA
>JAPTYQ010000018.1:21031589-21042074 GCA_029814465.1 Ostorhinchus cyanosoma | reverse complement strand
GTGCCTCCTCCCTCTTCCCACCCTTCCATCCTCTTCTTTCTATCTCTTGTTCAGAAAAAACATCTCTCTGTATATCTCTCCCGGTTTCCCACTTCTCTCCTTCCTCACTTTCTTCCCCCCATCTCTATCGTCCCCCAACTGCTTGTTCTCATAGCCACAGCGAGTATGTGAGCAGGAAATATTACCATACCAAATGAAAGCGAGAGCGTTTTTTCTTTCTTCTCTTTTCTTTTCATTCAACATTGCGTTACCTTCCCTCTCTCCCAGCCTGCTAATTAGTCGAGGGACTGGTGTTTGGGAGTTAAAGGAGGAGCGCACACGTTCATTCTCTTCTTCATACAAAAGGTTTTGATGGCACTCCATCATCTGCATACAGCACCAGCAGCAAAAGAGGTTACGTTGAAATGGTTTAAAGTCTGTTGCTTTTATCTTTTGTCAGTGCACATGGTCAGTGCTCTGTAACATACGCATAAGAAACTAACTTATTCAGTTTGTTCCGCTTCGGCAAAGGCACTTGCTTCAATAAATAATCAGTGTTAAAGTGATACAAGAGATAGAACGAATTAATTAAAGTCTTTTATTTCATTTGCTGACTAATGCACTAATATATTTTTTTTAAATGTTAAAATTCTGAGAAACTGGAAATTTTATTTGGTATAACAGTGTATTTCCTTTAATTACCCATTAGTGATATTTAATTCCCTGACATATTTAACAATGAAAGCTGCAGCTATTTTATTTGAATGAAATCTAATGACATAAATATATGGTACTATATGTACAGTACTTTTACACGTTTCCTCATCCATAAACATAATTTATGAGACTTAAATTTTCACCTGCAATTATGACGAACTCTCATGACTCATGCTCCTGTATGGTCATACTGTATATACAACTATATCATTTGTTATTAGCAGAAATCATGTATTGTGCATTTAAAGGGGTCATATTTAGCTAAACCCATTTTTATTAGTCTTTGGTTCATTTATTTGTGCATTTGGACCCTAATATAAAAAAAAAAGTTTGAATTTGAACCCTCCTGGCGCTGCAAAACTATCTTTATATTCATTCTGGCAAAAATCAAGTGGATTTCTGCAACCTGTTTTAATTCCTGCTTAATTTATTACATTTTATAACTAGTTACGTCACGACATTTGCATATATAAGGTCAAGACGAACATTTCTCTGAGAACGACATAATTGTTTGTCAGCAGCAGCAGTTATAGTCCATGCTGAAAATATGTCCAAACCTCGTGGTGACTCAGAAATAGGGTTGAAGATGGACCTGTGGAGTTGAATAAATGAAGAATTCAGACCCAAGCAGAGCATTTACAGTTTATGTAGAGCACAGGGAAATGTTTGAAAATCCATAGTTCCATCTAAAAAAAAGCTAAATATCATTCCTTTAATATATAGTTAATATTCACCAGAATACACTGCATCCCATATTGCTTTAAAGCTGCAGGAGCTGAAATCAAGGGGGAAAAAATGCCAGAATTTTAGAATACATACATTCCCTCTGCAGCTCTCTCCTCTCAGTCCAAATCAAAACAGTAAATATAGAGACAGGTCATCTGCTGTTGTTTCATGTTACTATAGAAAAGTGTAGCCACCTGTTTAAGTTCCCATGTCAAGACACAGAGTAGAGAAGTAGAGCCATGAACAGTTTTTTTTTTCTGACAGAATGTTAGTCATGCATTTATCCGTCCTACTTGTCTGAAAACACCTGTGATTAGCCAAAATTGGGGCTTCATCAATCAGGGCAGATTTTCTACAGCCTCCAGAGGAAAACAGTAAATGCAGCAGTCTCACTTTCTCTCACACCAGTTGAATAACAATATCCTGGAAGGTAGTGGAATTTCTGCCAGTAAAATTAACTACACTAAAACAAAACTACCAAACCCTGCAGCTTTTTTTAAACTAACATTTTATTGTTACATTTTGAAATAGTACTAAACAAAGTGTCAGTTGACGTCCTGTATATTGTCCATTTTTTCCATTGATCTTAGCATGTTGTTTGCTGTCGTCATATGATATAAGTAAGTCTCTCCATGTTGTGAATTTCTTCCACAATGTGTCTCTAATTATTTAGGGTAGGGGGTTCCTCTTCACACCATTTACGTGTGATGGCTTTTCTAGACGCTACCAAGAGGATTTTAATCAAATATTCTTCTTTACTTGGTATGTCTTTTCCTATTAAGTGTAAGCCCAGCAGCTTTAAGTAAAGCAGCTAACTATTTGTAAATTTAGCCATTAATTTTATGATTGAGTCTCAGATTTTTTTTTAAAAAACCTATTCTTTACAAAACTGCCTTGATATAGAATGAAAGGGATGACAGTGGAGGTAATGTGTGTGTTTGTGGATATGCTGGACTGTGGCACAGAGGAAAAGCTAACATCTTATTTTCGCTCTGAATGTTTCTACAAAACCTGCTGAGTGAGGAACCTACACTCTAATGGATATGTGGACATTCAGATGGCCTGTCACAAGCATCTGTGTCTGTGTGTTTGTTTGTTTGTGTATGTGTGTGTGCGTGTGTGTGTGTGTGTTAATCTGCTGGGGCAACTCATCTTATCCTAAATGCCATGACCAATTTCACGGTCTCACTGGAAAGGTCGTGCCATCAGTGTGTGTGAGCACAAGCGTGTTTGTGTGTACATACCCATATTGTGTGTATCGGATGTTAACCCGGTTAACCCCAGCCAAGTGAAAATCTGCTGCTGAAGCAGACTTTAGCAACACAGACCCTGGACAATGCTACTTAACGTCACTAGCCATCAATATCTATGACACGCACACACCTGTACACAGAAACAAACACATATGCCGTTGCAAATACATAGAACATATGGTTTTAAATAGAATATGTCTGATGCGCACACATAGAAAATACATTATTCTTAAAAACTACAAGCACCTCAGTATAGCCATGACCTTAACCAAGTAGCACTCTTAAATGTTACTTTCATTTAGATATTTAAACAATAATAAAGTGAAATTAAAAAATGTTTCATTGATTTTTTTTTTTTATAACATATATAAACACCATTCTTTCTGCTGTCAAACAGACTATCAAACCGAAATCTATTGCTACACAGCTACTGTTCTGCAGTCCTTGTGCACTACGGTGGACACTCGAGCACTGAAATTGTCTCAAAATAAAGGTAGTTTGTAGTGTTGTTACACCTCAATGGGATAATGATCTTTACTTCCATCACACTAATACTGAACAACATTAAATCTTTTAAAATTCCTCTTCTGATCTGTCAAATGACGAAGACATTGTCCAACAGAAAACATTGTGTATGATGTGATGTACAATACAATTTATGATATTGCTTTCAGACATGAGTGAAGCCATCAGTTGAGGAGAGAGGTACAGAGACAGAGTGACAGAATGAGAGATCAAGTCTGACATAGAGTGCACGAAAGGAAAAAAATCAAAAGACTGAGTGAGAAAGTGAAAGAATGTGTATGCGTGTGTGTGTGCATGTGTGTTCATGTGTGTTTAAGTGTGTGTGTGTGTGAGTTTAAGTGTCTCTTCCCAGGCCCCCGTTGATCATCTTGACACATGTCTGAGCATTTCTGTCACTTTAATGTCACTGTGGAAATTCTCCAGATTAGTACAACATCCGTCATGGTGCTAGGCCGATCCAAGTCAACAGAACGCATGCAATATTAAAAGCTAATATTCCCTAGAGCCTTTTATGCTCCAATATTACAGAGACAGAAGAAAGGTACTGAATATTCACTCAGAGATAACATGGGACAGGTTTGTGAGGAAAAAGTGCACACCGGCACATGTATGCACACGCACACGGATAAAAACCCAGCGTTGATGTGTTCACATACCGTACAGTCTTCACAGATTTGGAGAAACAAAAAGACATGAGACGGTAAAGAGTGGAGGACAAGTGGATGAGGAACAGAGCCACAAATAAAGGAATTAAATACTTAGAAATCTAAGCAATAAAGAGTGTGGAGGGGGGGGGGGAGTAGGAAAAATGCCTGAGTGAAATGAAGCGAAAGACAAACACAGAGAGAAAGAGAGCTGATTAGAGATGCATGCTGAGGGAATGTCATTGTTCTAGTCGATTTGAGACATTATTTAAACTGAGACCCAGGAGAGACAGAGAGTATGATCGACAAAGAGAAAGCAATGGAGGCAGGATTTGGAAGTTGAGAGAACAGAAAAATGGTGTGTAAAAAGAGAAAAGAGAGGATGAGTAAAAGGAAGAGCGACACGTTAGGTAAGATGACAGCATTTACCCGACAATGTCCAATTATTGAGCGTAGGTGTGTGTGTAAAGGAATTTTCTGTGACTCTTTTCATGTCATGTCTGAGGTTCATGTAGAAAGCTAGAATGCCCAGGATGTCAGAGGATGTTTGTTGCTTAACCCATAAAGACCCAAAGAGCCACCGGTGACACAAACCATCTACAGATCTAAACTGTTTAATACCTGTTGAGCCACTAATCCTATCAATACATGTAAATAATTGGTGTAAAATGCAGCTTGTCTTCTTTTCATGGTCATCAGATATGACTCATATGTAGTTACTGTGGAAACACTGTCATCTTCTACAACATTGATTTACCAGTAAAACCCGTGGGGTTTGATTGATGACAGTAAATGGACACACTTGTTCTTTGCTTAAAAAAAATAAAAAAATATTTCTTCATTTCTCTCTGTTTTGATGTTATTAAGTTTGAATTTACTCTGAGTCAACAGTGTGGGTGCCATTAGGGGGAGTGGGTGGAGGGTCAGAGTGTGTCTGAGCCTATGTTCCTGTCCTGAGTGGATGCGTTTCTGTATTGTCTTGTATTGTTCTGTATTGTTCTGTAGTGGTGTAGTGAGATGCTTTGTGATGGGCTGTATGGTATGAGGGGTTGGAATTTTAAAAGCAATGCTTCTTCCATCCCCTTTTCAAACCATGTATTTATCGGCCTGTCAAGCTGTCATCTGTTAAGTGTTATATTGTGATAGCAGGTTTGAAATAAATATGTGAACTGAACTGAGTTTCCATCAACAACTGCATGATGTGTGAATTAAATATAATAAAATACAAGATTTAGACCAAAAAAATGCAAAATACAGAGGATAATACTGTGTTTGGTTTTTTTTTTAAATGGTGAAAAATCAGTTAAGAAAGGTAGAAATAGAGAAAAATTCATTCGGGAACTGCCACAAAAGTAGCACTGGGTCTTTATGGGTTAAAGCCAGTAAGATAAAATAAGTAACTTAACAATTGCACTGCTCTGTTGATGTCCTATGTTGCTTCACACACACACACAGACACACACAAAGACACACACAGTTGCTGGTGTATGAATGATACATAACTTGTGAATAATGCAGGGAGACCAGTGCTAAAGTCAGGTGGAGCAGTCACACTGAACTTTTCACTACTGACCGACTTGTTAGGGTCACTCCCTTGCAAAGTGAGATCAGACTAATGCAAGAAAAGCCTCTGTTTAACCTGGTGAATTACAGAAAACTAGTCCAAAATCATGAGCTGTGATTGCACTTGTGTGAATGAATAAATTCTGTGAAGGACCTAAAGGCAGTGTCCCTCCCTGGTACAGGTCACTTTAAGGCACATGCAGATCTGTAGTTATTACAAACACACAAAACCCTCACAAAAATCCTGAACCCTTTACCATTTTACGCCTGTAATGAAGGAAAGATGCTGAGGAGAAAAAGAAATCTACAAAACATGATTTGCTTGTGTGTGCCAAAGGATGTAAGCGTTTATGTTTGTATTTGTACTTCATAAGGGAAATTTTCTCAATGTCATTAAGACAGAAAAAGTTTAATCAAGACTGTGAGGATTCTCTGTGGGATCCCACTGTGCTCACTGGGAGGGAGTTTATGTGTGTTCAGAGTCTTGTGCAAGATACAAGTTATGCAATGCTTAATACATGGATATTAGACTGATTTGGAGACTAAATTAATATAATTAAATTGTGTACAGTTGAGGTGGCTCCTACTGTCATCTAATAAGCTATTGTCTAAAACCTGCCTAAAATATACTACATTTGATATTTTCCTGAATTGTAAATTATGCTGTGAATTGAGTTTCAAAGTGCATAATGCTGTAATTATATATTTATACTCACATTGTCACCCTCGGTGTGACTTTCAGGTAGACACAAACAGCGGTAAGGTGTCACACTGGTATCACAGTGGTCTGCATGGCCATGACACTCACATCTGGAAAACAATTTAAGAGACAGATGAAGGAAAAAAATAACACAAAGAGAAAGGAAATAATAGAAAAAGGAGGATGTTTGAATAAGAATTCCAAAAATATATTTATGGAAGTAGGAAAACAAAAGATAAGCAAATAACATTCCTCTCTCAGAGATTGCGTTATCACCCTCCCATCCCACATCCAAGGAACAGCCATAGTGCCATTAGGAAGTTCCCATTCAACATTTATAAATGCTATCTAAAGAATTACCAGAGCAACAGAACAGGTAGTGGACAACCCTGTCTCCCTCATTTTTTCTGTCTCTTTCTCTGTCTCTCTCTCACTCACACACTCACACACACGCCGTGCATGACAGTCATTTAATTATTCATCCACATATTCAGTTGCTTTCTCTTTTTCATTCTTCGCTCTATGTGTCCTCTTTATGCCACTTTCTGTTACAAGACAGCCAAATGTATCAAATCTGAAGCAAGTAAACACATTTGATTTATTTAAAGGCTATAGTTTGACTGTCTTTTGTAATATGATTCAATTGAAAAATCACTGAAATAAATATACAATAGAGTAGAGTAAAAATCAAATCACTGTATTTACATTTAAAAGGTAATGAAATCTTTGCATACATGTACGAAACATAGCTGCACAAATTCGATCTACTAATGTCTGTGCGCAGACAAAACACACACATGACCTGAGGCTGGACGTCAGCTGTGGTCAGGTTAAGGCCTTGTGGTTGAGAGGTCATATGAGGAAGTGACAGGGACCTGAAACCCAACACTTATCCTAAGCCTGCTTTATTTGCACGGACTGCAAACACACGCATTTCCACAGCTTCACCTGAGTAGGGGATAGACATTACAGGTCACACTCCCATGGTCTTGTGTGGTAGCAGGGTTGATAAATGTCAACCTCGGATGAACTTCTCTTCATACATTTTGCTAATCTGGAGGCTCAACACGTGTGGCGATGCGCTCATGACACGACGGGGAAAGTACATTTAGTCCTGCAGATTGAACCAAGATTTGTAAAATAATTTTAATTGATGAAACTTTAAAAAAATGTTTCATGGGATTTATTTAACTCCATGCTGTGAGTCCATTTGACCATCCTTCCAGGCCATCTTTCCAAATCTAGTTGTCATTTATAATGTACATGTTATAAAACAGCTTCCCCAGCTTTTTTATTTTTTTATTTTTTATAATATTTAATAATTTTAGTTAGATTGTTAGCTTGTTAGTTTGGGATTGGTTTATGTTTGTTGTTTGTATTTCTTATATTGAAAAAGGCAACATAAAAGAAGAAAGGCCTGTTTTTCTCTGCAGTTTGTAGATTCTTAGGCCCTAACAAACATCCTGAGGTATCTGAAAAAAAGGTGCATCCATTCAGATCTCACGCTAGAATTCACCTGCAGATGAGTTTAAAGAGAATAATTCTGTTTGGATCTAACTTCCCCACTACATATGCTCTTAGACAAGCTAATTTTGTGTTCATTTCTAGTTGAACAGGCTGAATTAGTGATATTTTGTTCCAAACTGGAGTCACTGCCCTGCTCAGAGGCTACCAGTGGTGGCTTTTAAAGTAGAGTGTTTTCTGGCCGTTATTCACTGCCTGAGGGGACGCATGAATCAATCAATTCACCTAGAATATTGAAATGACAACTTTGAATATCAAATTTGCTTTTTATTTCCTGACATTCACTTAGTGGTGATTGAATCTTCAAGTTTTAAAATATGTTTATGAATTTCTACTGGATTATGTGAACTGTGGATATTATAAATCCTCACATATGCTCAGGTCGCACCACAAATATAAATAACTTGATACATGTATAAGGGACACCTTTAGACACTTTAAAGCACTGTTGGTGGAGAGCATGTCAGCTGAGAATGCAGTCTGTCCATCTGTCCACGTCACCAACAAGACAAGAAGGTGGACATATGTGTCCCAGATCACCTCCAAATAAGTTCTGAGTGATTAGATTTTAATGCGTCCTGATGGATTTGTCAGGATAGATATTCATGCCTGATCTGAACAGAGCATTACTGAACCTCCATAATTTATAGTACATTTCCACTGCTATGTATGTTTGTGTTTCAAACGCTGCATTAGTAGGACAACTGTAGTAGTTTTACACTTTTAGCTGTTACATGGATTATAACTAGTGACTAGCGTTGAAACACTGTACATACATGTTCAAATTTGCACTCTGTCTTTTTTACCTGCTTAATAAAGACAGACAAGACCAAAAAAAAGTGGGAAATCGAAATTGGAAGCAGACTGAATGAGAATGGTGAGATGGAAAAGGATGACGAATGCACAGATGAGATTTCAGCAGCTCTTAATCTGTGTTTCTGCTACTTCACTATAACAAGCTACTAATTAAAACAGCTTAGAGGGAGGGGGGAGAGAAGAGGGGAGTAAGAGTTAGAGATGATTGCCTCCTGCATAATCCTATAATTACCACAGTCATAAAAAACAGTCACTCTGTCAGTCTAATGAAGAGATGTGTTCACAATAATTCCCAGAAAAGCCTTGCTGAAACTTAGAAGTGTGTTTCAAAATGTTTTTTTTTTTTTTTGTGGATGCATGTAAGGACAGTTTCCTTACATTTCTCTTCAGATTTTCAATGAGCCAACAGCAAAAAGATCTTAAGAGTTTCTTTCAACAAATAAAAGGATTTCAAATTCAGACAACACTGTTTTGGGGGATAAGAATTAAGCAACAGGTGGCAGATCTCTAACAGTTAAAGACACAAAGTAATTGTTGGTGTTCATATTATTTGAAAACTGAGGCATTTTATGTATATGTATTATTTATCCTAACATATTCAGGCAAAACATCACCTCATGATGATATCACATTTCAGCTCCATTACCAAAACCTCTCGTTAGCACATTCGGTGCATAACAGTATGGGACACTCACCTTCCACTGACGGTGATCTCATTAATGGTATAGTATCTGTGTCTGTGGTTCACCCCAGTTGCTCTGGTGTAGTATTGTCCACTCAGGAGTATCCGGACCTGGGTGGCATGTACCATCCTCTGCAGCACAGGCGTGTTGTAGAAGTCATTATAGCCTGGCCTCAGATTTGGCTCTGAGGTCAATAGGCTGAATGTGACGTTTCCCCCTGAGAACAGCGCTTCACTGGGAGAAAATGAGTGTAAAGAGCATCAAGTATAGTTATACACTCATTCATACATGCATTAACCCTTTAAACCCTAAGCCTGAAATGGTCTGTCTGGACTTTTTTTTCTTATTCTGACTATAAAACAGTTAGAAAATATGCTTATATGCCTTTTTTCTATTTTTCCAGAGCACTAAGAACTTTTAAAATCTAGCAGTCATTGACAAATTACAGCTATATGTACTGTTATAATACAGTTAAAAGGACCTCTTCTACAGCTTCTAGTACAGGTGTGAGTGAAATTACCAGAACACCTCAATAAAGCCAATAAAGTGCAACATCTCAGGTTTCAGAAACCATTGGAATTTTTCCAAATGCACCAACAGTGAATGAGTTGCAGCCATTCAAACTGCATGTGCAGGGTGTGTCAGCGATGACACATCAGGTTTTAACATTTAATCACTATATTTTAGACTAAACATGAGAAATGTGATATCTGACATATCTGAGTTGCTATGGCTGTATTCTAATTCCACAATAATAATAATAATGATTCAGTTCCCAGTAAGCATCTCATTTATTTTGTCTGACTTCTAAAATACACAGCCTTTTCACAAGTCCTTTAAATAAAACTTTCCACCTTAAATCAGTCCTTCTTTCCTGTCCTGTTTCAAGTTGAACTTCTATAACAGATCTCACTCTTCACATTAGCCTAAAGCTAAGCAGTTTTATACTCCCACAAGACGTGGCCAAGATATTTGGTGAGAAATTGGCCGCTGACACAACTGCAGCTGAGACACACAATGGAAGTAGAACATTACAGAAGAAGAATCAATCTTGTGGTAAATGTAAAATTACTGATCACATAAGTATATATAAATTAATCTGTTCTTACCAATGCAAAGATATTACAATGTATCTTGATTTCTGCACTTTTTTTTACACTTTTGTCCACATTGAGAATCCTAACATTTGCCTCCTACATCTGTGGGCATTTATTTATTTTGCCTAACACTATTAGCTGTATGGTAGTCATGTGCAGAAGGTAGACAAGATGCTAAAATATCACTTATAGCAATCCTAGAACAGAACTGCTCGGTACGAAAACACCCCAGATGACTTAGACATGCCTAAATTTATC
>JAPTYQ010000018.1:21019046-21030969 GCA_029814465.1 Ostorhinchus cyanosoma | reverse complement strand
ATCACTTATAGCAATCCTAGAACAGAACTGCTCGGTACGAAAACACCCCAGATGACTTAGACATGCCTAAATTTATCTTGCCAGACACTTGAGCCACTTCAGAAGTGGCAATGTCTCTTGTGGGATTATATAAATCATGCAAGATCAAAAAGTGCTGTTCTTTGATATAATTATCAACCACTAATGTCGCATAGAATGTTATTAGGTTGCCAATGTAAGGTTCAATTGCTCCTGTGCCAATTTGACTAATACTTAGAACTGTGCCAGGAAAGGTTGCATGTGATATCATTTGTCAGTCAAGTGAAAAATAAGCAATGACTACATAATCTGTGATCTATTCATACCTGTTCTATCTAGTGCCAGCAGAGGCCTTTATACCGCTAGCTATGCCAAGATTTAGTGTGTGGCAGTGCTTGTGGCAATGTTTGTGTTTGTTAGACTGTGTTCCAAGTCCAGTTCTCTATCTAGTGCCAGTAGAGAGCCTGTTACCGGTCATGTGCCAAGGCAACGCTGTTGGTGGTTAGCTTTATAAATCTAGTCACTGTGAGGGTGCCAGTGTGTGTGTCTGCTTGTGTGCATCTGTGTGTGAGTGTGTATTACCTGTATAATGTATGTGTATTAAGGTGATGTGTATGATTTCCTTTCATTTATTTTAACTACCGCGTTTCACATTAGTACATGCACAACTACACATAAATATGTGCAAATAGGTGCTTTTATTCAGTGCTGCCAGTTCTTTTCCTGTGTAATCCCCATCTGGATAGAAGAGGCCATGGCCACCCCCAAACAGAACAAGACTGAGGAGTTTTCCTTCAGCCTTTTTAACATCTATCTGACTCCAGACTTAAAAAGGACAGTCAAATTATGGCCACAGAAATCTGTAAATTTAATGGATCAATGGCACATTAAAGAAGAAGAATTTCAAAACTGTTGGCAGCACTTTAACAGGTTAATTGTATAAGATGAGGGATACTGGATTTAATTTCAGAAACAGAATGTACAGTCGCGGAAAAAATTATCAGACCATCAAAAGTAATCAAAAACAATGGAAAAGAAAAGAAAATATGGAATGCCTAAAAGCACCATTTTTGTCAGTACAATGCCATCGCCATTGATATAAGAACTTAAGTGATTTTGGTGATTATCAAGAAAATCATGGAAAATGGATAGATATCTCTGAAATTCAACCACTATGACCTATTTTTGTTGTCATCATTATATTTGTCCAAACAAATGTACCGTTAGTTGTACTAGGCATTAAAATGAACAAGAAGGTGAAGAAAACAATAACTCAGAACAGACAATGTCTTTTTTTTTTATTTTATGATGGGGGAAATTCAGTATTATGGTACATTATAGTTACTATTTTAAAGTGTGTGCCTGAGTGATATCTTTTTCACCAAAATACCAAGAAAGGACAAAGCAAACAGTGGCACATACAAGGACCTGTCACATGTTTTGTATTTTGTGGGTACTATGGAGGAAGGTGATGTGCACATTCCGCTGGTTCAATCTGCAACTTCATGACTAGAAACCACCAAATATCAGACGCAAAACATTTACATGTCCACATATATTTGAATTGTGTTTTCTTTCCTTGAGCCTGTTTGTGTCCATATTGGGTGCAAATGGCCTTTAATATAATCTTGGATGCTTCTACAGTAGCTCCAAATAGACTTCCTCTTGTGTATTTTTTTTGTTTAACAGTGGGTGGTTTATTGCAAAAAGGTGCATTATTGTCATTTACTAAGTTTAAATCAGTACAAGAGTTAATATTCTCGTAGCATAAAAGCCCAGAATGAACAAAGCAAAGACCGGCTGTCATGAGGGACTTATTCTCTAAAAATACTGTCTAAACAATTTTGTCAATTATATATTCAAAAATAACATGGTCAAAGACAAACACCTTGCGTACCTGGGCAGCTGTAAACAGTTGACTGAGTCTGGTCGCAGTAACGGTCCGTTGTTCTGCATTTCAAACACACTGCAGTTTCTGGCCATGTACTGCCAGTCCAACCAGGGCTGCTCTGTAGAGTTTCCATTCTCTTGTTCTGTGTAGTTATGATGCTGTCTTTGAATGCGAACAGATTCAGGCAGGAGGCCACCAAACTGAATTATAACATAGAAAACCTGAAGGGGAGAGGGATACAATTAGAATACACTGACTCACAGCTGAAGTTTATAAACTTCTATTTAAAAACCATAAAGTCTTGCTTTATATTCTTGAAATTGATAGTGCATATTATTGTTGACACTGTCAGTGGCATTGATTCCTGTTCGTAGTTATTTTTGTTGGGGTTAAAGAAAGAGGTGTTACATATGATATGGTCATTTTAGCCTACTTATACTGCATGTAAATGGAATGGACAAAACAGTAAAAATAATAACCATTTTAGTAGATATGAATCAGATTTAATAAATAATTTTTTGAAGTTTTAATAATTATAATAGTGTATTTAAACATTTATTTGCAACATAGTATAGCAAATTAATCCATGATCAAAAGCAAATTAATTTCAGCAAGAAATCTGTGACATTAAAATGGGGTCATGAGCCAAAAAAAGCTTGGGAACCACTTAACTATAGGGTCGTTAAAAAAACTCACATTTACACTAGCATATATAAGACTAGTTCTATAATACACAGAACCATATGCATGTCAGTGTGTAGGTGTGTGTATGTGAAGTGTTATCTGCTCCATTACATAGTGGGCTTGAACACTGCACAGCAGGAGGCACATTAAGCCACCAGCACTAAAACGTGCACTCGCACATGTTAAGTTTCCTTGTGTTTAGGGGACATTACTCTGACCTACATTAATTTCCTCAACATTAACTCTATGGATACTGAAACCCCACAAGTGGCAGCCAAAACAGATTGAACCGTAAGTAATAAATGGCAACACGCACACACAAACGCATAGACACTCACAAACTGTGGAAAGTGTCTTTTATGTAGGGACTTGAGTTGTGAAGCCATGTCAGGACAGCTCCCAAAATCCCTCCCACAACTATGCACTCACTTCAGAGAGAAGAGGCATGTACCCCTATCGAAAATGCGGAAAATCATCTCTCTCTCACATACACACTCTACACCCGACTGTTCATCTCCCACTGCTGTACTGAAAAAGGAAGAAAATGCTGTCCACTACACACATGCAGAAAGGTACTGTAAATTGTTTGCAATGTTTCAACTATACTTTGTACAATGACATAATTTAGACTCTCGTGTCCAAAGCAGTGATCGGTGGTTCATAAACCCAAAACGTTTGGGACAGACTACTGCATAGATATCACATCAGCGAGTGCACAGACTCTACATTATTTTCTCTCTTTCTCAAAAACAAACCAATGTTCTAATTAAAGTACCTTTTTTTTCACAGATTACAAATAAGTTAAAAGAGCGTAACAGCACACAGACAAGTGCAAGTATAGAATGTACATTATATGACTGTAGACTATGTGCAAATTCTAGCAGAATGTAGAAATGATAAAACTATTTACAGGATAGTAGATTTACAGGATGAGGTCTTCTTTTGATTCATAAAATAATCATTCTTTTCTTAGTCATAATAACCGTCCATCTCTAGATACTGTAATGATGGACACATCACTGTTATCAGTCACTATCGCACTTATTAAAACTTGAATTTATTAATCAATATAAAGCCTACAGATAAGATAGATGTTGTGTCATTATAGTGATTGTGTATGTCTGTTTACATGTGTGTATGATTACATGTAATACCTGGTATTGTCCGTTAGCCAAATCCATGGTTATAGCAATTCCTTCATCCAGTTCCTCTGTAGTCATGATTTTAGAGAGCCATGTGGTGCCCATATCTTGATCATTTACATAACTGAGTGGATGGGCGTCCTGGTTTAGCCTTAGGACTCGGTCATTAGTGGTGTCTTCAACAGCATTGGGAATACAGTATCTATTCAAAGGCACGATAAACAACTGTGAGCACATTTAATATTAACAATTATTAGATGGAAATGTGATAATACTTCAGATTAACTTAAGTCCATATTTTCTGTATAGGGATTCTATGTTTTAGAGGTGAAGTAAAGTAACAACAAAAAGGCAGGTCAATCAACAATTTCAGAAAAATTAATACGCAATAATTATGTGTGCTCAGAAAGTTATAATGTTGTACCTTTCAATTAATGGGTGAACCCTGGGATGACTGGAAGGACATCGACACTCTGACTGTGAATGGATTTGAGGCAGGATCCCAGAGTAAACCTCCACAATTTCCCTGTTGAAACAAGCGGCAGACTGAACTAATTAAACTGGATTATAACTGCAATACAATACTTTGCAGAATAAAATCAATACGTATGGAGCTCATATGAGAAAGTCATCTATTTAACAGAGGTAGTAAGATGAATATTGCTTAATGATTGAAAATTGTATTCTACACAAACTCCAGGGGTAACATTTATAGACAGTAAAAGAAAAAAAGACCAAGTAAATCAATCTATTCTCATATTAAATTAAAACCAATATAGAGTAATATGTGTTTGTAAGGATATAACAAAAAACAGTGGCTTACAATTCCTTATACTAGCAAAATTCAGATTTTAGATCAAATCTTATAGTACCTTTTAGAGGCATTTGACTAAACACTTAGTACAAAGTAAAAAATCAAATGCATCATTTGTGAACTCAATCTTCCATTCTGTCTTTTCCCAATCTTGATGAGACAAACTTGTAGGTTTTAAGTCTTTTCTCAGTGCAGTATATCACGGGTAAGCAAAACACTAATTGCTTTGTATTGAATTTTCAGGAAAATCCTCTGGAAGCAGTATGGATCTCAAGATGCAATGATTAGCAGTCGTCTTCTTTCCTTTAGCCTCTTCCCTTATTGTCACGAACTATACAACATCTGTCTTTTCTTCCTCCTTTCCAGAGTTTTTACAGATATCACATCTCTAATTTTTCTACATAATCCTGACTTTTCTTCCTTCTTCTACTTCAACCTTCCTTCAGCTAATTTCTTTTCAGTTTTAGATGTTTTTGTCTTCTACCACCCCCCTCATTTATCTTCATATGTGTGTGTGTGCTTCACTCCATTCAGCTCACCTGTTGGTCAGAGTAGCAGGATAAAATCTAAAGTCCTGCATGCGCCCAATGAACTGATTAGACCCTAGAGAGATGAAAAGAGAAGAGAATAGAACATAAAGAAGGTGTTAATGGGTTTGTACTGAAGGCAGTGAGTGAGAGGATTTCACAGTATTTAGAAGATTATCTTATCAGTTTGGTGATACCAGCTAAGTGAGGCTGCCTACAGCTGCTTGTAAGAGTCAAGTTCATGATATAAAGCCGAATAGGATCTTCCACAGTCTACATGTGCCTCCACTAGAGAGCAGCATGGCTTGTAAGGGCGTACGTAATAGCTTGGTTTAAATCTAGGCCAACACTGGTCTGTTTAAGGATTTACACTTTTGGAAAAATCAGTTTTCATTGATTAGAGGTTTAAGTCTTGAGCATTTTTAACCGAACTAGTTCTTCAATGTCTGTTGCAAATGAAATTGGAACCTGCTCTAACAGGTGACAAAACTGTTGTAGTTATAAATCAGAGCAAGATCTGCAGAGATGGAGCTGATTGACAGACTAATGCTGAACATCTCTGTGGAGTTCAGTACAACAGTGTTGGACCAGACATGCTACATATCAAATGTGCCAACATAATTCTTTATCAAGCACAGATATTTTATACTGGAAGATCTCAAAAACATGAGCACAATGTCCAAACACACATTGGGATTTTGGAATGGACACAAGAAATACCACCAGCATCAAACACAATGTTGAACACCGGAAAGCCCCCGACATATCTCCACAGACAACCATACATACTGTATGTGACAATGCTGGATCCAACATAAGAGACACAAACACACCGACAATATTCTGGTCCAAAGACAGAGACAGTGTTTTAGTGTCCAGCAAACTTCTGTCTAGTTTGACAACAACTCTTAGAAGACGGATAACGTCTGTAAGCAGCGACAGAACCGCTGCCATGTCTAGCTTTGTCTGTGGAAGAGTGTGTGTTAGAAGCTTTACCGTGTGTGTTCAAGCATTCTTACTTTAGAGAAGCAATGGATGTGTGTGTTTGCATGCATTTGAGAGAGGCTTTGCCATGTTTGGCAAAGCCCAACTACAGTGTGCACGAGTGGGTGTGCGTTTGTGTGTATGGGTGTGTATGTGCGTGAGCGGTGGGGGAGGGGTCGGGTGGGGCAGGGGGGTTCTATATGAGTGTAAAACAGAGAGAGAGTTATGGGATGTAAGTGTGTTAGAACAGTGTGTGGCTGTGCAGCCTTAGGCTTTGGCTCAGGATTTCTTTAGCGTGTGGAAATGGGATTATGCTTTCCTCTGAAAAGCACTCTCTCTATTGTTACTGGGATGATGCAAGGTATAAGCTTTAATTCTCTCTTCACTGTGTAGGTCTCTGTCTTGCCTTCAATTTCTGTCATTCACCGCCTCTCGCAGATTCCTCTTTTTCTTTGTGTTGTTTAAACAGAAAACAGGTAACTAAGAGTTGGTACCATTTTTTTCCCCCATGCATTACTTTGTCTTTGTCCTTCACTGACCCTGCAAATGATAAACTCTGTCACTTTCACTTTTCTATCAATATTACCTAAGTTTTTCTAAGAACTATTTTACGACTTAAGGTTCCACTTTTGGCCATTATTTGCTAAATCTCAACCACATCACGGCACTTAATCTCACCTCTTAAATTTATAAGTGATCATCACAGCGTCTCTATTGACCGCCTTAAGAATATGATCATATCATTAAAGCCCTGCTCTTGACAAGTTCTTGTTGTACTTATCAGAGGTACAGTTTTCAGTGAGCAGGGCCTTCTCCAAAAACAGACTTAGTTGTTAATCAATACATCTGATCAACATTTACATAATCAATCCACTGATCAGAATTCCAGACACAGCCCCCAGGTTCAACAACCACCCACCCACACACACACATAAATACACATACTCGTTCACCCTCCCCCGAGCCAATCACATCTATTGATCACCACCTCTGATGTGATCTTCAACTGATCAGATGCTACCTGCCGTGAACTAGGGATCAATGCCTGATAAACGAGAAGAAAAACACTCGTTTATCACCCTGGAGATGAACGGATATCATTTTTCTCTCAATTTCTCTCCTATTGACTCTCAGACGGCTCCCAGGCACCACCAATCAATCACAGATGTGTAGTTGAAGGGGGATAAAAGCTGGGAGAAAAATAAAGGTGCGGTAGTCACTGACACCATATTAAGATATACAAACATGATAAACTAAGAGGGAAATGTTCTCCCCTTGGTGAAAAAACAAACAGTGATATTTCTGATTGCAATAAAAAGGCAACATTTCTTTTTTTTTTTTTTTTGAAGTCTGTGTTCTAAATATTCAGACAGTGTTGGAGTTAGATGATTGTTCAACTAAATTCTTTACATTACTACTAGTATATTTTACACATTAGAGGCATTTTACAAGCAGTATTACAGGGGAATTAATTATTTAGGGAATCTTGTCCTAATGCTCCTCTTCAGCAATGTAACATGTCATATGATACAAATACATTTATTTAAAACAAAATCCATATTTACCATTGGAGCCGATTCCCAGCCACATGGCACCATCCTCGCTGATATCCTGGAGTCTGCTGGACAGAGTTTGTGTGTCAAATGGTGTACCATCCTCCTCAAGCCCATCCAGAAACAGACTGACCCGTCTGTCATGCACCTAAAATTCAAACACAAAAGTCAGTGTTAAGCAATATGCAATCAGCAGATGGTGTGCAATGTAATTCAGAGGTATTTCATAGAATTTTTAGAGCATTTGGGAAAGAAGTGCAATAACTGCTTGACTGCTTCGATATGGTAAACTTTTACAATTAAAATACACAGTAACAACAGAACAGATAAAAAGGTTCAATCTGTAATTTGTGGTTTCCTCTAGTGGGGAAGTTGTAGATTTCAACTGACTGAATACCCTTCAACTTACCCTCTGCTATAGTGGCTGTTGAAGACGCAAAATATTGTTTTTCTATTGTGACCTTTTACCACAAACATAGTAGTTATGAAACTCAACCACAGTGGTGGGTGACACCCACTATAAAATGGAAAATGGATAAAATCTGTTCTGCGCTACTGTAGAAATATGCAAAGTAGGCACACACTCCTTCTATACATATAATTGGCACACTCTGAAGCAGGAAAAACACAAGGACTCTTATTTTCAGGGGATTATGCAATAATATATATATCATGTTTTTCTGCAGGTAGATCCCCCTAAATCTTGCGCACTGGAACTTTAAATGAGATAACTTGCTTGAGTTTGTCTGATGCCACTTGTGTATACAAACAGTAGAAAATTATTAATTAATGAATAATCTTTTCCACTGACAGTTATTGGACACCCTTAGCAAAGCACCACAGTGGAGCTTATGAACATGTAAAGGAGCGGCCTGAGGGACAGATGCAGAGGTAAAAAGCATAGCAGCAGGTTACTGCTGTAACACAATGTCTCAGAGAGAGAGTGACAGCTGGTCGGTGTGTGCATGCATGCATCTATCTACAAGAGTGTATGCATGCACTGTCAGTGTGTTTTTGAATATCTAGGCTTGTGTGTGCGTATGGGAGAGATGAGGAGAGAGAAAGTGAGTGTGTGAATTATACATACAGCTAATCTTCCAGCTCATTTCCCTAGTAGCAGAAAGAGCCTCAGGCTAAACTGCCTCAGTCGCAAATTAGCTTTCTGTTTGACCAAAAATCTCCTCTCCTCTCCACTCCTTTCCTCTCCCCCGTCACGATCTGCTGCATGAATATTAAAAACTGCACGGCAGACAACACCGTCAAAGCAGGACCAGCTTCCTTTCACATCAAACCCGGGCGAAAAGAAAGATACTTCCATAAGAGGGGCTCTTCCCCCCAAAAAACTTTAATGTGCCCCATCCCACTCTCTTTACCCCATCTCCAAATCCCCTGTTTGGGAAACACACTGTGGGACCACTGATAAACGTGACTCTCCCTGTCTTACTATAGTCCCCCTCCTTCTTCATCTTTCTGGACTCTCTTCTTCTCTGGTCCTCCTTGCTTTGTCCTTTCTCCTCCTTACGAGGTCATTTAGCTGATTCACATTTTTTCAGTTTTTAGGGGTTTTTTCCTATTTGTCATTTGCTCTTTCTCTCTTCCTATTTTTCATTACCATCTTTGCACTTTCTTCTCTGTCTGTCCATGACTTCCCCCTCTCATCTCCATTCCTGTCTCTTTCCCTCATGTTTATCTTGCCCTGTCGCTCTCACTTGTTGTCAGCTCTTTAGGGAAGTTGAAAAGGTGTGAGGAGGGAAATAAGTCCAAGTCAAAAAACGCCTTTAGGGGATGAAGGCAGCCCCAGACAAGTGTCTGCCTCTCAGAGGATAGTTAAGACGCCCAGACAGACACTTTCATGATGGCTGATTGAAGACTGGCAAGCGCATGAGAGCACAAGAGAGAGCGCAGGACAGAATAAGAGTTAGAAAAAAGTCAAGAGAAAAAAAGAGACAGGAGGAAGAAAAAGAAAAGTCAGGGAGCGGGTGTAAGAGAAGGAGCCAGAAGAAGGGCCCTCTTTAGGAATCTCTAAGCCAGAGCTGTGTGGCTCTTGGGGAGATGTGAAGCAGTTGTCAGGCCTGATGTAAATGAATCCTGAAGCGCTTCATCCTCCTTAGCTGCCGTGCGCCCTTTTGAAACACAGCCAACTCCCCTTTGTTAGCTTTCACAAACACTTTCCCTCCATTTTTTCCTTTTCCCGTCCATCTGTATTTTTACCCCCCTTCTTTCCTCTACCTTTCTTTGTCTTCTTTGACCAGTGTAACTTTGGTGTTCTTAAAGAAAACAAGAAAGACAGAGCAAAAGAAGATAGAGACTTTACTGACGATAACTAGTCTCATTTGGACTGTGTCCACTAAGTCCACTAAGAAGAAAGGAGTATGTTAAACAATCCTATATGTGGATGCTTTTAAGCAAATCACTTTTAAATTCACAGTCAATGGATGTGTAATTTGGCAGAATATGCAATAAAACCCTTAGAGTCTAATCCATTTATTTAATTCTACTGGCACAACAATAATGTGCACTGCCCATACATAACACCACTGCATAAATGTAGGTGGAGTTATTTTCTCACAAGTGTAACTAATATATGGAAAATAAAATTTCCACATTACGCTGCATAACTCTGTTCTCCCAGCCACCAGTTTATCATACTCTAGACCAAATTCCAACTCAGTTAGATTAAGGCTTAAACTGCAAGGATATATGGGTTCAGCAGGGTTCAGTCCTGGACCAGCTTGGATACTGAATCTTAACCCCTGACCTGCACCACCTGTAGTTCCTGCCATTATTCAAAGCTCCATTAGTACCTGGCCACAGTGGAAAACATTTTCTCCTGTAACATTCCTGTAAAGGCATGAATAATGTCAATAGGACCTATAACATTCTCACAAATTTTTCTTCTTTTCTCTATTAGGCTATTTAATTCCTCTTGTCCTGAATTGTCCTTTTAGTTTTTTGGAGGTCATTTTTCTCAAACCAACAGCAGCTTTCACTTTACTACAGTTTACCTTCTGTATCATACAACGAAATAAAATAAAGAGCTGATATATTAATCTGAGCATAAGCACAGAAGCACAACTGCGCTTGAGCCTGTTAACAACTCAGAAAATTATGATCAGTTTGTTATAGCAGCAGATGTTCCTCATGTCACAACATTACCTGAACACACACAGATACTTATAAAGAGTTAATCCAAACATACAGGAAATCAGTGATTAACTTTTTTTCCCTTTTTGTTAACATGAGCTGACTGTAATCTAGGATAATGGTAGCTAGTGTTGAAATGAGAGAAGAAATGAAAGAAGTGTAACTATATTTGCAGAAAAAACAACCGTCCGCATAGAAATAACAGGATTGTAACAACAGAGACGGTCATTAGCGTCAAATAACTGATGA
Organism: Ostorhinchus cyanosoma; assembly: GCA_029814465.1. NCBI lineage: Eukaryota > Metazoa > Chordata > Actinopteri > Kurtiformes > Apogonidae > Ostorhinchus > Ostorhinchus cyanosoma. The sequence goes on along the minus strand of JAPTYQ010000018.1, from coordinate 21,019,963 downwards.
CCTTCCAGGACAAAACCGACTTCAACACAAACTTCACTTCCACAGTCCTCAAGCATGCACAGATTTTCCAAACTGAAGCTTTGATAATGTTACTAGAGCTTTGTAATATGGCCATAAAATGTTATCTTAAGAGCTAAAGAAGCAAACAAATTACATTTGGACTTTTGTTAAGCAAGAAATGTCTCCAGAGATGATATGACTTTGCGACAATTTTCAGAAAGTAAAACCTCAATTAATGGAATCAGTTCAACATGTCGCTAAACTCTATTTGTTATTATAAGTTACAAATTCCTCTATTTGTGACTATTATCATCATCTCCCGTTGTCGCCACCATCAAATGTGATAAGTAATATTGACATTTGAGGTAAGTTTTATTATTTTTCTTCCCTTATTGAAAACATTTACTTTAACTTTGTCCATAAAGGTTTTTTTATGTTCTTAGAGAGTTTTAAGTACCCTTCCCTGTGCAAAACCAACCCCACTGGCAATGTTACCACCTAAGCCTCTCTAAAAGCCCAGGGAAACCCAGAGTGGAAAGCTTTTAGTGATCTGTAGACTGGCATTTTGACTAAAGCTCTTCTCGATTTTCACACTCATGCCAAGCCATGGCTCAGTACACAATGTGGACAGCAGTGTTTCCTCTAAGCTCACACTGTAGTCTGTTTGCTGCAAAAGTATGAGGTAATGGAGATGAGCTTCATTCAGTAACAAAAAAATATCCATAGTCAGCTTTATCATGGAATAATAAAAGATTCAACATTAGTGTAACAATTAACTTGATTTATTGAAGTATCACTCATATTTAAACTTTTTTTTACATATCAAATCTGTGTTAAAACCAGAGGTGTCAAGTAATGAAGTACAAATACTTCGATACGTTACTTAAGTACAAACTTTTTCTATACTTAACTGGAGT
>JAPTYQ010000018.1:20972677-20984098 GCA_029814465.1 Ostorhinchus cyanosoma | reverse complement strand
CTAATTCTGGCATATTTACATTTCGATGTTCATCAATATGCACTGTCCCTTTAAATAAATAAATAAATAAATAATAAAATAAATCATTTCAAACTTGTGTAAAGAATAAGAGACACAAGACAGTTGTCAAAACTGGAAGCCTGGTTTTAATTGATATTGCTCTACTGTAATAATCCTGAAAGGCATAGTCTGGAGTAACACATGTAATGTTTCAACCCATAGTAGTTTAAGTTACAGAATCATAGGTCTCTCTTTTTGCATTGAACAATATATACAATGTGAAATAAATACATTTACACAAATGGACATTATCGTTGGAGCACACTTGTATGATACACGTCACAAAAATATACAGGTAATTGTTTATTTTTATTTTATTTTTTTTCCATTTACTGATGTGAAGCACATCTAAAATCTACAGACATGTTTTAATAACACTACAGGGTCTTCTCTTTTCCACAACTGTTCTCCACCATGGAAGGGTCTATTCATCTTTAAACCTCTTTAAACCAAATGTGTCAACTTTCCTCTTTCCCTTACCAATTTTTCTTCTTCAGTTTTGCAAATCCAGACTGCAGGCTTAGCCGCAGCACAGGTGGCAGTTATTTGGGGGATTAAATACAACTAAATGACTAAACACTGTAGAGCTGTAGATACACACAGTTTGGCCTTAGCAGTTTTCAGGGGCAGCCACGGGAAATGGACAATCCTGCTTTGTCGCTACGGCTAAATAACTTGTCGTTCTGTTCCCGCTAAACTATGGTTACATACATATTTGCAGTAGATGGATCTTAGTCCCAGATGAGGGCAATAAAAGTAACATAATACCCAAAGTGCAGCAGGTCAAACTCTTCGTATCAGTGGCTCTGTAAAAACCCTTATAGTCCTCTCACTGCACCTCATAGAAAATACCAGTTTGCTTTGTCCTAACTTTGATCGCCTTGTTATTCCTGTGGTTACTGTAGAAGTGCTTGAAAAAATACATTGGCATCTGAATCTAAAACCCAACACTAACAAGTGCAACTCTTGCCAGACATCAAAATATTGCTTTTTTTTTTTTTTTTAATGAGAGAAAAATGTGTTCTAGAGGAAAAAAAACTCCCTTCCTGTACAGCTAAATAGTATCTTGGCTACAAGCAGTGAGTTACATCAAAATCTTCCTCCTGCTTTTAGTTGATAAAAATTTTCATTTCCCTTCTCAGGTGAAAGAAAAACAGTCTAATTTATCGTTAAAGCGCCGGTAGCTTGGTAGACATTTCTGCAGAATCCAGCTAGCAAAAATAAAATGGCACGATGTCGGTCATTTCCTGTCGAGAGAACTAAACATCTACGGTCTGGGAAAAGTCGCTGTAATACATTCATCGTTCTGAATTACTGACTTCGTTGATATACGATAAATCTGATATTTAATCACACTTGAATAACAGTATTCGTTAAACAGTTTCCTTTGCAAACTCTACTATTTGTCATGTAATAGCTTTCATTATGCTGAAATATTCAGGGGTACAAAGGACAAAAAAAAACAATAGTAAGAAAACAGCACCTTTCTTCTTATACTGTGTAAAATTAGTGCAGATGATACGAAATCCCTTCCTGACAATGAGGTGTTTGAAGTTATAGTTACAATCAAAATAGGAAAATTCATCTCCGTCATCAGGGAAAACATTTCTCATGCATTTTCTGAAACATCCCATTAGTGTTTATGACCACTGATGAGCCCGAGTGCCTTTGACTTGATGCTATTGGGAGCGCAGAATCATCTACAAACCTAGAAATGTGTGTAAAAAGGTATCACAAGCATAAGAACACAATCATTAAAACGTCTGTACGTCTGGAATTCGTGGTTGAATTATGTCGTCGATGCGGAAAAAGGAATCCGACGATGTTATAATGAGTGTGTCGTAAAGCGAAGAATCACGTGCAAAAAAAAAAAAAAAAAAGAATATGTCAAGCTTTTTCTTGAACATTTCAGATCAACCCAACAGGACCTTTAGTTGTGCCCTTCACCCTGTCGCTCGTTTGTTCATACAGAATTTCCAGAAAATTTGCCAAAAAAAGGAAAAATAGAAAGATTAAAAAAGTCATTATAATATTGAATTGTTTTTTTTTTTTGTTTTGTTTTGTTTGGACGGCTGAAACGGTAAAGATGATGACTGAGCTGAGCTGTATGGAGGGCAGTTATGTACAGCGAGTTTATCAAAAAGAGTCACCTACAGTGCTGAATTACTCAAATGTCCTGTTCGTTTTCACCTTTATTTAAACCTAAAGATATACAGTATATTGTTTATTCTACAGGAAAGTTACACAAATGATCCCTTTTTAAATACTCGTATGGTGTCTCTTCATTTAGATACTAAATATTTAATTATTTATGTATAGTTTGGTAAAGATGAATACTGTAATTTGATCTCGGTGGTCTAGGAAGTTTCTAGAAGAAGAAGAAGAGCCTTATAATCCGGTTCGGTTCATTGTGAGAGAATCCGGTACCCAGACCCCCCGACGGACTGATCCGACAGACAGACAACATGGCCTCTACTCTACTCTGTGTCGTCTAAAGAAGAAGCACACGGCACAAGAACGGGTGGGGTGGGGGTGGGGTTCACTACGAGGAAAAGTACACAGCAACGCCTTAGAGGATTCAACAGAGGAGGAAAGGATCCCAAAGAAAAGTGGACGTTAAACCGAAAAAACAGTTAGAACATAAACATTTTTTTTCCCTTGATAGAAAAAACAGCGAACATGAAACACACATCGAGGCTGAACTACTTTTTTTTTTTCTTTTTTTTTGTTTTCTTGATTTTGTTTCCAATAAAATGTCTTATGTTAGAATTATAATCTGTATAATTTACAATATACAATGTTTAAAAATACCCCTTACTAACAATACTGATGTTTGATACAGAGCGTGTGATGTTAGAGATCGACTACACTTAACTGCAGCGCTCTTCAGCTGTGACAAGTTGCCATTTTATATTAGATTACATCATCTAGATTGCACGTTTTGGCATTCTTACTTGACTTTAAGAGTTACATAAATAATAATATAAAAATCCCTAGACAGTCTCCACCTGTTAAAGCTGTGATCAGTCTACCATGTGCAGTCTTGCTATAACAATAAAAATCAGAGCCTCTTCATATATATATAGATATATATATATATATGACAGCTTTTTGTAGGGACACATTTTCATTTCCTGTTCCTGGACACTGTTTTAATATAACGCAACCAATTTTGATGTTGAGTTTAAAGAAATAATCATCAAAAAACACTGCCAAAATGCCTAAAGTCAGAATGAAAAAATACTACTCAGAGGTTGTGTGTATTCCAATTCTTTACACAAAACAGAAATTTAGATCCAAATGAGGAAGAGGAAGTGAAATAGTGAGTTGACAGTAAGTAGTCATTGAGTTTTTTTTTTTTTCTTTGTAAATAATGTTTCGTTTACAGTAGCACCGATTCCCTCTTCCAGGTTATTAAAATGGTCCCCACGTGTATTGTACCTACATGGTGGATGGTGTACAGTAAACACCTTTGAAGAGATGCTGGGGCAAAACTGTGTATAATTTAACTGCGAATCTCAAACCAAGAATTGCCTTGTTTAATGTTGTTTTAATGCCTGGAAAAATTGTGAATGCGAAAAAGAGAACCGTGTTGGAACTTTAAATTTTGCATTTTAACCCTCAAATTTGCCGTTCCTTTACACGCTCTTAATGCCATGTGGTGACGGCTGCTTTAACGCTTTATTCCCGAATCACTGCTTCACTGTCTTACAAAAGGAATTATTGACTGTTATCTAATAGCTCATGGCAAGTTACACAGAGAGGAAGAGAAGCTACAACTCTCCTCAAATCCCCGTCCTCTCTCTCTCTCTCTCTCTCTCTCTCTCCTCCCCCCGAATTTAAGACTGGCACGTAATGTTAATATTGCAGACTTAGTCCATATGCACAAACCCCTCCTTTAAAAACCACTATTGCTCAGAGTTCCTAAGATAAACGCTGATTTGTTAATACATTATTACTTGTTATATTTATATATATATGATAATTGCTGAAAGTGGTCAAGCTGATAGAAAAAGGAAAGACATATTGATTGATTTAGTTTTAAGAAGACAATATTAATAACAAAAACAAAGCTGTGTTATATGTCATATACAGGATGACAGTTATTTACAACCCTAATATTGGTATCGTCGCTAAGATTATTTTCAAGATAGAAACAAAGAAAAAAAATAAGGAGTTTCAAAGTTGTTCTTCAGTCAGTTTTGTCAGCACCCCTTTCCTTCTGTTTGTTTGTAATGCATTGAGTGACTGAAGCTCCCCCATCACTCCCTCAATAAAATCACTAAAAATGTCTCTGCACCGACGCGAGAGATGATCTGGAAGTTGAGTACGCAACAGAACCAGGAGGAAAAAGTACTGAAGTGACAGTTGAGTGTAGTTTTTTTGGAGTTTGGATTGGTAAATGAGCATGTGCTGGACTATTCTTAATGGCACATTGACTGAGATCTGGACTGGTGTGTGGTGAGCTGCAGACCCAGGCCACTGAGCAGCTGAAAAGGTTTCAAACAGACGCTCAAACCCGGGAGGAGGATTCGACAGAATATACAGGGACGGAGACGAGATCTGACAATGAGTTGAGCAGGAATCCGTTGTTCATGGGACGGATTAAGTCTTATGTTGGGGCTGTTGATCTGATATTTGAACTCTGTCTATGCGTCACACCTCCAGTGGTTAGAACCCTGGAAACCCTTTTCAGCCACTGTAAGTGTGCAAAGGCTAATAGAATGGTAATACTGACATGTTTGTTATTACAACAAATAGTCAAGTTGTAGTTAAAGGGGGGGAGTCATGGGAAACCACGGGTTGGATTTTAGGAGAACCACAAAGTAGTTAAAGCAGTGACTTTCAATCACAGGCCTTCAGACTCGGAGCCCTGCTGGTTTTTGTACGAGCAGAAAAAAATTTAAGTCACTGGTTTAACAGAGGAGCAGCGTAACTCTTTAGTCCCGAGGCTTTAGATTGAAAACCACTGCTTATCAGAGCTGAAACTGTTGTGGGTTATGACTGTAAAGTTTGCTGGCATCCTCTGAATGGATGAGCTCCATTATTTGGCAGGGCATATCTCCTCTTCTTCTATTTCTGTCCATCCATCCAAATTGCACTGTACAAGTAACTGGACAAGAAATGTCATTAATACTTCTTTAGTGTTCATTTTTTCAGTTGTTTTCTTCTTGAACACTTAAAAAACTCTGTGGGGCAAATAGGTAGGGAAAAGAGACAGGAGTGCAGTCTTTGAGTCTCTCAGAACTAAAACGAAGAGTTTTCAGTTTCTTTAAAATGTGTCCTCATTAAGCGCTTGTTATTAATAACACCTTAATTGTTATTAAATGCATAAGTGACTGTTTTGCTATCATCAGTGTTCAAAGTCACCATGGTAACTTTTCAGTGATTAATAGTTTTAAAACAAAATATCTTCCTTCCTTGGTAATGCAGAGTAGGGTCATATCAGTCCGTCAGCGTCTCCCCCAAAATGAAACTTCAAGTGATCGCCCCGTGGTCAAAGGTGGTGTAGGTTTCAGGTTCAGGTCAGAGGTTGAAGGAGCTTGTTATTCATAGGGGGGGGTGTCAGCAGACAGACAGTACTTCGGGGACATACTTCTCTGTGTGTATGTGTGTGAGAGTGTGTGCATGTAAAAGAGCAAGAGGTCATTCAAAGTAGTTGTTCAGAGTTCGAGTTGAAGCTCAGGTGGTTGAGACTGGCGTCTGTCTGTCCTTCCATCTATCCTTCCGTCCTCACACCTTGGCTTCCAGCAGCTCCAGGAAGAGTTTGTGCATTGGGACTTTGCCATCCTGCTTGATGCTGTAGAAATGCTGCACAGCCTTGGTGGAGGTCTGGCGGAGCAGGGGGAGGGTCATGAGCAGCTTGCCTGCCCGACGGGGATCCTCCTGGTGCTGGGAAGCCTCGTAGTCCTGCAGGGCCTCGTGCAGCACATCCTGGAGCTTCTGCACTGCATCCACATCTTCAATGTGCATGGAGTCTGAGGAGGAAGAAAGACCAATGAGTGTTCAAGACAAATATACTGTATCATACCCTCCACCAACGCTCTGTTCCTCATGTATATGTGAAAATAACATGTCAGCGCAAATGTGAAGTGTTTTTCCACTGCATGTACCTGTTTTGTGCCAATTATGTTATTTTAGGGAACTATTTATAAGTTATTGATATGATGCCTGTCTGTTTTTTTTTAAATAAGTCAAACCTCAGTCAATTGCATTTTACAGTTTTTGCATGTTTCATCACTGAAGCATTTTAGGGGCTTCTATAACTCCTTTATCAGTGCCCAAGGACCTTAATGTTTTGCTGTTTTTAGTGCCACAGAAAGTAGAGGCGTTAAATAAACAAAATGCTAAATCTGAGTCATGTTACAGCAGGAACGCTGCTGAAAGACACAGTTCTTGTATACATTTAGAAGACTAAGAATTTTACCAAATCCTTTAAGTATACTGTAATTACATAAAGTATAATTATGAAATAATCTAGTCGTTAATATCCTCTTTGCATTTTTCTGTTCTGGAATTTTCAAAACCAGAATTTATTGTTGAGACAAAACCTTGACATAAGGCTTTAAATTCACAGGCAGCTGCCTTTACTGTCTTTAAAGTGTAGATCTGTGGGCGTGATGAATGGACAAAGAGACGAGTGGGCGGAGAATAAAAGAGACATACTTGTAGAGTGATGGAGAGATGCAGAAACACCTGAGATAGAGAGAGTTCGTATGTGTGCACGAGTGTGTGCGCTCAAGTCTTCGCTGACACATTTGTAATCTCTCAGTGAGCTGGCATGAGGGTGTGTTTCAGCGTATGTGGCAGTAAAGGCTGAGAATGTCCCTCAATAATAATGCTCCATATTGCCCCTTGGGGAGGCAAAGTCTTAATGTGAGCTGGCCTTTAGCTCCCCACCTCCGATCAATGTCTCTGATCAATGACTACATGCATGTTAAATAATAATCACAAGGCAACTATTGATAGGCCCCTACACACACTTACACACAAAATACAGCTGAGGAGGGGAGGAGCTTTTTTTCAGAGTGCATGTATGCACATACAAAACAGGTTTCTTGACAACACAGATGTATATATTAATGAATACTAACAAGTTTTTGTGTTTAGTTTTTTATGTGTAAAAGCCCTCTAGAGCAGTGTCAGTGTTTAATGTAGCACACACACACACACACACACACACACACACGCACGCACGCACGCACGCACGCACGCACGCACGTTATGAGAATGTTTCTGAGTGTTCTGTACACAGAAGTTAAACTTAAAGCACATACACTGACAAACCTTGGCACAAAAAGTACATTGAAAGAAATACTACTTTCTTACAAATTGTACAATACCATGTACACACTGAAGTGTGTACTTGCTCTCACACAAACAGAATGTAAATCCACAGGAGTGGATCTACAGAGTGTAATACACGCATCAGTATGCAGCACCAGACCACACACTAGTTTGAATTCTATAGGGATCAACATTTTTTTTTTACTTTTTCTGCTTTTTCCCTGTTTTAAATAAAAGTGAGCAGCCTGCGTGTCTGTTTTCACAGTTTGTAGTTAGATTATACTGTGCTCAGTGGAGAGCAGTAATAACGTCATGTTACAGGAGGTAAAATAATATTTATTAAGGGTAATGACTTAGAATTCACATTTTTTCCTCACAGAGAGCCCCAAATCTATGTAAAAACACTATATATATATTTTAGATTTACAGATCTCTCCTATTGTCTCTTCTATAATTTTTTTTCTAACCTGAAACAAAACATTGCACAAATGATCACCACCATTTATACACTGAAGTGATATGCAGATAATTCATATGAACCAATCTGTTTATTCTTGGATTTATAATAACTGGTTTCTTGAAGTACAGCCTTGAAGGAATATGAGTTATAGTGTAGTTTAATGAGCTTCACATTGTTTGCGATTAATTCTGTGTGTTTAGTGTTTAAGCTGGTAGACATGACTACAGCCTGAGCTGTGACCTGCAGTACGCTCAAGTAAAACAGCAGACGTTAATGAGCATGAGGCCGTTAAAACAAATGCTAACATGAAACTCACAATGCACACATGTGAATGAATGCGCACGCACACATGCACACACATGCACACGTGCCTCCTGTTTCCCATGGCTAGTTTAGCTGTCTTTACATGTGGGGCACGTTTGCTAACATTTCTTAAGGCTTGGCTTCATTAATGCAGACGATTAGCATCCTGTGAATTAATTAGTGTCAGTGCCCTTCAAAATGCTAATGCTAGCATTCTGTTGTCTTGAAGAGCAGTTAGAGAGTCTGGGCAATGATACAAACTTCTTATTCGTGCGAAAGTGGAATCAGTGATTTAAAGGGTACAGTAAGTATTTATAATGTGGGTTTTCTAAAAAGCAAAGTAAGATTTTGACTAATTTTATTCATTAGGATTTTTGGTTGGAGTTTGTTTATTAAACTTAATCACTTGGCATAAGACTTGACATGTCAGGTTTTGTAACATGCTGTTTTTACCCACAGAATACCACTGACTGTTTAGTCCATCATTTATGCTGCTAGATGTAATAATTCTAAGCCTCACTTTAGTTGCTATTACTGTACAGCTTCACTTTGTAGTCAACAGTGTTAGTTCACACACTACACACAGAGCAAAGCAAACAAATTGATCGCCACACATAGCCCGCAGAAAACAATATGTCGATATTTTCTGCATGAGCATGACAGTTTGTGTCATATGTGTGTGAGCAAGCATTTTTTAGTGGTTTACATATGGGAATTTAGTAGCATTTCATAGGGTATGATTGTTATCATGTTTGCATGAGTGTCAATATGATGAAATGAAATCTACCAGTGTATGTTTGTATGAATCTGCTGGAGTGTCTGCTTGTGTACATGTGTTGACGGTGGCAGAATTGGAACAAAAGGGCCCTCCCTCCTATTCAAAGCTCTCTAGTTGCATTCTCCCATTTAAACACATTGTATTGACAGCTCCCCCTTGTAATTAAAGAGTACTGAAGAGCTGGCCAGCTTCCAAGACAAAGTTCAAAAGACAGGTCATGGGAGGAAGAAGGCGTGTGTGTGCCAGTGTGTGTGTGCGTGTGTCAGTCAGCTGTCGATGCAGCTGGACACATCAGAGAGGGGGCTTTATCGACAGACTTTGGGTTCTAATGATTTCACCTTATTTAACAGGCATCTGAAGAGACGACTATGCTAATTGTAACAGGGATCGCCACTTTGTTTGGGGGTGGGAGGTGGGCTTCAGGATGAAGATGTGTGCATGTTTGTGTTTGTACTGTGAGTTTTTGAGCGTACACCTGCGTGACTGTCGGAGCACAACGCGACAACTGTCTGCAGTCGGAAGTGGGAGGACCGACTTATCGTACTGGGAAAGAAAAACAAAGTATGCGTCGTGTGTCGCATTTTGTGTGTGTGTTTGAATGTGAGTATTGAAATCAGCCCTTTGATGCTTCAGCCTAAATGAGTCCCGTGGGAGGTGAGATTCGTCGGATTAACTCTTTTTCCACCGGTCGTTTGAGGGAAGGACACACAAACACACACTCACACTACAACACAAAGACATGATAAAATATAGTGAGAGGAATTACAAACCTGAGTTAGCCAAAGCGATTGCCTTGAGAGTGACAAATTCCTCCTTCTCTAGTTTCATAGTTTTGTATTTCTTGACCAGCTGGAGGATGGCGTTGTTCAGGTCCAAAAGACCAGCTAGTTTCGACTGGTCCTCGTCCATTATGTAGTCCTCAGCGTACACCAACTAGGGGACAAACGCAGAAGGGTGCAGAGGACGCAAATGAGCCGTTGCACTGATACAGATTATGCCGCGAAAGAAACAAAAAAAAGCAAAACCCAAGACACTAACTTTGTCTTCGAAGGACAGTGAACGGTAGACGACACGCAGGATCAAGATCTCCATCCATGCGCTCTGCAGTAGACTCATCTGGTCCGCCAAAGACAGCGTGGAGAACCCTGGTGATGACAGGAAGACACAAAACAAAGGAAATGACTGTTAATGGACAGACAGGTTAAACAAAGGAGAAACCAAGTCAGCTGTATTTGTTGAAGAGATGCAAAAATACATCCGTTCATTTTCAGAGTTTTGCTTGGACTGTTATTACCGTTATTTTTCTCGCAAATATTTTGGTTTATGAACAAATTGACTGAAAAGTAACATTTGGAGGAAAAAGCTGTCCAACTTGGGAGAGGCTCATCTTTCTCCTCGTCTATGCCCAGCCTCCACCCATCCACTTGACTAAAGGACTCCTCATTCTCCTCGTCTTATTCCTCCTTTTCTTCTTCCTCCTCTTCCTCTCTCCCCTGTGCCCGGGGCTGTTCTCGAGGGAAAGGCAGGCCTTATCTCCCCCTGACACAACCTCCATGGATCAATGCTGGCCATCGCTGCTGCACACCCTAATTGCTGCTGTGGCATCAAAACTCCTGCTTTCTCTGGTGTCAATCCATGTCTTTCTATTTGCCTACGTCTATATCTGTCGTCCTCTCCAACCGCAATCCATGCCTTTTTTTTATCTGTCAGTGGCTGTCTAACGCTGACCAGCTGTGCGTCTGATTTGGTCTTCACTATTTCTCCATCTGTCTTGATAAACCTCTGCATGCATGGACACTCACCTTTTTCTTGGCTTTCTGTCATACACTCACATTCTGTTCTCTATATTGCGTTTTTGTTATGCGTACTTTTCCTTATCTGCGCCATACGATTCCGTTCTTGCTTAAATGTAGCGGGCTAAAGCTTGTTGTCGCTCCTTGCGCTGTCTATTTCTTTAATGGAACACCTGCCCACTCACACCTTTCCACACAGCTGTCCTCTCCTCACACACCTGTCCGTTCACACCTGCCTGTCGGTCTGTGTGTGTATCTGAGTTTGCTGTTGTGCGTGCGGATCTTCGTAGGAAAGGCAAAGACAGTGGCGCATATGAGCACACCTGTCAGACCTCACTGCAGCCCTCCAGTGTGTGTGTTTGTGTGTGTGTGTCTGAGTGTGTGTGTGTATTTTAGAGGCACATCCTGCCAGGGGAAGCGGGAAGATAAGAAGGAAGATATTTCTTCTTCAACATCTGCTGCGATGTGCCTCCTCTTGAGATGGTAGTCCGTGTGTGTGTGTTTGTGTGTGTGTGCATTAAAAGCTCTTATCTCTTAGTGTGTTGATAGGTAATGGCAGGTGTCTCATTATGTCCAGGTTGCAGGCTATTGTTGTTTGTAATGTGCTATAACTCATTCTATCTGTAATTGTTAACATCTCCCGCAGATGCACACTAACACACGCACACACACACACACACACACACATATATACATATATATATATATATATATATATAAGCATATATATGTACAAGAGT
>JAPTYQ010000018.1:20919295-20930176 GCA_029814465.1 Ostorhinchus cyanosoma | reverse complement strand
CTCCTCTCCTCTCCTCTCCTCTCCTCTCCTCTCCTCTCCTCTCCTCTCCTCTCCTCTCCTCTCCTCTCCTCTCCTCACACCCCATCCTCTCCTCCCTGTCCAGCTGGAGGTGTTTTTTTGGTGATTACCTGCAGTTTTATTGGCTAATGGGTTGAAACATACCAATATGTCTGCCACTGCCCATCTGAGCCTGGCCTTGCTTCCAAGCCAAGGTACACACACCGACACACATCCACACATAAACACAGGCATATGCACACAGACATACACATTAAACCTGCACTCATTTACATGGATGCACACAAGCCCACACACAGACACGTGGGCTAACACACACCTGAACTGTCTGTAGATGAGTTTGGCTTGCGTGATAGCCAAGGATAATGTCATGACCCATTTGTTCCAGTGGATCCAAGAAGCTCAGTCTGTATCCAAACCAATATTAACAGTAACACTGTAGCAAGAAATGTGAATACAATCGATTCATAGGAAAATTAGTTTATAAAACCACTTTATTTTATATACTTATTAATTTTGTTGTGTCTATGTATTGTACGTTAACATTTGGTGATTTCCGAAACCACATATAGCATATTTTATTTATTTTTGCATAGATACCGACCTGGACTGTATGATTTTATTTCAGATTGTCTGTGTATTCCTCATCCTTATACTTTTGCTGTTAATACTAATGTATTTCCTCGCTAGCGTGACAATGGCTGTGTGATTAGCTTTGAAAAGTCATGACCCATAACCTATAACTCTGGCATACTTGATCTGCAACATGTCCACTACAGGAGAAGGGAGGATTACAAATAGAGTGAAAATGAGACAACAACATTGAGGAGAACAGAGCATGGCTTTGATTCTAGTCAAGGTCAAACACCAAAGAGACTCTACTGTCAACGTGGCATCATATCTATGTGTTTGCTGGGATCTTGTATTTAATCTGTTACTGTGCCCCCACCTATGTGGCCTTTAACAAGCTCTCTAAATGAAATGAGACAGGTGGAATTGGTCAACTATTAGACATTGTGCTGATAACAGATGAATAAGGGGTTAAACCTATATACAGTGATTACAAGGTCATATGTGAGTGTCAGTGCACCCTCCATTCATGTGTGTTGGTGTCCATGTGTGAATGGGCATCTGTGAGTTTGTGTGTGTCTGCTTTTATCTCTGCATGTCTGTGCTGTGCTTCAATCTCTTTGTCAGGATTGCACTGTGTCCTGATCTCATCCCATAATAAACACATACAGGTCATCCCTGCATACTGGTGACCATCTACTGGATGTAAGACTTCCACACCCCCACACCTTCTCTCTCCCTCTCTCTCTGGGGCTTTACTGGGAAAGCTGCTTATCGGAGGAGAAAGAAAGCAGCGACAGATAGGTGGATGGATGGAACAGCAGATAGATGAATCCTGTCTGATATGACTGACTGACTGACTGACAGACTAAATGGATCAATGTTGGCTGGCTGGTGGCTTGGTTATTCCATTGGTAGACTGGGTGAAAACAAGCCTGTGCTGCCAGCTGAGACACAAAAATGGCTAATCATTGAACAAGCATTTTAAAATTACTACCAAACTGACTTTTTTAGTTGCTAAACTTTCCTTAATTATGTATTAATTAAAGTGCTTCCAATTTACTGTATGTGAAAGGGTAGAGAAGGGATAAAACGGTGCAGCTGAGTACTATTTGGACACTGACAAAAGTTGAAGAACATAATCCAAATATCTGTGTATATTATTCTCTAATTGTTCTTGGATGACTATGTAGAATTCATAATTGTTTCATGCATGAATTGCTTAACTAAGTCCAGCCATCAATTTTATGTTTTTTCTGATCATCCTTATGACTTGAAAGACTTATTAGTTCTAGACTTCATATCCACTCAGATATCCCCATATTGTAGCTCTTGTTCTTCATCCTTAGAATTTGTAAGGTAATTTCAATACAAAGCGCCTCACAAATACTAATAATCTTCCTCTTTTTTGACATCTGTTACTTCTTTCCATTGCTATAAGTGATCTTTATTTTCTTTAGTTGAAATAACCTGTTCAAGTTCCACTTCCTTTCAGTACTAAGTTGATTGTAATATTTGAAGTCAAACTGCTTTAATAACTCTTGATGCTTGATATATTCTTTGGCTTTGTAACAAATGTCCTTATACAATAATTGAAAAAAAGTTATGCATTTCTGTTTTATGTGTTTTTGAGCTTTTATCACCCCTTTGAAACTGAGAAACTCATTCAATTTGTGCTCAAACTTCCAGGTGTACTTCTTATACGTCCTAACAAGAGAAAAGCAAAGGATTACTGAGCCTAATTCCCGGTACTCTTCTCATTATGTGGATTACTGCTCTATCCCTTCTCTCCTTTACCCCCTTACCTGAACTCCTGACCCTCTGACACGACCTCTGACCTTTCTCTGACTCTGCGTTATCACCTAGACAACAGGCTTATGGCGAACACTCCTGTGAGGCATTAGCAGCTAGATCTGGGAATGCAAACACAACCTGGAAATTACTCTTTGCTGTTGATGAAGAGGTCAAGGTTGAGGGTTAAAAAGAGGCGGAGGTCTGAGAGTTGGATGTGTGTGTACATGTGCATATATGAGAACAAGCTGAATGTAAAAAGGGAAAGGAAAAAATAGAATAGGGGCGCGTGTCGTGGTGGCACATTTAGCAGAAACTCATACTGTATAAAAATCTGGGTTCACATCTGGCCTGGGGCTTTCATCATATGTCCTGGATCTCTCCTTGTCTCTACTTTGAACTAACATATGACCGATAGTTAAAAATAAAACCAGAAACCCCTAAACATTGAAGAAAGAGGAGCAGATACTGTAAAATGGCTTGAATATATGCATATACTTATGAAGGCGCATTTGATTAGTGCATTTTCTTCTAAAACTAAATTGCGCTTCATTAATTCTAAAATCTGTGTATTTTTAAGGAAGTTGACTGTTAAATAGGAGGCGCATTACTATTGAAGTTCCCTGTTAAGTTGTAATGTTTCCATATATTACATTATGTCTGACTGGAATTGGAAACAACTCAAATCAACAACTGCAAACTGGACAAATCACACTTCATCATTCAATCTATATTTTGCTTTTAAATAATAACCTAAAATGCTAGAAAAAAACTGAATAAGCAGCCTTGTGAAAAACCAGAAACAGTAAGAAGACATATGAGACAAAACTGTTGACACACAAATAAATGTGATGATTTCAGATATAAAGATAAAATGAAAGCCAACCTTGGATAGTGCGTTTGAAGAAAGCCTTGCAGGCCTCACAAGATGCCACTCCATAGTGGTACCCTGACGCAATGTCCCCACACACCAGACACAGCCTTTTGGGCATCGAATTCAACATGTACTCGCATTTAATCTGTGAGTCTTCCCCAATAGTTGATGAACAGTCCTCATAACGCTTCGATCCAGGTCCACCAGCGGGACCCAGGGGCCCTGCGTTGGAACCATAGAGACTTGGGGAGTCTAAGCCATTTGGGTGACCGTTCATCGTGGATGAATAGGAGCCTGAAGCGTCACTGGAGCCACCAGGGGAGTGATGGTTTAGACTGTCAGTCAGGGAGGCAGGACTAGACGGCTCAGTCTTTATGTAAGAGGACGGACAGTTTGACTCAAGGTGGCGCTCCTTACTGGACATTCTGCAGAGAAGCCTAAAAGAGTAAGACAGAAGAAATGGGGAAGAAGAGAAAAGTATTAAATGAACACGTATACAGACTTTAGATAAAGGAAATAGGTTTGGGAAAAAGAAAGGTATGTAATACACAGACCCACATTTAAACCATTGCATTGTGTTGTTATATACCGGTTATAGATGAAATGACAGAGGAAAAGAGACTTTAAACCAAAAAACAAACAGGAGTATTGTAGTTTAAGTAGTGGCAGAGAGGAAGGCATTTATTCTACCGCCCAGTCACACAAACACATACACATGCTTGAGGCCGATGGTCATCCGTCACTCTCCAGTCAATAGCGGCTTGTTCTACATGAAGGTAATCAGTGAGCAGCTTCTCTGCTGCTCAATCATCCCAAAGACAGCCTCGCACATACATGATGCTCACATGCACAAACACACACATGGATACACACTTTAGTTAGGAGAATATGTGGAATATTCAACATAAAAAAACAAAGTAAGAGAAAGATATTGTCTTGTACTCAGTGGCAAAATGTTATTGTCTTCCTCTTCTCATCTCTTGTAGTTCTCCCTGTCTCCTCTCCTGCGTTTCCTTCCTCCTCTCCCCAAGGAGGCTTACTGGTGTCTTGTTAATGGCAGTTGTAATTAACAGCTATCTTCTCTCTGTCCGTATCTCTCCACCCCTCCTTTTGTCTACCTTACTATCTATCTGCCTGTATCCCTATCACTTCCTATTCACTGCCATCTCTCCCTCTCTCTCTCTCTCTCTCTGTCTGTCTGTCTGCCCACTCTCTCTTTCCTCTCCTCTTTGCATTACTACTCTCTATTCCTTTAACCCTGCCCTCACTCCCGTCTCTCTCTTTTCATTGTTAAAGGCAGAAAGCACAAAAGGGGTTTTTAATTAAGGCAGGATGCTGCTAAACGAGGGGCTTCTAAAGTCCAGTCGGCCTGTAAAAGATCCCTGTTCTACAGGGACCCATAAAACACAGACAGCGCCTTGACGGTGAAGCCAGTTGGTGAAGGAAGGGTGGGGGAATGGGGAATGGATATAGTCCGGAAAACAGGTGGAGAGACAGGCAGAGACAGACAGAATGGGAAAGAGGGAGGGAGGGGGGTCAGCTAAAATGACTGATGACAGACAGTAGTTTCTGGTTGTTCTGTTTTTAATGTGCCCTGGTGTTTTAATGTGTTTGATGTGCTAAACCTGTCCTGTTCCACAAGCCACAGCGCACTCCGAGGTAAAATACTAATTTCCTTCAAATTCAGATATTTCTTTAGACCCAATTTTTCCTTTCACAAAGTGACATGACATTTATGATGTACAATAGTTTGGCCTTCCCCCCCTTTTCATCATATATTTTATCCCTTCCGTCTTCCCTTTCCTCCCCTCGCTGCAGGTTTCTTTTAATTCCATGACTCCATTAATCGTGGCTTTCACCAATGTCTATAAATCCATTAATCTGATGCTAAGGTAGGCCTTTAGTTAAAAAAGGTTTGGATACAAATCATGGCGAAAATCATCGAAATAAGGAAAAGAGAGAGTCGATGAGGGGATACAAAGGTGAGGAAGAGGTGAACGAAGCAAAATAAATAAATGTAGATGGGGAGAAGTGATGTGACGGAGAGAGACTGCACAGGTTTGTCGGGCAAAATGAGGAAAAAAACAGTTGTGACAGGAAAAGAAAGTACACCCATTTAAGTAGATGATGTGATGGTGATGATTTAATCTCTCCTTTTTCACTCTTTATGCTCTTTTGTGCCCCCTCCCTTCAACCGTCAATCCCTCTGAGTACCATTAAGTGAAAGAGTTTAAGTGCCAGAAGATCTCAGGCGTTTTTTCCCCTTCTCTCTCTCAAATTCTCATCTATCTCTTTTCTCTCTTCCTTAGCAATCCTCCTCTCCCTCTCTCATATCTTTCCTCTGTGCTCTCTCTCCCACACCCTTACTCTGCTTATAAATGAAAAATAATGGCAGTCAAAGGGGGAGGAATAAAAAGAATAAAAAGAACACATGCGTGCAGAGGAGAGGAGTAGAGGAAAGAAGATTAAGAAATCACAGCGAGTGCGCTGTGCTGAGCGAGAGGTTGAATGCATTTATGTATGTATGTTATCAGTATAATTATGGTGCTATGTAGCGACGGCTCAGTGCTGAAAGAGCAGTCTTATTGTGCCTGTCTGCTCCTTGGATGAGTATGGAGAGAAGAGGAAGGGTTTGGCTCTTTTATTTTTATCAATTCTTGATGTTTTAAGTATTTAAAGAGATTTAAATAAAGAGGGAAAAGAGTGTGTTTCTTTTTTCTTTTTGTATTTTCACAAGGGGGTGAAGACGTGCAGTGTGTTATGAGACGATTACAGAAAAACATAAAGAGGAACAGTAATCAGATTTAAGTATTAGCTGTTTCCTTAATGCTGTTAGAGAAATCATTTAAAATTTCATTTTCCCTGCCATTTTGGTATTGTTATCCTTCATGAAAAAAAAAGTTTCTTTGAACCAGCCATATAAATGAGAGTAAATCTACTAGTGTAAGTAAACTGTTTATTCCTCTTCTTTTGTATATCATTGCTTGGAATACAAATTAACAAGTATATTGAAGACCATGCAAAACAATTTCAGAAGAAACCCAGGCAAAGGGAAAAAAGGTGCTGTTTAGTTCCAGTATGTATCAAATATTCAGCGAGGCTATTTACTTCTTCCTTACTGAGGGTGACCACACACACACACACACACACACACACACACACACACACACACACACACACACACACTAGAAAGATTACCACCTTCCCTTGTCTCCATTTCCAGCTCAATCCCTGTCATTTTCTCTTTCTTTTTTCATCTTACTTCTTGAAGGAAAGTGTGGCGACTCATGAAAGTGGGGTACATAAATATGCGGTGGTATAGGGAGAAAAGAAAGACACTGAAATTTAAGAAAGGAAGAGAAGAAAGAGAAAAGAAAAGAAAAGAAAAAGAAAAGAAAGAGGAAAAATGAGTGGTTTTTTTTTCTGTGTTTTCAAGGAAGGAAGGTATGACAAGCTGTCATTAGAGCAGTGGGCTGATGCAGCGCCCTGACAACTGGCAGGGACAAACATACAATCATCGTATTAGACCAACAACTCTCAGCCTCACGCCTTTAGTCTGTGTTTCTGTGTGGACTCGCACAATTTTATTATATATAATCTTTTTGCAACTGCCTCGCTAGATGGCAGCCATAAACACAAACCGATTCTAAAATAAGTCTAACCTGCCCCCCCCCAGGTAGAAGAGAAGAGAAGAGAAGAGAAGAGAAGAGAAGATTTAGAAGTTTGCAAGACAAAGTAGGAAAAAGGTACAAAAAGCAAAACAAAAAACAAACACAAACCATAAATCAAAATGGATTTTGACATTATATAGATTTTGATGTAAAACACTCAATAACGATCCAAATCTTTTAAAAAAGTAGTTATTGCTAATTTACATCTAACTACATTTGATAAATCCAGAACACACAAGTGTACAGAAATGACACGCTCTTGTGCCGTCACAGCATTCTCAAGACCAAATTCACATGGAAATAAAAACGAGAAGAGAAGACACATAACCGGAGAGATGGAAAAACAGAGAGGGAAGAGAAGTGGTAGCAGTAGAGACAGAGAAAGGAGAAGTGCTGACAATGTAGCTACCACGGATTGGCTAATACCTTTCCATCACACCAAGCATTGTGCTCTCGATGCTGATAAGAACGCACAGTCCAATAAGCAAAAAAAAAAGAGAGAAAGAGAGAGAGAGAGAGAGAAAACCTTACACAGGTCTATCTAGAAGCTTTTGGATGGATGAAGAGTAAGGTAAGGATGGAAAAAAGAAAATGCATTGAATTAAATCAATGAGTAAGGAAGGAAATAGCAGTAAAATGCATTTACATTTCCATAGTCAAATGAATACAATGATTTCATCAATAGACGGAATTGCTTTTTCAGCCCCCCTACTCATGTTTATTTTTTTGTATTTCCCTGCTTTTTCTATTTTACCGCCTTTTCAACTTCCTCCTATCTGTGGAGGGTTGTTGAACTGCTTGTCAGCTTGTTAGTTCGATACCTGCGCTGGCGAGTGTGTACACATGCACACATGAATTGTTGGCTGCGCACTTTCACTTTGAATGGAGTGTGTTACCACTGTTGTTAAAATTACAGTGGGAACACCCTTTGTGCAGACTGATTCATACACGCACACACAAAATCTGTGTTTTACATGCACATTATGTAAGGTGTCTGCATAGTTTCAGGACCTGAAATTGAGCAGCAGAGAGATTGCTGTTGATGTGTAGCGCTGGTGTGTGTTTGTGTGAGCGAGCATGTTTGAGTTAAGCTCCATAGACTCACAGTGTGTAGAAGATTATAGTTGTTTTCAGGGACAAAATGAATAAAAAACATGAAAACTCCAGTGGTGACAGTCAATCTAAACCACTCTCCCTCCTACTGAGCTCTCTCTTGCCCTCTCCTTCCTGCTCTCTTTGGGTCTCTCTCTCTCTCTCTCTCTCGTTGTTTCTACTTCTCACACACAAACACACTCTATCATTGTTTCAGTTTCTTGTACATCCGCACCTTGTCACACACACCCACATAAACACACACCCACATACACACACGCCGGGGAGCAGATCAATTGTTACAGTGTTAGTCGGGCAGGAAACCTGTAATTCACTTCATTGGCTGCAGAATAAACCCCTGATTACATACAATCAATGTGATAATGGCTAAAACACATTCTGCCCAATGGGCTGTTGGGCTGTAAAGACCAGCAGAGTAGAGGAAATGCGAGCAAGGGTCTATATTCTTGAATGTGTGTATCTCTGTGTCTGTGTGTCTTGACATGAATCTTAATGTGACCAACTGGTACCAAACTGGTGATGTACACCTTTCATGTGCACAGCTATCCACATACTCTACACAACCACAAACACAGGTGTGAAATGAATTGGATAAGACTCACGAAGGCGCTCTACTGGGGCTGAAGCTGTTATGGTGCAACCTGGGGTTTATAAAGTTTACACACACACACACATTCTCTAGATGTGAATGGATAACCAGTGGGAGATAGCACACACAGGGCAAGCTCAGCCAAATGCTATTGATTAAGAATCATGTGCTTTCCAAACTGTCATGTTGTGTCGGTAGATATCAAAGCACTTCTTGTATCACAATCTTCACTTGGTGTTTTGTTAGAACCGCTTCACGTACTTTCTTCTGATATTGCTGCGCTGCTTTTTTCCCACTTTTTTTATTGAAATGTGATTTTATTCCTAATGCTTCCATGTTACAGTCTTATATGGTCTGAATAAAGGATGTTTTCTACTTGAAAGTTCCTCTAATGTTGCTGTGCTGACTGTATGTAAGTAAAACTATATGAAGAGGTTGATCTTGTTCAGGTTGGAAAGAGAAAGCGGTACAGTGCAAACCCTGTGTGTGTGTGTCAGATGGGAATCTTGATGATTTAGGTCATTTTCTTGTGGAACAGTAGCTGATAAGTGTGTTGCTGCCAGGCACTATCTTTGTCACCATGTCTCTCTCTCTCCTTACCTCTCTCTTTGTCTCTCTCTTTCCCTGTCTCCTTTATCTGCGGTGTGTCATTGTATTTGTGAGGGTGGTTGTCTCCTGTAAGTGCTTCAAACCTCTACAACAGCTCAGCTCCCATACAGTGCGCTGCACATAACAATACCTTTAACACAAACTGCCTGTGAACTACATTAAAAGATGTTATTTGCTAAATAAACAACTAAACACATTAGTGCACACTGAACAGGAAATTGGGTTAATTTCATCCTACTTTGGGGCTTGGCAGACCAATGTCATACATATCACGTACTTGCAGTGACCTCCAGCTTTTTTACTGGAAACACTGAAGAGGGGAAATCAATGAAATTATTGAATGCATCCTCATCTTAGGTGAACCTTTTATCAAAAATTCTGGATGTGGCAACCATGAAAGTAAGAAATCCTCCTAATTATAAGATGAAATGAAAGAAATCTACATTATATTTATATTCATATGGATGCATCTACCCTAAGACACTGGATTCGATGAGACAAAAGAAAAATTGCTGACATTTATTTACATGTTGTTGCTTTGTAGCATCTGTCCAGAGGTGCACTGCAGGCTGAAAGGTCACTGACCAAGGTTATTGTTTGTCTCGCTTTTATTTGTGTGTGCATGTATGGATTACCTGTGTTATCACTAAAAAGTCCGGCTGCTCTTCCAGATACTTGCAGTTACTTATATCAAACACATATTCACGCATGCTAGCAAATGCACGGCATACCCATGTTAAGCTGTTCATGTACAAAGAGGTGCACCATCTCCACCCTCATACTTAATTGGAGAGACCTGGGCAAGGTGCCGTTTCAAATGAAATTGCACAGAAGTACAATAAAAAAAAAAGTGTTTAAAAAAAAATAAAATATCCCCTATCGGATTAAAAGCACATTTTATTAAGCAGATGGTGAAAGAGGATTTCCACTCTAGTAAATATGACAGGGCTTTCAAATGTGACATGGGAGGGAGGTGGAGCAAAGGGAGGGGAGGAAGAGAAAAACAGACTAGGAGGGAATAGGAAAAGAGAGCGCAATGCCGCAAAAGTGTGTGTGTCTGTGTGTGTGCAGTATAATGGTGCAAGATTTGAGGAGGAGAAGGGAAAGAACTGGAGAATAAGAAATACAGGAGAAGTGAGGAGAGGAGAAGGGAGAGAGAGGAGACTCAAGTGAGCAGAGCGCCAAAGCTGCATTCTTTAAGCAGATCAGATTTGGGGAAATTGGGCTGTCACTACAGGATTGTGATGATTTACACCTATCCATCACAGGGGCTGAGAGTGAAGCAGTGCCAGAGTATGTACAATAATGCACTGCATCTGTAAAAAGACTGAAAACGTCCCTAAATATGCTCATTGCGTAGAGTTTGATTTCCCTCTAAATATCCCAGGACGACAAGGACATGGGCAGAGATATAACAGAAATTACTTACTACCTTAAGTTTATTACTCTTACATGATCATATAACAGAGGAAAAAATCAGGTGAATATATTTGATTTAACAGCAAACAATAGTAAAGTAAGAAAACATGAATTATGAGCTTATGTTCCCATTTCCCTACTGTGTTAAAAATGATGAATACACATCATGGCACATTTTGAAATGAAATGATCTGTATTGTCACAAGCTGCTGCTGACACTCGTCCCC
>JAPTYQ010000018.1:20900288-20911636 GCA_029814465.1 Ostorhinchus cyanosoma | reverse complement strand
ACACACACACACACACACACACACACACACACACACACACACACACACACACACACACACACACACACACAGGAATACAGTCTGCGTAATTTGTCTGCAGCTGATTTAACAAACAGCAATAGTTGCAAAGAGTGCAAACAGACAGGCTGGCAAAGTACAGACAGGAAGACAAAGAATGGCACAAAGGCCACCATGGAGACAGACAGACAGATGTACAAGTATAAACTTGGAATCAGTATCCAAGAATATTTTTTCAGAAATACGTTTGCAAATTCCTGTCAAACACAATTCTCTGCACGTGTGTGCTCATGCATCAGTGTATGCGTCAGACTGCTAATTCGAGCGCACCCCGGCTGTGTCTAACGTCAGTACAGTTTTACCAGTTTCAGCTCTGAAAAAGGCTTTCAGACTGAGGGAATATAAAAGTAAGAGCACCGGAGGAGGGACTGCTATCCGTCAATCAAGCTCATCGCTGTCGTCAGGGGAGAAGCTGTCGTTGGGGTGATAAGGTCACCACGGGCAATAGACTCAAAATCATCCTTTGCAAAAATAAATTAATTAAATAAAACAGACAGAGAGAAAACAGGGATGGTACTTATTGTAGAGGTCAAAGCTGAGGCAGGGTCAGAGGAGGTAGAGTTTATAATGAAATTGGCTGGGTGGCCTACATTTAAACAAAAAGTATCAGGGGAGAGTGGCACGAGCCCGCTAGACGGAAAAGCACTTTATTACAGGAGGACAAAATATAAGACACCAATTCAGAAATGGGAAACAGATGTCACAACACTACTTGTAATAATAGTAAAAGTAATGTAAAATGAATAAAAAGACGCCTTCAGCTAATGCTTTGCATTCTGAGCATGTACAGTATGTTTTTTGCATATCTGCAGATAAGTTCATATAATTATTCTTAGTTAGTCTCAGGCTCTTAGTTAGTGTTCAAACATTGCTGCGGGAGAAACACTTAAATTCATTTGTTTTTTTAAGGCACTGACATACTTTAAGGCTATTAGTTATTCTTGTTTTTCTATCATTACTGTTGGTTGAATTTTTGCAGGGTTTTCTAGTATGTGAGCTCTGCCTGGCACTGTGTATCAGTAAACATAGGAGGGTGTTGGTATATGTCACAAACGGATAGACACATGTTTACCACACACACATTTGTGTGTACGTGTACGGCGTTGTCCCGCTGTGGGCCGGGTAGACTGGCAGGCAGACAGACCAATCACTTGTTTGACAGCCATTCTTTCTTCTACACCTCCATCCATCCACAGACCTGGGTTGGCTCGGCAAGAGGTGGAGGGCCCGAGTGTGTAATATGTAGGTTTTAGTTCCACTCTGGTGAATAGGAGGAATCGATATCTTGCTGCTGCTGCTGCTTCAGACACTTATTGGCTTTGGTTGCGGTGTCACAATGCTATATAGACAGACAACACTTAATACTGCCTTTTTTTTATTGGGGAGTGTCCCGGTGTCACACCGGACTAAGGTACATCCAGTACTATATACTTGTGATGATGTTAGTCTGAATCCCCTTCCCAGCCCTTCCAGTTGTATACGTACAACTTAAATAACTGTAGATCCCACCAAATAGACACAATAAAGTCACCTGAAAGCTAAAGTTATATATGTTTCGTGAAATGCAATTTTGAAAATAAACACTAAGAACAATTTATTTTAGGTGAAATTCTAATATAAATGAATATTATCATCTGCGTAAAATATTTGCATTCTGTTTAAATCAACTTCAGTGCACCATTTGGATTACCTCGAAACCAAATGTTAAGGATTACAAAGAAGGATGTGCTTGTTCTACAGTTTACAGTTTAGTCAGACAATCGGATATTTGTCATCACTGAATAGAAAATAAAAAACCATACAGTTTTGGTTAGAACTAAAAACTACTTTAAACAGATCGCCAGAACCAGCAGAACTGGGTGGTGAGATTTCCTATTAAATACAAAAAGAGGAGTCCTCATTCTATTTAATACATGAAAATTATACGCAGCAAAACATATATGACTCACATTTTAGCGGTACCATGCTCGACATCGTTCATGTTTAGTGTCTGAGTAAAAAGTAATAGTAGAGAACACAGAGAAGAACAGCTCCTGTGATTCCACCCTGTATGTGTGTGTGTAAAAAAGTAGAGAGATCGTGGGTGTCTTTCTGATGCTCAGTGACTCGCTCATGTGTTGCTGGCCCATCTGTGAACAGAATGACCATGACACAGTATGTGTGTGCGTGTGTGTGTGACATGGTGATGCAGTGATTGATGAGACAGTTGCCATTCTTGCTAATGCAAAACGCACCTATCCCTGAAGGGAGCAAATGCCACAACACACACACATGTACACACACATACACATACACACACACACACGAGGCGGCTACTGCCCTACCTAATTACCCCTCTCGTCAGGGCAGTGTGATGGCTTCCAGTCACACAGAGTATGCAATAAATATCTATACGTGTAGTTTCTTAAACACAATGACTTTCGTAGAATAAAAATAGAGAAAAGAGGGGAAAAAAACCTGGACAAAGAAAGCAACTATATTTTGAGTGATTTTGAGTGATTTAGTGAATAAATACACATTTCTGTATAATGTTTACTCAAACACTTTTTTCCATTACTTCTTGTTTATTGCTGCGGTAGTACTTGAATTGCAATTTTATTATAAAAGAGCCCAGTAAAATGTATATGTATATAAAGATGGACAGATGGGTGATAAATTAGAGGAAAAACCCGATGGGGCGGTCTCTTTCAGGATGACAATGTCCCCTCTCATAGGTCATGAAAGCTCACATGGTTTGATGAAAGTGATGTGAATCATATGCTATGGCCTTCACAGTCACCACATCTCAACCTAATCGAACACCTATGGGAGATTATGGACACAACATGTTACACAATGTTCTCAATTAAACATCAAATGAGGGAATGAGAGAAAAATGGTGTTTGTTCCTTTTAGAGTTTACAGACTGTAGAATCAATGAAAAGGAGTATTGGAGCAGTTCTGAGGGCATGTGATGCTTCAGCATTTTACTAAAATATATGTGTGTAATACATTTACATCATACAATTGCTAAAGATGTGTTAACATTAAGAGTGTTTGGCAGCTCATAAAGATTTAAAGACATTCGTGGTATGAACATATGTAACACACAGTTGTGTGTCTATGCTCCTCCGCCTGTCTGCATGTGCATGAGGGCAGGTGGGATTCGACGCAGCCCTCCGTAGACTGTGTGTGTGTGAGTGGATGTGGATGTGTGTGCACGTTAGCGTTAGCGACGGGAGCTGTTAGCGGGGCAGGCGGCAGATGGGCTGTCGGCCTTAATAGGGACTGAGCGGGTGCAGAAAGGTGACAGCTCCATGAGGGAGGGGCTTGTGGGGAGAGAGGGACAGTGTGTGGGTGTGGGTGTGCGAGGGGTTGTGAATGGTGAAGGAAGGGGATAAAGGGAAAATGAATTATCTGCGGAGGTGAAGAAAGGTGCGGATCAGCTGCGTAGCGGAACGCAACTCCTAAGGGTAAGAGGTGTGAAATTAAGTCATATATATATGTTTGTATGTATTTCTGACAGACATTAAGGTTATCAGTGTCTTAGATAATAAATATTTCCACAATGAATTATCTATATTTTATTATAAACAGGATCAAAATAAATTCATGATATGAGATAGACTACAACTTTGATTTCTACAGGATACTTTGAAAGGTTTGAACTTCCGCACATATGAGGGCTTTCCTCTTATGTTTTTAAAAAATCTAAATTATTATTGACATTATTAATAAACAATAACATTTAAACATAACTATTTAAGGAAAACAAACTCTTATATGAAAAAGTTAGTTTTTCCCTCAGCAATGGGAAATACAAACCACACAAACATAAACTCAAACCCACAATTCAGTCAAATCTGGACTCAGAGCTTAACACATATGCATAACACACACGCTTAATCATGTGCAATTTAGTCACTGATATAATCTGTTCGAAATGGAAATTAAGAAGCCCCCCCCCCCAAAAAAAAGGGAAAAAAACCTGCTTATGCAGTGTCACTGCAAAACCAGTTTCCTTGTATTGAAAATCATTATTTTGCTGTGAAGAAAAAACTGCTCTTTTACATCAGAGACACAGAAAGATAAAAAAAAAAAAGGAAAATCAACAAGAAACGAACAAAAAGTAGCGATTGCTAAATTAATCGTGTTGTGTTACGGTTAAAAAAAATTTTTTTATGGTACATGTTTGCGTGTTTTTTAAAGTCTAACGGTTGTATGTACCAGAATTAACAAATTAACTTATTACAATTTCCTCTTCCGCTTACGTGAGCTACTGTACAGCTTATAACGGCTTTAACTGTAAACTATTTGTCACATTTTGTTATTAAGTCTCTATTCTTCCATAAAAAAAAAGGCCTATGTTAGGCCCATGTTTGTGCACACAATAAATTTAAGACAGATGTACGACCTGCGAAAACAGCAAAGCAAAATACTTTTTTTTTTTTAAAAACCTTTGAGAAATATTTGAAACATTTGGTAAATTATACCAAAGGAAATGACCAGTGCACAGCTGGAATGAAAGAAAATGGGGAAAAAAATAAAACAAAATGTCTAAATAGAGGTGGGATGGTGGGTTGGCCTGTCATTCTTCCCCTATCAGGCACACACATGAAGCATGATGAGAGGATGAGAGGAGGAATATTTCACTGTCAGTCTGAGGGCAGCATGGCCATTCATTTTTTTCTTCCCCTCTTAGTATCTATCCATTTCCTCTTGCACTGCATTTTCCCCTTTTTGTCTGTTTGAACCCCTCCTCACACTGTCGAAACAAGGACAATTTAATCATTCTATAGAAAACGCCTGAGCATGTAGAGGGAGCGAACAACCCCTCCACCGGGATCTCCCCACGGACACAGGGAAAGAGAAGACAAACAGCAAAACAGGAAAAGGATGAAAGAAAAAAAATGACAAAGTGCAAACGACAAAAAAGACGTTTGAACCTGCATCATTCACTCAATCCTCTTTAACTCATGCACAAGCCCACATACCCACACATACACACACACACACACACACACGCACACACACACACAAACACACACTCGGCACCTCTCCATCTAAATCTGTTCTATTGTGGCTCAGTCTCTGCTGTCTCCTCCCATTAGGAGTGAGAGGCTGCATTAGAAGCCCTGAGCACGACACGATGGACACACACACACACACACACACACACACACACACACACACACACACACACACACACACACACACACACACACACATTCACGAAGCTCGTGATCTAAAGCGCAGCTCAATAGTTGACCCATAGAACTGAAATCAGATTTCCGTAACACCTTTACCTGAAAACACACAGACCACAGCAAAGACAATAACCAGTCTAAATATGACAGAGATTAAGCAAAGTTGATATTAGCTAAAATGAAAGAGTCTCTGGAATCGTCTGTTAATTCTTAATTTATTTTTTAACAAAAGGGGGTTCCGACTATGCATTGTTAACACTGTTCTCTTTGACTCACACTCCCTCTTTTTTTGTCTCTTATGTCTCTTGCGTTCGCTGCTCAAAACAGTGGAAAATAAAACAAGTCTTGAAAGAAATAAGGAACCAGGAAGAAGAATGACTCTAAGTCAAAGTAAAAGCAATTGGAAAGACTGTGATAATAGTATTAATAAATGAAGACACAATTTGACGTATGGGTGGTGGGACGTGGGGAATGAGAGGATGAGTGTTAGTGAAAGAGGGATGGGGGAAATGAGAGAAGATGAGAAGAGATGAGTGGCGTTGCTTCTCACTATATATCACTCTCCCTCTCTCTCTCGCTCTCTCTCTCTCTTCTTTCAATCAGTGCTTTGTCATTTGCGCACACACACGCACAGTTTTACCACCAGTGTGGTGTAATGGCTAATTGTGGTGAGTATGTGTGTGTGTGTCCCAGCTGGTATAGACCCTCTTACTGCTCTTTCAACACATAAAGGGTGGTATTAACCCATGACACCCACTTACACACCCACACACACACATACACATACACACACCCACAAACAAACCCACACACATTTGCACGTAGACTCACTTACTGATTGACTGAGCACAAATCAGAGAAAATCACACGATCAAGGCTGTCCGAGTTTGCCATGTCATCTCTCAGTGGTTCTCTACGCAAATCAAATGTGTGTGTTTAATTGTGCTTTGTCTGTAAGTGTGTGTGTGTGTGTGTGTGTGTGTGTGTGTGTGTGTGTGTGCGCAAATGCAAACGTGAATGTGCAGTTGCAGAATTGTTGGTTACTTTTAAATGCAAATCAACAAAATTCTACATATGGTTGATTCCTTCTGTGTGTGGGAAGGTGTGTGTTTGCATACTAGTGTGTGTGAGAGCATGCATGTGTGCGTTGATGCGTGCATGTGTGTCCAGCGGACCCCTAAGTGCTGGTGTCAGACAAAAGCAGCCCCCACCCCACCCTCACCCCCTTCCATCCCACCTCTTCCTCTGTCTGTCTCTCTCACTGCACCTCTCCCTCCTTACAGGACTAAATTACCGCTGGAATGACCGGACCCTTCACATGAGAAAGAGGCGGCTGTTGCTATAAGTGTGTGTTTCTGATCTGTTTGTGTGTGCGTATGTGCGTGTGTGTGTGTGTGTGTGTGTATGTGTGTAGATAGAGGCAATGAAAAAACTGACAAACAGCGAGTGTTGTACAGGGACGGACGGACAGGCACACAGGCACAGATAAAGAACAACACTTCCTCATACAGGCCACCCATAGGTCACACACACAAACACACACACACACACACACACACACACACACAGACGCACACACACAGAGCCAACAAATCAGCACGGCACATATTGACATGGTTTGACAGATGAATTAAGTAAATGATTTTATAAGGAGATTAAAAGGATTTTAATTTACGCAATCTCTCTTTGGTCCCCCTGTCCCTCCCTCCCCTCAGCTTTACCTCTCCCTCCCCTCTATCTCCCTCCAGTTTCTCTCGCTCATGAACTGAGGGGAAGAAAATCAGCGCACAGAGAAAAGACATGAAGAAACAATTTACAGACCAACGGATAAATACGTGTTAACCTTAATATCGGTCTATTTGAAGCAAGCATTTACATTTTTTTTTTTATCTTCACTAAATCCTTTTATAGTTTACATTTCCTCACTGCAGCTGAAAAATACACTGCAATGACCTTTTTTTAAATCAACGCAGTATTAATTAAGTATATGACGCAAATATTTATGTTACAAAGAGCAGATATTTTGAGTGAGATAGAGAGTGTGAACAGAATAATCGGCCTTCAGCTTTCACGGAAAATGTTTTTTTTTTCTCCTTAAAACAGGTTATGTCCGAAGGGAAATGAGAAAACGGAACCGTTCCGAAATCTTTAAGGCCTGCATATTCCTACAAAAATAATGTAGAAAAAATTATTTTGCCAGTTTGATTTCCTTCATTACCGTCACATTCGTGTGATTAGATAAAAAGAACACACTTAACACAGGCTGAATCACAACTGAGCGTTTTCATTTGCTGTAGATTATTTATTAACAAATACTCACACTTCAATTAAAGGTTCTGCTTATTAATATCCTTATTAATATAGTGTTGAGAGTTTTCATTAATGGCACCTTTTGATGGTTTAATTTCCAACAAGCAAAATTTTAACAATGAGGTGAAACCTTTTTTTTTTTTTTACTCACCTTTACAAAATATAAAACGTGTAACAATTTTGTGTAATTAAAAAAAAACATTATGACAAAAAAATATGATAAAAAAAAAAAAATCAGAGCAGCGGTGCTTCTCTGAGAATCATCTGCAGTAACATTTGCCTGACTGTCTGCATGGCCACTGCGCGACTCACCAGCCGTCTTCTCACTTCACACCCACTGACAAAACCCACTAAATCCACTAAAGTTGCTGTCGAAAATACGTCTTAATGATATGCAAATGGTATGTATAAGGTGGCATGAGGGGAATGCAATTATGTTAACAGCTTAAGTGCTTGTTGTTGTTATTATTATTATCGGTATGATCATCATTATCCCTAATATTTTAATTAGTCAAGGAAAGCAATGTCGGAGAGCAAAGTAGAGGAGGTCTGAGTTGAGCAAAAAAAAAAAAACAGCGGAGCATGGATGAAATGATGCGTAGATGGGCAGATGGACAGACAGACAGAAGAGAAGTTTTCTAAAATGTAGATAAGTGATTACACCTTCTGGACACTGGCACAGACTTACACAGGTAAAGCAGGCATATGCCACAGGGAAATACCGAGAATGAATGTGTGTGTTTCACTCAATATATTTGTGCTTAACTATGTGTTACTGAGCTTGAGCGAACACACATGAACCAAAACCTGGTGAAACGTTTAGTTTAATTTGCAAATCACATTTAGAATTGTATTTTTTTACCATTGAATTGATGGTAAAGCTGTGATTCTTAAACTACACTACATGAAACATCACAAAACAATCTACAGAATTGCAGTAAGGGTCTTGCTCCTCTCAAATATATTTAGAATAAATTTAATTCAGAGTTGTCTCTTACTGATGTGTCATTCGTTTAAAAAAAAAGTTCATTCAGATTCACAGAAACACAAAAACTTAAATAATTACACTCCAAACAAACAAACAAACAAACAATTAACATCAACAACAAATAAGAATAAAGTATCTGGCTCCACATTTGCAAACCCCTATTATTTAATTAAATTTGGGAAAAATATGAAAACAATAACTGAAATAATAATAAAAAAATATTCTTTTCTAATATAAAGGGATCTATTTCGTGTGATGTGCTTTAAGCCTAAAGATGTAAACTTGGAGTTTAGGTGAGAGTCAATGCATGTTAAGGACACACACACATTCAGTGGAGAGACACCTTTTAACCACAGAAAAAGAAAGGAAAATCATGTCAGATGTTGAAATTGTCATGTTTGAGAAACATGTCAGATGTGCATGAGCTTTTCCTTTTCTTTCAATTCAGTTCTTTAAACACAGTTTCTGTCGTAGGACACAGATTTTTACCAAGAGTGTGATTCAATGTAACTTACTGAAACTCATTTACTAAAGAGCTATGACCACTAGAACCAAAATAACCTGCACACACACACACACACACACACACACACACACACACACACACACGTTTTAATTTTTTTATGCATATATATTGTGAACTTCTTAAATTAAAGAATGGGTTTGCAGGCTGACCAGTATTCATGCCAGGACTGTATTCAAGCTGTTCACTCCCTAAATCACAATGATCACTTCAGCTAAATCCATGTGTGACTTGTGGTTTTAAAGGGGAAAAACTATGTGTATATTAGCATAAATTACCTTAATGTTTGACTTAGTTTGCCTTAATTGTGTATTTCCATGAAACACATCTTACATGTTAAACACACACACTACTGTCCAAGTCGCCAATCAATGAATCTGCCTTTCTACAGCATCTTCAATGCACACCTAAAAGAGCAAAGCGCTGGCAAAAGGAGCAGCTCAGCGGCACTTGCCTGTTTAGTGTGTGTGTGTGTGTAACTGTCTCTAATTCCTGTGCAGGCCACACGCTGAGTTGCCCGTCTGAAATTCAACCTCCTCTGGCATTTAAGAGCGCAGCTCTCCCCCTCGCCTCCTCCCTCCTCTCTTATGGGCCCTTCTCCTCCCGTCTCTCCACGTTATTCCCGTAACCTCACTGCCCTGTTACCTTGCTTATTCTCCGCTTGGATGGACACACACATAAAAACATACATGTGTGAGCAGAAACTCATGCACACATGCATAGATACAGGCAGACTCTGACAAAGATTGAGTGTTGTCCTACAAAGGCAATTTGGCTCAAAGTAAAACAATGTCTTAAAAACAGAGAAAGTGAAGAACAAAGTATGTCTCTGTGGTGTGGAGTGTGTGTGCATGTGTGTGCAGGTGTGTCAGTGTGTAAATCTTGCTCCCAGGTGGAGGGACAGAGATTGTGCTCTTCTAACCACTGAGTGAGAGCTGCTGTCCGGATACTGCAGCCACACATACATACACACAGAAACGCAGACAGTGAACGCGTGCTACCTGACAGCAGAAACAACCTTGACATGGTACCGGCCACCTCTGCTGCATACCAGCACATACACACAAACACACACAAACACACTCACACAGTGGGAGACGATGGCAATGAAAGTTGAATGATGGGTAAAGAGGTAAGATTAAAAGGTAAAATTTACCTACTCTTGTTCAGAGTGCATTAAAAAACACTCGGATAATGGGTGTCCTACCGAATCCATCGGCGATACCGGGTCATTGTCATGTCAACCTCCTCCGGGAAAAAACAAGAAAATTGTTTACAAAAATCAAAGTTTTTATATGTCTCCTCCCTCCTCCTCTTCTTTCTCTTGTCTCTCTCGGTCCTTCCTTCCGCTTGGAGGGAGCAATACAATTACCAGGCTCTGCGCTGCCTGCACTGATCGGCTCTGCGAGTGTGTGTGTGTATATGTGAGGGAGTGTGTCTGCGCGATGTGTGTATGTGAGAGCCAGGGAGAGGGGGCTATAGGCACACACACAGCCAGCCGGCGAGGCAGTTGGGACGGAAAGCTGTGCCGCTGTCCTAATCAACGACTTAAAGCCCCGATAGCAGCTCATGAATATTAAGCAGTGTTTTGCATATGCAGTCCCTCAGGTCCAGGTTGTGCTGTGATTGGTAGACACTGGACCAATTGCTACAGGGAGGGGTGGAGTAAGGGGTGGAGAAAAGCAGGGAGAGCAAGAGAGAGAGGGAGAAGAGCAGGTGGAGAGGGAGGGATCAGACAAAGAGCGAAGAGAGAGGGAGGGAGCAAAAAGGAGAGGAGAGAGACAGGTGAGGGAAAGATTTAAAGCAATACATCCCGCTCTCTTTCTTTCTTTGTCTCTTTATCGGCCAATCTTTGTGTTTCTGTCCCTCAGACCAAGTTTCTCTCACAAGCCTGCCTCCACTGCTCCATCTAAGTCCCATGCCCTGTGTTGGAAATGACCACACAGTCAGACAAGAAAAGAAATGTTGAGCAATGTTCGGAAACTTTTAGAATGATTGCCAAAAGTAATGTTTAGGCTAAGCTGCATTTTGAGAGAATTGCCCATATGTGGAGAGGATTATATCACCTCTGGAAAACACAAAATTGGCCTAATCAGACAGGAGATCAAAGCAAAATGTATAAGCTTGACACAGAGCCTAAATAATATGTCACACTGCCTAAACTCATGTACACAGACACACTTACTCACACACACACACACACACACACACACACACACGCACGCACGCACGCACGCACACACACACACACACACACACACAC
>JAPTYQ010000018.1:20887624-20898040 GCA_029814465.1 Ostorhinchus cyanosoma | reverse complement strand
TTTCTTTCTTTCTTTCTTTCTTTCTTTCTTTCTTTCTTTCTTTCTTTCTTTCTTTCTTTCTTTCTTTCTTTCTCACTCTCTTTCCAATGTTAAGATACTGATGCACACAGAGGGTGGAGAAGAGAGAGAGAGAGAGAGAGGAAGAGGGAGAGAGAGAGAGAGAGAGAGAGAGAGAGATGGAGAGAAAAAATCAGAAGGGTGGAAAGGGGGGATTCTAAGATGAAAGAGAGTAGTTGTGATTAGCAGGTTTGGAGGAGAACAGATAATAAAACATTTCCTGAAACCAATCTCTGCTTTGATGTATGTTTGTGCGTATGTGCATGTGTGTGTTTGTACAACACTGCAGCCTACTTTTCTCCCGTCTCATGCACACTAACAAACGAGTTAAATGCTAAACATCTCAGTTCTCTGAGCTGACAGCAGCAAGTTCATGTGCTTATTACTCCACTGAAAGATCCTGTTATTTGCTAATATATAAATTGCCATGCTTTCCCACTGCTCAAGACATATATGAAAAAAACCTTTTAACACAGAAAACAGCACAAAAATACACAATGTTCACAGATGATATTTACAGAAAAACACCAATGACTCTTAGAAACAACAGAAAGAACCCTAATGTAGGTGCCTTCACACATGTAGATGACGGTTGAATCTGACTTTAAAGCTTTAAAGTGATACTTCCCATGAAAAACATCTGAATAAAGGAAGAAAATATTATTATAGTGGTTTTTGTGTACAGTATATTGGCATTTCTCTAACATATGAGGTTAAGAAAATGCTTGACAAATAAGAGGTGATTGTTGAACAGTTTACTAAAGTCTACAAGGGAGAATAATTCATAGCAGGAACACAGAAGTCACGCAGATCATATGTGACATTTGAAAGCAGACACACACATACACCATATGTATGCAAACTCATGTAAACACAGATGCTCAAAGGTTCATGTACACGAACACACAAACACACATGGTTATGATGTATCCAAGGGCTTATAAGCATCGACAAAGATGAGTGTGAATCAATGCTGCCGTCACTACTGGGCAAACAAATCTTTTACCAAAACCATTCTCTCTAACACATACACACATACACACACACATATGCACACAATCTGCTATTTCTGTGTTTGTGAGGAAACAATAAGACTCATGTATGGAACATGTATTCAATGCTTTGTTCACCATGCATAACGTGAAAAATAGGAAATGTGTTTTTGTCTAAATTAATTTCACACATTCAAGGATCTTTTTTACATTCTCGTCCCTTCTCCCATCTTTCCTACTTTATCATTAAAAATAGAATCAATATTAACACTGAAGCATCAAAACACAGTATGAGATCTAATATTTTTTGGTCATGCATTATACAGATAAAATAAATATTATGGAATTAATTATTATATATGACATTGAGGAGCATCAAACATGCAAAAATGAGTCCACACATTAAATAGCTTAATAAAAACAACCCAAATCTGATTTTATACAAAACACTTTGTGGTTAATTTTATGTGTGTATGGAAGCACGATGTGTTGTGGTTGTTTATAGTTAAACATATTTAATGTCATTTTGTAAATTATATTTATGCAGTTTATGTCAAAAACTGAATTTGAGGACAGTGATAGTTTTACGATTAAATCTAAGGGTCTGGATTCAGAGTCAATACATTTATTATGTAAATTCTTATGGTAGTTCACTCATTACACACTACACAGATAAACCCACAATCTAGACTGTCCTAAAAATCCTAACCTTTCACTCTTCCATCTGGACTTCTAAACACAAACACTCACAATTTTGTAAATACTAGTTTCATCCTTAACATTTCCAAAACCCCATGTCTTTCTTCTTCACTCCTCTTCTTCC
Organism: Ostorhinchus cyanosoma; assembly: GCA_029814465.1. Classification (NCBI taxonomy): domain Eukaryota; kingdom Metazoa; phylum Chordata; class Actinopteri; order Kurtiformes; family Apogonidae; genus Ostorhinchus; species Ostorhinchus cyanosoma. Next base: position 20,896,168 of record JAPTYQ010000018.1, on the reverse strand, counting down.
TCCACCCCTCCCCTCCCCTCCCCTCCCCTTTCCTCTCCTGTCTATTGATTGGCTCACAGACGGTGTGTATGTTGACAGTGACCCCTTTAGGCCACTTCTGTTTTCTTCTCTTCCTGGACGAACACAGCTGACACACAAACCACCTAAACACAAACCTATTACACTAAAAGCCGGGGAAATACCTTTTTGTGTTCATGTGTATGCGGGCTCCTTTGGTAATCAAATTCACTCATTGAATAAAAACCCAACACAATCCAACAGAAATGCCATTATAATCAATAATTTCATGTCTGTATGTATTACATATGTGTGAGTTGGTGCTCTATTTGCAGTTTAGTTATTATGTGAAATCTATTGTACTGTTTTAACGCTGGCTTGTGTTTGAGTGTGCCTTTTTATGTGTGAGTGGGTTTTGACCCTGTGGTGGCAGCCTGTTGACATCTGTGGAAGAATTATCTGCTGCAACTCATACTGACATCAATCACGCCACTCAATAGGCCACAGCAAGTTCATTCAGGGCAGCGTTGGTGCGCATGTGTGTGTGTCTGTGCTGGTCAAAAATATCTTTAACAAATTCAAGAGGTGGTCACTTAAGCAGTTGACCTCAGGCCACCGGTTGACACGTGGGTGTCTGTCATAAATTTACAGCACTTGACCGAAGCCAAAATGGCAAACAAAGCTCCGGCGCCGATTCACAGTGCTTGATTGATGATTGCCTTGGAAAGTATTTTGTGATTATTAAAAAGACAATTATGTCAGTGTGTTTTATTGCTGGTAACTGTACTGGAAAGTAAAGATGGAGCAAAGTCTAAATTAACCACTTAGAACATTTTACATGACACACAGTGCTGAACTCTGCTCTCGTAAACGCAAAGAGGAGCTGCCAAGAGCAGGCGGAGAGAGAAGGGGAAGTGAGGTTGTAGTTCACTACTGGCCAACAGAGGGAGCTATGGACTCTGGTCAGCTTAACTGTCAACTACAGCATTGAGAATCAGTGATGTGTGTTTCAATGAGCGTGTGTGTGTTTCTAATCATACCTGTATTTCAAAAACTGCATTTAAGATTTGATTACAACCAAAAACCTTTACACACAGAAACACACAAACAGAGACACACAAAAGCAGTTACAATGCCAGCAGGAACAGGGGAGACGGAGCTAAGTTATCTGATAGCTCTGTCAGCAGGTACAGCAGAACACAGTGTGGAAACGGCCAATTTGACCACAGACCCCCTGCCCTGATCCCAAACCAGCTGCACACTGAACCCAGAGACGGAGAGAGAGAGAGAGAGAGAGAGAGAGAGAGAGAGAGAGAGAGAGAGAGAGAGAGAGAGAGAGAGAGAAATGGCTAAAGCGTGGGAGAGAATCTCAAAAGAGGGGAGATAAAGTGAGATGGGGACCTGAAAATACATAGCTGTCAACAAATTGTCCAATTGGTTTTACAGCAGTGACAGTTTTTGCAGTCACAAGGTGTTATTACGTAAACACTACACTTAAGGTGGAGTTCATTTGAGGCTGTTTGAGTGTATTTATCTGTGTTTCTATGCTTTGAAACTAGTATTTTATGTTGAAAGCTTTGGTGAAATGAGCTTGTTGCAAGTGTATAATTTAGTCTCCAAACAAAATAAGAAAACTATACAAAGATTGAATAAAAACATAGCAACATGGACATATAAATGGTGAATTACTGCTTAAATTTTAATAACGAAATAAATAAAATGGGATGCTTGAGCTACTAATATAACACTGAACTAATAACCGCACTTTTAATACTGTGTCTAAGTGTAAATTGTGCATTTTGAAGATCTGAACAGTCAGATACATTGTGAGGACATTCAGAGTTCTTATATAGGGGTGTATGCAGTGTGTATCACATCTACAGTGCATACAGATAAGGAAAACATATAGCACACATGTAAAGGTACAATAATCTCATTCATATTCTTTACATTTGCAAGTTAGTTCAGCATATAAGTGGCTGAATTTAGTTTGCAGCATTTCATCTACCAGAATCAGTCTGAGACAGAATTTGGGCACTTTGTTTTGCCAAATAAATACGTAGATGGTAATTAAGTTGTTGCGCAGGTGCAACTTTTCTCAAATTAAAACATTTTTCAGGAACCAACACCAACACGCCTACACAATAGTTGTATGCTGGTAATATTAACACAGTAGAAAAATCAATAAAGATTAGCTGCCACACTGGGTAACATTTTCAGATTTGATTTTCTTTGGTTGCTGAATTTCTAAGTCTGTGCATGAGTGTGTGTGTGTGTGTGTGTTTTATTTGTTCCCAGGGAGGGAACGGGGCAGTGATGTTGATCAAGGCCAAGGAGAACAGCAGCTGTTGGGAAAAGCTGCTAGGTTTAGGGGGCTTTCTGGAGCCTGTCACCAAAACTCTTCCTGGTAACCTTTGGAAGGGGGTATGATGAAATAACACACACACACACACACCACACACACACACACACACACACACACACACACACACACACACACACACAAACACACACGTATATACACACACATCACAAACCAAAAATCAAATACTGCTAAGAGCATAGACTCTGTACCATATGTTCAGAATGTAATCTACAGGTATGTGCTGATTCAAACTTGAAAAAATTATATATGTTTAATATTCTTATTACACATGTCACAACCCAGAGACTCATGCACTCACATTCACACTCACAGACACATGATTATAATCTTTGTGGATGTATGTTGTGTTTTCTTTAGAACAGAGAGACATGTGACAGCCCTGCTATTCTATACAAAGGTCAGGCAGGATTCACAGCTTGGAAGAAATGCGTGTGTGTGTGTGTGTGTGTGTGTGTGTGTGTGTGTGTGTGTGTGTGTGCACGTGTATGTGTGTGTGCGATGAAGAGATAGAGAGAAGACTGAGACAGATATGAAAAGAGAGGTGAGGTAAAGAAAGAGTGAATATGTGTATAATTAGGTGATAAAAATGGCAAGAGAGAAAGTTATATGGAAAAGGTGACCTTAGACTAAAAAGGTAGCATTAACCTTCTTTACACTATCACATAGTTTGTCTGTTTCACTGATACATAAGCATACATTTGGATCACAACATGCACAATGGCACACTGTGCACAAGTTACTTTCACTAAGACTTAATTAGTTGTTGAGGGTATTTAGCATCAGTTAAGTCATGAGGCCAACAAAGATGATGGAGCACACACTCACATGCACACAGACACACACACAAACACAGACTAGGTCAGTTGCGGTCACCATCCTGTCAGTGGTCAGATTGAAGGTTGGCTGGGCCGCACCTCATCAAAGAGTGAAAGGAGTGACCTCATCAAGCAGGGACAGGAATAAGGGGAAGGCTTTGGGCTGGACTGAGGTTTAACCTCGTCAAACGTGGACAGACAGGGCAGACATGATAGATGTCAAAGCTGACGAGCTCTCTTAGTGTGTTTGTGAGGGTGCACATAATTTCCATTCAGCCAAGTCTGCTCCCGCCAAAGTGTATGTGGTATGAGTGGAATACAATGACTCCAACTTCAGCTTTCATTCATACATCTATATATGTGTCTGCTAAAGTGTGACTGCAGCAACCAGTTATACACAGACAACAGTTTGTTAACGAACAAAGAAAGAAATCACCAAATGTCTGCAGGACAAATGATGTGGATGAGGTTTATGTTGAGGTTTAAAGGTTTGACAATGAAAAAGGAAGAGGAATTAAAAGTGGACTGGTCAGGGTACAAATAAGTGAAAAGAGAACACAAAAAGCAAGGTGTTTTTACTTATTGGAAAATAAGCATCGAATAGTTCTTTTTTTATTGCTGCAGTCTGTTTTGTCATTGGCTTGACCTTATGATCTCGCAGAACCTCACTGCCACCACCTCCCTCCTTCTTATCCTTGAGTTTTGATATATTCCCAGGGATAAATTAGAACGAGGATGTAATTATATACACAGTGAGGTTTTTTTTTGTATCTGAGCATAGTAAGAAAGCTGTGTGTGTGTGTTTCCCTGAATGTGTGTCTGTATAAAGCAGTGTTTTGTATTGAAATAGGTGACTTCGGAGAGGTGCGCTCCTTTAATTACGCCGCTCTCAAACAGAACATGAGTGGGCTATTCCAGTGGGATTAGTCATCTCTCAGTGCTGTCTCTTTGTTAGCGCAACACACACATAATACACACACAGATACTCAGACACAAATGTACGCCTGCCAAAAAAGCCCCTCTTTCCAAGAGTTCAACACTCAATTTATTCAAACTGAGGTGCAAGCCAAGTGAATAATTCCACTACTAATAAAGACGGTAAGAGAGAGTGTGTGTACTGGGGAGATGAAGGGGGAAATGGGATAAAACAACAGGGTTGAGAGGAAAGGTAATCTTAAAAAAAAAAAAGATTTTCAAGGACGACAAAATGTGAAATCTAGCCTCAATAACTATTTCCAGTTTCAATTGAAACTGGTGAGCGTAGAGATTTGATTTATGTGTTAATGTTTACAGGTTACAAATCGTTCTCTCTGAATTTTACACTCAGTTTGTCAAAGCTAAATTGACTTCATGTCTCAAAAAACCAAATCCCACACACCACGAATATGCACAGGTACTTGTACGACGTATCATGCGGGGTGAGTTAAAACCAAGTAACATTACATATAGTCATCCATCCATGTCAGTTTATAATGTTGGCAGTGCATTAACATTTTGTTTGATATTTAGCAGGTGAGTAGTTTTTCAGCCTTATCTGGCCTACAAACTGATATTCAGGTTCGACAGAGGATAAAGACACCTGCTCCTGAGTCCACATGTGAAGACACACTGAAAAGCTTTTGTTAATTTTGGTTTGAATGAAAAAAAAACTTTTCTTTGCAGAAAATAAGGTTTGCAATGAAATATTATGATTCGTTGTGTTATATTATATCCTCAGACATTGTATACTTACTTTTTAGATCTTTATTTATTTTAGCCTTATCTAACCTGCAAGTTGACATAAGATTTGCATCAAGGTTCAACCGAGGATAAAGACATGCTTATAGACATGTTGAGGTTAGAAGACACACTGAAAGGCTAATATTAGTTGTGGTTCAAAATTAGTTTTTATTTTGTGGAGAATATATTTTGTAATGATCTAGTGTGATGCATTGTATTCTATAATCTATTATATTATTCCATGACAATATATACTAAGAATAACAACAGGTAGCCAGCTAATAAATCTCAATGACAATTCTTCAGCACCTAACAGGAAACCAGCAGCTAAATAACAAACAACAAACTTAAAATCTAAACAGACTCATATTTGTCCTTGATGAAAAAACAGCGACAAAAGCAAGAAAATCTTTAAACAGCACAGTAAGTACAAATCTTCGTCAACATCCTAAATCCCTAAACAGAGCAAAATCCTCTTGAACTCAACAAATTAAAGAAGCAAAAATTTCTGCTACTCAACCAGCTCAGACAAATGGGGAGAAAATACATTTTAATGATTGCAAAAATGTTTAAAGTGGCTAAACCTTTGAGGCAGGGTGGTATATCACCCACAATGCAGCATGCATCCTGGTGGATTACTGTTTATTTGGTGACTGTTGCAATGAAAGGCAAAAAAAAAAATTGAAGCCAAGAAGAAGAATAAACAGTAATGCATTATTTCTGTGTCTGCAAAGTATTAACTGATCTGTTTGTATATATCGGTACTTGAAGAAGAACATCCCCTAGCTGTTGATTTCAATGTGAACACTGCCCTTATGCTGAGAATGGCCACACTCTGTCTTTCACTTGTCGCTCTGCGTGTGGACAGCTTCATTCTAATATCGCGTTGCTCTCATCGCTTGAAGCTGCTGTTACTTACTCGACTGTCTGTGCTGTAAGATGGTGAAAATCAGTTAATTTGTTATACTAGATGGGTAATGTTATTGCATTTAAAGAGCAAAAGGGAGTACAACAGTCCACAGTGCAAAATACACAGAACATAAACACACTCCACTTCATCTGTGTCTGTGTCTAATGACGTGTGTGAGTAATTACTTTAAAGCCAATGTGTGCGGGTGTTTAAGTGTCTGTGCTCATGTATGTTTTTATCTGGGCTTTTGTCTACGTCTGTGCCTGCAATGAGTGTGTTTAATGGTGTGTGTGGAAATAATCACTTAATCGTCGAGCTGCCTCCATTTGAGAAGTGTGTGTATGTGTGTCCTCGTGGCGCTACAGTTTCACTGCAAAATATGCAAAACGATCTGCGAGTGTGGACGCTGAACGAAAAAGGGGAACTGAGACCATAAGATGTGTCGCTGCGAGGAGGACGAGGATTACAATCTGAGAAAAAGGAACCGGACAAAACACTGGGAGAAAGACAGACCTCAACTCTTTATCTCTCTGTCTAATTCTCCACAATAACCCTTCCCTCCAATGTTGCTCTCCAAACCGTCGGCCTGTGAATTTATAGTTGACCCAATGATTGCTTCTTGGGCCATGATGGCTGTAAATTGCTTTGCCATTTGGTAAATGTTGGCAGTTAGAAGGTATACAAGTAATTATTTCCGCTTGTGCTGATTGAGACATAATTCCAAGACGAGGCCCTGGAAAAATGACAGCATTTCGAAACAACTCTGTTTTAATTTCCCAGCATTCCTAATTAGAATCTGTATGAACACGGGGAGTTTTTTATGTGGTTTCCTCCAATGGGGCCAGAAATAATTAAACTGTCAAGGGGAAATAAATACGTATAAACAAGGCATAATTTTTACAGCGCGCAGCACCTTGTCAGGCCGTGACTTTTTGTGAAGAAAAACAATGTGGGGAACAATGCAGGGGCATAGAGGACACACTGAAGCCACACATACACACACAGACAAAATGACACTTGTAGTATCAGGAGATGGAGACCTGCTGTCATCCCATTTGTGTCTCACTTTCACAAAATGACTAAATATTAGACAATCAGTTTAATCTAAAAATCCATGATCAGTCTAAATTTTGTGCCGTAAAGTTCGCATCCTCCTGATGCGGAGTATTGTATCTGCAAATTTCATTACAGCATCAAAAACTTTCACAAGGGTCAATCCCAGAGAGTTTCCTCAGCCTGTTGCCACAAAGACCTTCATTATCAACATCAATGTAAGATCTGTGACTCAGACTGGATTTGACACTTGTCTCTTGACTTGATCAAATTTCACCTCTGGGGATGATTTGATTTTCAAGTTTCAGCCTCATCGGTGACTATAATCCTATTTTTATTTATTTATTTTTTGTCTGAAAATTTGGGACATTTCCTAAAAGTGCAATTAAAAGAAACCCAGAGATTTTTGAACACCATTTGAATCTTCAAAAAAAAAAGACCCCCCCAAAAAAAACAACACAAAAAACCCCCTTTGTTTTCTTTGACCAACTTGGTTGCATTTTGTTCATGTATGTAACTGTAGAAAAATTTTGAAAAACCAAAAAAGCTGGAACAGAGACCAACAACTAAGGTTGCATTTGCCATACCTACTATCTCCTTTTCCAAAACACTTCTCTTTGACCTCAATGGAAAACATCATGAGGTCAAAGAGAGAAATAATCCATCCAGAATTAGGGATAGTATTGAAAGTGCAACAGTAAAAGTAGAATATTAAGAGGTTTTATTACAAAAAGTATGGATACTCCATACCGAGCATTCACTCCAAGTTGTTTAATGCAGATAGTAAACATGGACAACCAATTGAAAAATAAGACCTTATTACCAAGGGGCCAACAAAAGTAAAAACAAAACAAAAAAAAATAGAAGCAATGGCCCTGTAGCTCACTAGCATGTTCTATCAATAATCAATAACAACTTGAATTTGTGATGTTGTCAGGTTCTGGCACTATGTAAAGAGTCCTGTGGTCTTGAAGCAGGAGATGAATCTCCCAATAGAAGAGGGCAGTACTTTCTTAACTCAACAATTAAATGAAAGTCCATGTATGACTTCCTATCAGTGCTCAGTAGTAACTATATTGACATCTCTAACCATTTCCATGTTATGTCATGAAAATACGGCCCATTATAAGTAAAGGCAAAATTTGTAATATTTCCAAAATTTTCCAAAACTGTGAACATACTTTATAGATATTGTCCAATGGAAGTTACATAAACAATTCTAAATGAATACATCCAGTAGTTTCTGAGAAGAAGATTGCAGAAATGTATACATTGGTGACGTTGTTTTTGATCCTTTAAGGTCACTCAAGGTCAAAGGTCATGAACCCAAATGAAAGTGCATATATGACTTCTTACCAGTCTTCAATTGTAACTATATTGATATCTAACCATTTCTGTGTTATAAACCACCAAATTTGGTCCATTATAAGTAAAAGGACATTTTTAATAATTCCAAAATTACCCAACAGTTCAAAAGTCTAAATTTCTCAAAACCATGAACAAAATTTGTAGACATTGCCCCAAGGAAACTAAATATCAAATTTTAAATTAATCTGACCAGTAGTTTTGTCAGAGAAAATGTTTGAAGAAATTGCTGACAAAGCCACCGCCGCTGAAGTCAACAAGCAAAAAAGATGACGAGGATCAAGATGATAATGAAGACA
>JAPTYQ010000018.1:20856171-20869648 GCA_029814465.1 Ostorhinchus cyanosoma | reverse complement strand
TATTTTTAGTGCACACACACACACACACACACACACACACACACACACACACACACACACACACACACACACACACACAGGCAAAAGGCTGAGGTAGAGTTTGACCACTGAGGTAGTGATATTTACTTTGCAGCTGATAATCTTTTATGTAATCCCTCACCTCTGTTGAGATTTATAGGTAGCCAAATGGAAATGTTATAACACTAGAGGCCCCAAGATCTTCATGAATCTTGGGCTTTGATTTACGGTGGTCTGCATTGACACAGTTAATTTAGCCACATTTTCTAACACAAAGAGGTAAGGTGTCCATTACAGCAGAAATCCACTGAAATGTCAAGGAGGTATCATGCGTCACCATGACAAACTGAGTGAAACAGCCTCCTGTTCTGTCGTTGACAGAGCTTTTGACTGCAAATACAAAATTTTGACTACAAATGTTTAATGACATGATCTGGCGTCAAACTGTACAATGGAAAAATGAGCTCTCCTTTATAGTATTTTAATTCAGATAAAGAAAAATAAATAAAGTTCATGTCTGTGCAAAACTTTTGTTTTAGAATTTTAGTGTTTGAGTGCAAAGAGTATTCTTTATGTCTGAAAAGACTGTTGCCTTACATTGATAAGGTTCAGTATAAAACAATGTATCATCATGAGTGGGTTGAGATACAGATTATACTAAACGATACTATACTAAACCGATTTTATCAGTCTAACAGTTTATACAAATCTGGAACCGTTACTGTTTTAAGACCTTTTCTATATTGTGCATCCTTGATTCAATCCATAAATTGAAATAATTAACCAACATGCTGATAAAGTTTTAATAACTGATTGTAGTAAACAAGCAACACATACTTGATAACTGTTTATTTATATATTTAGTTTTTAAGGTCAACATTGCCATCTTACTCTGTGTGTGTGTGTGTGTGTGTGTGTGTGTGTGTGTGTGTGTGTGCGTGTGTGTGTGTATGTATTTACCCACCACTGTGCAGGTTTTATCTTTCTCCTAAGCATTCTGCTTGAGGCGTCAGGACCTCAATTAAAGAGAACTGCTTGTAGTCATGAGCTTGACACACACATACACACACATAGTAATTTTAAAGTATGAATATTTCACTATATCTAAGTCCTTTTACCTTGGAATGACCTGATTGTCCCACTGCGTGTATGTGTGTGTGTCACTTCATTTCCATAGAGGTATGTGGAAATGCATTCAATCTACTGCTCGAGCAAAGACATGAACACTAATACAGGCACAGAGGACTTGGTCCAATGACACAGAATATTTAGAAAATTATCGCTGCTCTTGTTAGTGAGTAAGCGTTATAGTAAGCGACCCTATATACCATATTAAAAAAACCTAATTGAATGAAGTACAACTCCATTCCTAGGCCATTCTTTCACCTATTTAGGTTTTCCTTGGAACGCTGCACATATATTTATATTTGATTATTACAAGCACCAGTTACACGGAGCTCTGAAAATAAACTGCCCCAATGATCGTAGTTTTAACTCCCATGGACAGATATACTGAATTTGATTAAAAAATGAAATAAAAAAAAACATCTCACATTGTTAAAATTCTAGCTAGTTTTTAACTTACAGCACACACCACGAAATGGCACACAGTCCACACAGTAATTTAGTTACAGAGCCATGACCTTTTACAGTATGTCATACCCTTCTCACTTACTCTTGTGGTTTTCTGTCAACATTCTGCACCTTCAAGCATGTAGTTGATGGTAAAAATTACAACAAAAATCTAAATTGTTTTTAAGCTTTAAAGTCTGATATAATTCTAACTCTGATAGTGGGTTTGTGTATGTTCATGTTGTTTTTTTGTTCAAAAGCATCTAAACTTTAGGTGTATATTACTCGTGTTAGATACAGTGAGGTAATCGGCACACAAACACACTCAGGTAGAGTGAGAGCAATAGGGGAACTGCTTTGTCTCACTTATTCTGTCTCTGTCTTTTCGTCTATGGTCATTAAAGGCCATTTGAGTGTCTTAGACAAAAAAAAAAACATTCTCTTTGTTCTCAGGTGCTGCATCAATTAGCAAGCTCTTTAACAAATTCCCTTTACCAAATTCAGTTGGGGTATGTGCAAGAGAGCCACTCCGTGTTACCATAGGCTGCTCCTCCTAACTGTGAAAGCAGCCTCCACAGTCTTTGGTCTCCACACACCAGTACAAATGTGTTGTTTGCTAAGGAGAGTGAGAAATTCGTGGCTAAAAATAGCAAGAGCAAGCCGGTTGTATGGAATTGGTACAGCTTCGAAGTTTCTGATGAAGACCAAGCTATTCCTCGCTACAAACTCTGCCTGAAGGCGGTATCTGTCAAAGACAGCAGACAGTCAGCAAGATCCTTTTAAATCTAACACTGGAAAATATAGTACATTAATTTGAAAAATCTAAGTTTTGCTTTCTAAAAATTGTAAAAAAAAAAAAACCCAAACAAACAAAAAAAAAACCTACATCGTACAATCAAGATTCATTCCTTTTTTGAGTTTTCTTGTACAATCGTCTAAAAATGCAACCTATTTTCTTCTTAGGAATGTGTTTTTCCAGTCAAATATTGCAGATAATTAAAATACAGAATAAATAGTTTTGATTGGTTGTTCGTCTCTATGTCAGCCCTGCGATGAACTGGCAACTCGTCCAGGGTGTACCCCGCCTTCACCCAAAAGTAGCTGGGATAGGCTCCAGCACCCCCCCCCCCCACGACCCTAGTGAGGATGAAGCAAGTTCAGAAGATGAATGAATGAATGAATGAATGACTAGCTCTGAGTTATGTTTGACTTGACTTCATGCAGACAAAAAAAACAACCTTAAATTGTCCATAACACAGGAAAGAAACAAACAAAGAAAATAAACTTTTTTGGTCACAACACCCAGCTCTTGTTCAATCATAACATTTTCTTACTTTATGGGAATGTTACCCATGCTTATGACTTTACACAAAACAGATACAGTTAACAGTGAGGGTTGAGATCACATTGGTAGCTCAAAGGGTTAGCCCCCTATAATCATATAAAAAAGTGCCACACACCAGCTAAATCCACTGCCACTAGAGACATGGAGGGATGCGAGGTAGGAGAGAGGGATGAGGTTAAACAGGAAAAGAAGAAACGTCCCTCACAGCAGGTTACTTGCTAATTTTAAAAAGAATAATGAATGAAAGGGACATTGCCTTGCCAAACCTGACAACTCATTCTTTTTCCTCTTTTCTTTTTTTCTGCTTCTTCTCTTCCCCTCGTACCCACCAGACAGTTCTGTCCCCATTCAACCCCTACCTCCCTGCATCCTCTGCCTGTGTCCTGTGTTTCCTCTAAACAGTCTCTCTCTTTACCATGTGCTTGCCAAACACCTCTCTCTTGTGTTCACATGAAAGACAATTACAGCAGACTCCACAACATCAAACCTAGCAATAACATATAATGTCCAGAGAAACACACAAACAGGCATAATATAGTCATTGATCATTGTCTGTCAGGTCAGAAAAGACGAATGTGTTTATTTCTGGTGACTAGAGGCAATATCTTGTGTGTGTGTGTGTGTATATATATATATATATATATATATATATTTAGCAATATCTGAATCAGGAGACTGGGGAACATTACCAGTAAGCCACTTGAGAGAATTATATAACAGTTGGCATATTAGATAATCGACTATAAAATCACATGTTCCTACAGGTGTGAGACCTTACCTTCTGGATGGAAATATGATGGATACGATATGTTCGACCAAACAGAGTTCCTCCCTAAAGCTGATTGATCCATATAGTCCAACTCTACAATGTATTTCTTCCTGTACAGATAATGATAATAAGTATCAGTGGAAGTTTAAAAAATGAGAATATTAACTATTGTGGCTGGTAGTTTCTCAAGAGAACTGGTCACAACACTGTTCAATACCAAAAGTCAAATGGCCATGTTGTGTTGCCCAATGCTAGAACAAAATCTACAACAAATGTCATTTAAAAAGAAAAAATAAACATAAAAACATTGTACTGTACAACTTCTGGGTGCGGTATAATAACCCATTCATTCAAGGTTTCTATAGTCACTGAGCAGCAAATTGCCTGATCCCCTAACAAGGAGGAAGTGAGGACTGAGAAGATGCCACCGTAAAACGATACAGACCAACTGAATTAAAGTTACTACAGTTTACTACAAGATGCAAACACTCAGAGATTCCAAGTACTTAGCAGATGAAGATGTTTGTATTACAAATTTGACTTAATAGAGGACAAAAAAGGACTAATTAACATCTGGCCCAACCCTTTTATTTGTCCAGCACATTGCTTTCATGAACTCACATAGCAAAACAACTGAATTAAAACTGTTAAATCTATAGCAGGTTGCTGCAGTTTAACCAGTGGCTATGTCTGTGTAAGTATTTGCACCTGTTTCCAACAATGTGCCTTTGACATTTTGGCTTTTTATCCCTTTCAAGAGTACTTAGAATCTTTAATACACATGTTCTCTGAAAAGGAAATTCTCAGAAAACTAGTGATAAATAAAGTTACAAAAACCAGCATAGTGTTGTGGGTCCATTTTGTGAAGTTTTCTTTGAGTGCAGTTATTGACAATAAAGGACTTGAATCAATTAAAACATAAATAACTTTTATGTAAATGAAATGAATAATAAAGCTACTGAATGAATAAATAAATGTCTGAATGAATGAGTAAATGAATGAACATTGAGCTCTCCTGTTACCAGAGTAATCAGGCTATTGATCAACTCAGCTTTTCTCATAAAATTGACCATTTCTTATAGATTATCAATACCTGGGCCACTTAGGCCATTTAGAGGTGACTAGGCAGCACGAGCACTGTTACTACTAATGAGCAGGCATTGAGTCACATTTAGTGGAAACTACATCTTTGTGAGTGTGAGTTTGAGTGTGACTTTTTATGCAGTGTGTATTTCAAGCACAACAATCATGTATTTTGAGTAGATGAAAAAGAATTGTGTATTGATTTGATTAAACTCTCAGTCTTCATCTTGTACTTTTTGTGTAATAAAATGAGTGAATATTTTGTGATTCGTGTACTCTGGCTTGATCTGATAATTAATCAAATGTGACACCCAAAAAGAAATAGAGAAATATAGTGGTTAGCGAGTACACACACATTCACCCAGCTGAGTGAGTGGTGGGAAGGGAAGGGAAACCCGAGCTGGACCAGGAGTGGGATAACAGGAGTCCAGGAATAGTGGCAATCAATGGATGGATAGATGGGTAGATGGATGGATAGAAATGGGGAGGGAGGTTGAGGCGAGGGGGAGAGGTGAAGGGAGAGATGAGTGGTCTCCTGGGTGGAGTGGTGATAGTCTTGCTGAGTGTCTGTGAGACAAAATCTTTCCAAACTGAGTGGTTAGAGGCAGGAGGAGGAGGCGAAAACGGAGGAAGAACAAAGAGGAGAGGAGCAAACCTAAAATAATGAAGAGATGGGAGTGAACTGAATATGAATGCAAGGCAATGCATTAAGTAAAGGTAAGGGACAACATGAGAGGTATGACGGTGAGTTGGAAATGGGTAGCACTTGTGCCATTTAAAAATGGAAACAGAATTTGCACTGTAAACAACACATACATTTACATACCTAATATTTCTTTACTGTAAAACTGATAAACCTAAAATGTGCCCATAAAAACCATAAATACAACACTATACAAGTTTTGGAAGTAATCCTATGATGGGTGGAAGGACACAAAATTACACAATCTGACACTACAGACATTTTAGCTTTTGTCTACAATATATATTCATCATAATACAAGAATTTAATTTTTTTTTAAATTAACGGATATTTAATGATACAGACTGACCTCTACTGAATTTCCTGGGCTAATACTAACATCAATGTTTACAATATTTACAATATTGATGTCCACTGAATGGGGCATCTCATAAAAGTAAAATTAAAAGTAATCCTGTAAGTGCTTTCTGTTGGAAAAAAAAAAGAATTGTAGACAGTGTTTCACCGTGCAAGGAATTTAAAACATATCTATGCCCTTACTGTACAGAAACTAAAGTAATTGATAGGTCTGCAATAGGTTAATATTGACTGGTATTGTCCCAGCTCTTTTATCCATCTAGCTCTAGTTCAAATGTGATCACAATGTTCTTGTAAGGTGCCACTTTATAAGCATAGGCACAAAAAGAAGTAACCTTTCTCTAAAATTTAAATTTTTCTTGATAACTCAAGTGACAAGTTGTGGAGAAGGGACAGAAGAGGTTCTTCAAAAGAACTCAAGTTTCTTTTCTAAAAGTAAAGCCCGTATTTCTTTTATTCATAGCTCACACACACACATACACACACACACACACACACACACACACACACACGCAACACACACACACACACGCAACACACACCCATGACTCTAGAATAGCTGTAAAAACAGCTATTGATGAGAAGGCCTAGTCAATGACCATCAGAGGAAAACAGAGACCGCCATTAGCCAGCCAGTCAATCGCTAAAGCATTCTGGGTAATTCTAGCACACACATACACCCAGACACGGGGATACACACATCGACAGCAAGAGGACACCCCTCAGGGGCACCTTAACCACATTCTCACATGCACACACACAACAATGAAGGCACGATTATTCTTTGTGTTTGCTGTTACCTACAGTGGATCCTAATGCTTGGTTCGTTCCATCTTTTATTCTCGCTGTCTTTCCATTCAGATTGTGTCTGACTGTGTTGCATCTCTTTTTAACTCCCTCTTACACACTTCCTGTCTCTCTCAGGGGTAAAGTGGTGGTTGATTGTTCCTAGGGGGTCTTAACCAACTCTCATTAGTGCAGTGCAGTAGTCTGTGTATGTGCACTAGCGGTGGAGATGATTGTGCATTAGCCAGCCAGCTAATCAATGGGAAAAACCACTGAGCCTGGGCCCCTGCTTATGTTACCATCAGCGCTATTTATAGGAAAACACACAACCAGACACACACACAACCCCCCTACACACAAATCCCAAACTGTCATATACTGTGACACAAACTATTTAGAGAAATTGAGTTTGATGCAGGCATTTAAATATTAACTGAGCTCCACTGTGATGAGTTTTGATAAAACTACTGCGAGAGTGGGATAGCAAAAAAATACAAATTGAAAAAAAAAAATCAACGATATTCAAACTTTAAGTTCTAACCAAGTAGTCACCAGGAGGTTTGCTGTGTCCAAAGCACCAACAAAGATGTCCTAGAGAAATCTATGTAATTACTACTGTTTGTCCCCATGTAAGCCTTATGAACTCATAAAACGACTTGAGTCCATTCCAGTGCTTCCAGATGTTTTGTGTAGATTGTTCTGTCCACATTACCAATGGATTCCATCAGCAAAGACAAAGGTTAAACAGTTATGAACCAGTTATAAATCACATGGACAATGGATTTGTAGCTGTGATTTAGTCACGAAAAAACTTTTTGTAGTATGTAATAATTTGATTTTGCGTAGATTATTCAATGGTTTCGTATTTTTTGATTGGCTGCTCTATGACACTCGTCTATGTGAGTTCCTGTTGCTGCTTAATGCACTTAAGTTGCAATCTAAGAGAAGGAGATGCAGGATGGGTTTTAGGATGCTCCTACAATGTACCATAGCCATAGGTAATACATGTTTAGTGGATGGAAAACATTAGCCATTGGTTTCTGAGCTGTCATTTTGAAACCAGTAGCTTCCACTTGTGCTGCCACCATGTTGGCTTTTTGTAACTGGAAGTGACCATATTTGGACAAGTGGGTTGGAAATGCAGGATGATCATGTCATCCTCATTTTCAATGCTGACTTATGGACTTAGTAAAATGTGTAAATTTCAACAAAGACTGTATAATAATGTCATTCCATGTGTTGTTAATGTAACCTATCAACCACAACTACAGTTTGGCGGTCTGCGAGGACAAAAAGTGGTTTATTAAATACACATAACTCACAAAATCTGAAAAGCTGTCATCCAGACCTGTCAACCAAAGTAAAGCCTTGCACAGCAGAGATCAAAGTCTTGTGTTTGACCTGAAATCTTATTGATGACAGAAAATTTAATGGTGGAACACCAAAACCCTTAATAGAGGGTCCAAATAAAGCAAATGTAGCTGGAAAGAGTAACGGGGGCAAAAAATTACTGACTTCCAATTTTTAAAGAAAAGTTCTGTGTAAATCTAGTAGAACCATGGCTTTTTGGGACCCACCCTCATCTCTCAGTCGCATTACAACTTTAAAGCTCTGTATGACTTGTCACCAATTTTTCATCAAATCTGTAAAACCTGAGTCATAGCTTAAATATCACAAATCTGTGATTACGCTACTGAATTTCTTCCCTCACGGTGAACAATTTCGAGGTGTAGCCAACTCCACCATAAACAATCCATTTGTTTACAAACAGAGCCAGTAAGTCACTCTGGCATTTTTGGAAATTTGTCAGGACGTGCATTGTGGGATGCAGAGCTCCATACAGCTGCAGTAGCAAGGGGCAATGAAGCCGTTTCTGTGTTTGTTGCCGCTGCAGCCATAATGCGGCTGTTAAAGTTTGTGAAACATTTTTTTAGCATTTCCTGACATTTTATAGAAAAAATAGTTGATTTATTAATTAAGAGAAAATAATTTGCATATTAATCCACAATGGAAATATTAAATAAATATAGCCCATGTTACTGATACATACTTCTGTGGATCTGCATCACAAAACACAAACAACTACAATCATTGTTAAACTCTAAACCTATAAGCAGAAAACGCATTTTGTCAAATTTCCTGCTATATTTATTTATCCCCTTTACTGCTTATTAAACTAATAAAAATGCAGTGTAATATAGAATAAAAATGAAGTAAAGCTTTCTTCTAAATAAAAAATAATATAACTTTTTCTCTTTGACTACACTGTCTCACCCTCCCCTTGCCTCTCCCTTTGCCTCTCTCCCCCTTATCTGTCTTTCCTAGTGGGAGTGAGACAGATTAACGTCAACGCTGGTTTTACTTATCATACTGTAGCCAGCACAACCCTGCAAGGGATAGACTTTGAGCACACTGCATCATGTCGTCCTACAACGACCGCATAAAACACACATGTTCATACTTCATGTGTATATACATAGATGGACATGCATACTTTGCTAGTGGTAGTGGATGTCAAAACAAAAACATGGAAATAATTCAGTTCTTTAGATTACATGTTGGGCATTAACATAGTATATATATAATTTGAGCATTGTAAGGGTAAAATCATTGGACAGATGTGCCATTCATCAGTTTTAATGAAGAGTGATTATTTTTTATTCCTTCTATAATATTATTACATTTTTGAGCTTCAAAGTAAACAAATTCAGGTCAATGCATGTGTTTGTCTGCATTAATGAATATATGCTGGGCAGCAGCTGAGGAAAAATAACCCCTGAGTGTATGAGTGCATGCACATTTGTGAGTGCCTATCTTTGTGTATTACTCAGAGGTCCCCCCCCGCCCTCTGATACACAAACACACAAACATTCACACACAAACAGTAAGAGCTTAATGAAGCAGAACTCAGCCTTGTGCCCATTAGTCTGATAATTAATAATTTCTCTCTACCTCTTAACACACTTATCAACTAGCAGCGGAGGGTGCATGCATGTGTATGAGTGTTTTTGCATGGGTTATGTGTGTTCGGCAAATCCTGCAAATGTTTGTGCACTTTCGCAGATGTTTTTGGTGACAGTATACATGTATGTGAACATGTGTGCACAAATGGAAATCTACTAGATTGTGTGTAGTTGATATGTCACTGGTGTCACTTGAAATCATTGTCAATTTATCAAGTTTGTTGTATTTTGTCATGTTTTATTTGTTTTGTTGAAGAGACAAAAGGCTTTTGAAAAGGCTACAAACATCATTAAATGGACAAATGTGTCAAAGCTGATAGAAGTTTAGCACAGTCAGGATAAAGTCTACTAAGATATGTGAGACAAATAATGCAGAAAAGCATAATATCATTTCCAAAGTAAAGTGAAAACACTAAAACTTATTATAATGCATCAGCAAAATGATGCTACTTATAGATTCATTTTGCTGGGTAGGTGGTGAGGGTCTCCGACTGTGAGGTATGACAATTTCTGTAACTTTTTAAAGCTCTGTATCCGACACTGAATCACAACACAGACTGAAGAAAGAAGTAGACAGGCATTTTGAAGATTTGTACCTTATTTATGTACCTTAATAGTATGGGCAGAAATCCATCCCATGTCCTCTTTCTCCCACTTCTGTTTTCTTCAGTTTGTCACTCCTTACTGTTGCAAGAAACAAGAAAAAGGTAAACACAATGAGAGACAGAAGGAGAGGAACATTTTGTTAAAAAAGAAAGACAAAAAAAGGAAACGTTTAAAGAAAAAGTAAGATAAATTACAGGCATTACTCCTTTTCCTCAATCAACCAATTTCAATTTCCCTTTTTTTTTTCACTCCTTCCTTTCCTTCATGTTTCCACTAACCCCTACGCTACACTCACTCTACCTCCTTCACCTCCCTCCTCTCTATCTGTATGAATAGAACATCAAAAGCCTCTGAGTTAGATGGGGAGTGACAGTGTTTGCTATTGGTATGCAGGCAGACATGTCTGCTCCAAAGTGTCAGTCTAAAGGCCTCGGCTAAGTGTTTGTCAAGACTTAAAGCCATTGTTCTCGTCTCCTCTTCTCTCAGATCTCAGACCTCTCCTTTTTTCTCTCTTTATTTTCCTTTCTCATTTCACTTTTGTACTTTGATGGAGCATTTTACTGTGATGTGTTTGTGTGTATCGAGGAAGGCTCGGATGAGACGATGTGAGTGTTGTGCGAGGCTGTGTTGGGTATTCAGGTGTATAGTTGTGTTTATACATGAGTGAGAGCCATTTACTTACTCTGAGTTATGAATAGGGTTATACATTGTTTGAATGTTACTGATTCTGGTGCAGATTATCAATTCTGGATCTTATTGAGTCCCAATTTTATTTTTTTAGAATGGTCAATTAAAAAAGTGGCCAAATTTTAGATGATGGTTTATCATTTACTATACAAATACAATGAAAAAACAAAACCAAAAACAATTAGGCCTAATACATAAAAATGTATTTAATATTAGTCTTCTGGGGAAAATGACATTCATTTATATTTATTCTATTACAATTCAAGATATAATACATTTAGATGTGTTTTTGAAACATTAAAAAACACCACACATAATTGAATACTCTTCTCTCCATCTCCCTCTAACTTACACCACACTGTCCCCATGCACTGTACTCTGCTGTGTCATTGTTTTCTTTCCTAAAGTGAAATTAAAATTTATACTCCATATTTCAAACAGCTGTATTAGCTGCTTCAATTTTTTTGTTATTGGTTCTAACTTGGGACTGAGTTTTTGTTCCCAAACTTGGGTAACGGGCAATATGACGATATATACTGTACCAAAGAAATGTATCTATCAGTTATTTGGACACTCCATGTCTATCCGTTAGCTCTGAACTATCATTTAGTGTGACTGTTGTATATTCAGGGCAGGAAATGGCTGGATTCTCATATAATGCAGCACTTCTTGTTTGGTCTTACGAATCCAACTACCTTGTAAGGAAATGTGATATGACCAGGACTGCTTAGCACCTCTGGGACTAAGCTTTTTTGAGTCCTCTTGGCCTTTCAGCAAATAAGATCAGCAGCGGCAGATGTTTATCTGTTATTATACAAAAGGGCTTGCGTTCAGCCACCATTTCATTCAGTTCTATTTCAACAGTATAAGCATAGGTCAATACGGTACCAGGTTATTGCATCTTGCCTGAATCTCCAGTGATCTCTTTTAGTATGCACATCTGATGATTTCAGTATGGACACTTAACAATTGAATGAGTGAATTTAACCCTAAGATAAGATAAGACTTTATTGATCCCACCATGGGGAAATTTAACAGTATACAGCAGCAATATGCAACAGACCAGTGCAAAAGAAAAGGCAGGTAGACGTAAACATTCTTAAAAAGTATAAAAATGTAACTATGAAGGGTTTTTTTTAAGTATTTACATATTTACATAGTTATTTAACCCTATGGCAGTTAACATCCTAGTGATTAGTGACAAAATAACACGAAAACAAAGTAAACACACAAAATAAACCTAAGCAGCGACACTCTGCTCAGCTAAATTGTTATGCCAAAGAATTCAGTATCTCAAAATCAGTGTATCCTTCCTCAGCATGGTCTCATGTGATGTAAGATTAAAGGCTGGCAGTGGTAATTCACCTCTAAGCTGGTTTGCAAAATATCGGATAACAACAAAGTGACGAGAAATAATAGAGGACAAGAGTGAAAACTTGTAGGACTTTAAAGTATTGTTCTCATTTTTACTGTTGAGTCTAATGTTGAAAATAAAATAATCAAGCATAATGTATGGTATGATTACATTAAACCATTTCTTGACTGGTTTTACAAAATATACAGTTAACGTGACATAATACAAAACTATTAATTAATGTACTGGGAAGAGATTTAAGATTTGGCTCTATCACCCACTCCTGCTGTGATACAATTAACACAATCAGCTCCCACTGATGTTGTTGCTCTATTTTCGCTCTACTGTTTTCCCTCATGCTTGCCCTCTGTCATTTTCTCTTGATACACACTCTAACCCTCCTCCTTCGTTCAATCTCTTCCATCTTCCCTTGCATGCTTCCCTTTGCCTCTCACTTTTAACTTGGAGAATTTGTGAGTGCATAAATACCACATTACTAACAGGGTTACACTCAAGGCCTAGAAACAAAAAGCAGCTCTTTCTTTGATGTCCAATCCAACACTCTATAGGGTGGAACTGTTAATCACTGATAACCCTGCAGCATCTCATCGCTGCTTTTCTCTTCCTGTGTCTCGGTCTCACCCCCACTCTTCCATTGTTGCCCTCCTCCCTCTCTGTCTCTTCACCTCATACCTCTCTCCCCTTTCTTATTGTCTTATAGTCTATTCCCTCCTCCCTGGCTTTTTCTCTTGCTTTCTAGCTCTCTCATTCTATTGAGTCTGTTCTCACAAGAGAGTTACCATCTTGTAGTAGCATTTGGCCGATCATCGCTGTGTGTTTTGGTAGGTACTGTCAGACATTTAGCAGTGAGCCAAACAGTGCCAGTAAAGCAGATTATGAGTTGATTTTGGCGAAGAACGCTGGTAATTCCTTTAAACCAACAAAGCCTTTCCATTAGCCCCCCGCTGGCGCACTGAAAAGCAGACACTGTATGGCTCCCAAAACACAAGAGAGTGCACAGCTAAACATACTGCTACAGACTATCTCATAAAATCTTACAAGCGACCGCACTTGCTCTTAAATGCTTATGCAATTAGGGAAACTCAGGTCTATAAATCCAATGTATATGATTTGCTGTCAACTGTATATACATAGGTAGAATAAAGACAGGTTATAAGGCTTAAAAATTCATCTGGATTAAAGATATACAGATTACTAAGAAAACCTGTTTAAT
>JAPTYQ010000018.1:20829970-20849216 GCA_029814465.1 Ostorhinchus cyanosoma | reverse complement strand
ACACACACACACACACACACACACACACACACACACACACACACACACACACACACACACACACACACACAAACAGATCCTGAGAATCCCAAGCCTGTTTCCAGGTTCATTAATAAAACAGCAGCTCTTTATATGTGCTCTTCCCCTCGCTGTCTTGCCTTTCATCCTCTGTTTGTTCACACACACAGTGGGATTTTACTGAGAGTGTGTGTATGTGTGTGTATAAAAACTCCACCTGGGATTAGGGAATGGCCCGACTGTTTGTTCATCAGTCAGACGATAGTCGAGCCCACTGTGGTACATATAAAAATCTGATCTCTCTTTCATCGTAGCAAAAGGGGAACCACCACTCAATTGGAGCATTTCTACAGTTTGTTAAGATGAGTTGCTGCTGCTGATTTAGACCTCTGATTCCACAGATTTCGCTCAGTATTATTCAGTAGTACAAGGACACATAATTTTGGAATTATATTTATAAAATTAAATAAAAGCATAATAAGTCAACTACATGTCAAAAGCAATGGAATTAAAATTAATTTGGAAAAGAGATAGATTTTTTGGCAATGGCTACTGCCAGTGGCACAAAATATGGGTTTGTCTATTGCCACAGAGCCAATCAAATTTTAGCATTTGTACTGTGACAATGAACAGTAATGACATTTTTTTGCCACAGAGCCAATCATGGATACTGTTACATGAAGGGATTCCTATTGTTTGGGACATTTCACCTGAGGGCAGGATTCTCATGTCAGCGTGGTGTCATAATCCAGTTGGCCTCCTAACCAGAACCCTAACATGTACAACAGAATCCCAACATGTACAACAGAACCCCTCTTGCTACCACAGTACTGTGGTGATATATGGCATCTGCGCCCCGCACACACAATAAAATTCTGTCAGCCTGCAAAAGCTTAATATTGTTTCAGGCCTTCGTCTAAATGACACCAGCATTGTCAGTGCCCTGAAACAGTATTTTCAGAGAACCTGTCCCAGGGCAGAAAAAAATCACAACGCGTTGCCATATGAATAGGTAAAACACCACTTTTTGGAAACAATAACAACAACAATGGTGAATTACAGAGTTGTGTTTGTGCTGCCGGTGCTGCTAAGTTTATTGGCAACAGGACAACAAAATCTGCCAGCTCCTCCTTCTTGTGTTAATGTTTGTGCTCCGTGCGTTTAAGCAAAAGGACCTCATATGCATGCTCACTGCATTCTGTGATTTTAGTGTGTCCTGTGCCGCATATACAGTAGGTGTGACACACGAATTACACTGTTTTAAACCCAGTTTTCCCATTTTCATCTGGACACAGTTATTTCTTGAAACGATACATGTATGGACACGAATCTTTTAGAATCCACAAAAGATCTGGTAACTAGCACCCTAGCCTTTTCCTATGACC
This sequence comes from Ostorhinchus cyanosoma, assembly GCA_029814465.1. NCBI lineage: Eukaryota > Metazoa > Chordata > Actinopteri > Kurtiformes > Apogonidae > Ostorhinchus > Ostorhinchus cyanosoma. Next base: position 20,847,813 of record JAPTYQ010000018.1, on the reverse strand, counting down.
GGATAAGCACACGGCATGTACAATGCTTATTGCCACAGTACTGTGGCAGGAGGTTGACAGGTTACCAGTCCACACATGATATAACCACGGCGCTCATTAGTACTGTGGTAACAAACAGATGAGAAAGTTAGTCCCACACTACTGAGGTAATAGCCACTTCAGTATTTTTTAGTTTGTATTGGCCTTTTAAAAAGTTAAACTGTGTTTAGCTGTCATAACTTTTCTCAAACTAGAATAGTAACTTTAATACAGAAAAGTAACAAGAAATCTGTCCTTGTCTTTTCTTTCATAAAATATGCATGATTTGTGCTGTTGATAATGTTTATTAACAAACAACCCACAAATACATCACATCTTATCCTATAGTGTTGCTATTAAACAATTTTGTTCTGCTACTCTGTGGGAATTCAATCATAAAGCAATAAAGTAGTAGCCACTGATAATAGACACTTGAAGAATAGTAATAAGAAAAGTAGTAATTTTACTTAAATGAGTTAAACGCATTGTAAACTGTCACAGAAGCCCATAACAATGTATTAACCAACCTCTCTCTCTCTCTCTCTCTCTCTCTCTCACACACACACACACACACACACACACACACACACACACACACACACACACACACACCCTTCCTGGTTTACTGGAATATATGATTCAGGGTAAGGCTCTTGTATTTTCCTTCTGTCCCACTGTCAGGCTGTCATCTTCTTCTGCCTCACCTTTCCTCTACTTCTATGACACAACTTTAGACTGCATCATGTCTTTCTGTTACATTACAATATGTACAGCAGATGTCAAGCTCCCTGTCAATTCTTTATCATTTCCATTAGACTTGGAGTCTGAAATATTAATTAATGAATTGTGCCTTTTTGAGTTTGTGAGATTTTCACAGCATGAGTGAAAAAATAAACTTATAAATTTAGTCAATCGAAAGTTAAAAATAAATAAATAAATAAATGAATATTTTAGGGCTCTACGATAAAATGATAATGATACATATCGCAAAATAACTTTTCCTCGATAGAAATATAAGACACGCTCAATATAATTTCGATAGAATCGATTTGTCCATGTTTTAACAGACAAAAGAACATTTAAGTAGTGCCAACTACAGCCATATCAAGTTAGGTTGACCCCCACAGCACAGGTAAGAGCAGCCACAGCACACACGCTAATGTTTGGGCTGCAGCAGGAGGTAATGAGTGTTCCCTTGGCAGAAAATTTGACAGAGAACTCGGTTACTGAAAACTATGGTGTGAACCGTTTCGATTCTGGGCTTTCAATACAATATGGGAAGGTACCGAACGAATATATGTAGCTTATGTGAAGAAAGCAAACACTTCCATTTTCACACGAACAATGAAGTGGATCACATACAGTATGAGCAGGTTCAGTTTCGGTTTAGGCCACTTACAGTATGGTAGTTATGGAATGCACCCCCGTGAAGATGGTCTGTTTTGTTTGTTTTCTCTTTTAAAACTTGAAAGCTTTAAACAGTGTCAGGGTCATTTTTATGTTTTACCTAATCTGGCTCACTTGATGGGAGTGAATTTCCAATATGCAGCAGCAGGACAGTCATTCTTTTGATAACAGTGTAGTGATTCCCGTGGAACTGATCTGCTGATGTGTATGTGTGTGTGTGTGTGTCCGGGATTGTGCGCTGGTTTCCATCCTACTGTTAATACTATGGGGGCACGGGGTGGTGTGGTCTGTGCCGCTGCAGAAGTGAAAGTGAAACTTTATGCTCATTTATCTTTTCCCTACCTCCTGAAGCTTCGCAAATGTTCATTTGACAGGGCAGAACATTTGTCTTGGCCTATTGTATATTATGCATATGTATAAGTCTAATGCGATGGTAATGATTTTTTTTCAGATGAAATGTTTGGTGAGGTGGTAAGGATTTTGCCGTGGCGCTGTGCCACAGCAAAACCTATACCAGCAGAAACACTGCAGTATGCTCTCCCTCATCCAACAAAACAACTTCTGTACTGCTGCAGCCTCCTATCAGCGCTATCCAAGAACAAACCAAACAATCCAGACAAGTTTTATTGATTGATTGATTGACTGATTTGTTTCGAGCAGAAAAAACAAGCAAAAAAAACTTTTGTGTAAAAGGAACTAATAGCAGAGCAAATACATTAATAGAGGTGATCAAGATAATATATCAACTGCCATGTACACTAGTAATAACAAAATAAATTTAATATGTATTGCTCAAAAAGGACTGCAAAGAAGAAAATGTATTAAATCCCACCCCCATGTCTCATTAATACAACACATGACTTTCGCTTCCTTAATGATAAAGTTACATCTGTTTAGAGTACTAATAGTGTAAATAACAGAGTAAACTGATTAGGAAAACTGATGCATATAACACATAGTAACTATCTCATTGATACTCTGCATAACTTATAATATATTTCAACAATAATTATATACCAACAATGGTAATGGAAGTGACACACACCAATGTGGTAAACAACCACAAGCACATACCAACAAAGGTGAGAAAGAGTAAAGGATGGAATGGCCCCACAATTAACAATAAGCCTCGCCCTCCCTGCACTGTGACCAGACCATACATTAGTAAAGTGCTTTAAAACTGTGGATATTTTTGGCATTGCTTGTGATGACGATCCAGGCTGTTCCACAGTTTCACCTCACAAACAAACGAAAGCAAAAGCAAAAGTTTCACCTCGATTTCAGAATTACAGTGGGTGGTGCCAGACCAACAACAGCACTAACCCAGAAACAGTGCTAACCAAGTGTAGACAAAGGTCTGACAATGTGAGAATATGTTTTGCTTGTGAATATTAATTCTTTCTCTATACTAACATATCTTCAAGTGGATAAGTTGGGCAAAGTGGGCAGTTAAGTTTTATACACAGCACATAGATGGACAGAGCTAATAAGTCAGACTTACTTCACTCATTATGGTTTCTTCTACCAACGCTGCCTCTCTTAATTTACACTTTCCTTCTTTAGCATTAACATTCACGCCAACAAAACATCTTTTTTCTTTCCTTGTCTGTTTATTCCTTCATTCTCTTTGTTTTATGAGTGTCTAACTGTACGGAGAGCCTCAGCTGAATACCAAATATAAAACTGTATGTGATGTATGTACGCCTCAAGTGTGATTGTGTATGTTTGTGTGTCTGTAAATGTGTGCATTTATGCTACTGTGAATTAGTGATTGTCTTAAGTCTGTGAATACATATGGCTGACTCAGTGGTTCTGTCTCCAACACAGCAGCTGCATCTTATCTGCACCGCTGTGACGTGTGCGTGTGTATGTGTGGTTTCGTGTGCGCATTTGAGTGTGTGTATGGTATCTGGAATAGGAATCTTAACAGTTTTCCACATTAGAGAAGAGGAAACGTCAGAATGCTATTGTAAGAGATCCACTTCCTGTCTGATAAGCAAAAATCTCTCTCTATCTCTCGTTCTCTCTCTCTCTCCCTCACATACACACTCCCACATACACAACCACACACACAAATCCTGACAAGCAAAATTTGCTTTCTATTTCTTTCCATCCTCCCTCTTTCTATCTTTTTGCCTTCGCTCTCCATCAGTCTCTGTTTCTTTCTTTTTCTCTAATAAGCAGAGGTTCACTGCTGAGGGCAGACAGGGCAGTGCAGATGAAAGAGAAGAGAAGACAAGCACACACAGAGAAAGACAGCAAGACAGAGACTGCGAAGTCTATGAGTGAGAAAGAGCAAAAAGGAGATTGCAAAACAGAGAGGTAAGATCTTTTTGTCTATGAAATGTCCACAGTGAGAATAAAAAATGAAAGCTGGTAAAATTAACCTAAAATGTGGTTTCTTTCTTTAAATCCTCAGCGGCAGGAACCTGGTGCTACTTCTGTGATCTACGAGATAAAACTGCCACAGTGTGCTTTAAAAGCAACTATGAGAAGTGTTAAGATTGTAGTTTAATTTGACAAACATCAGCAAAAACACAACTGCTAAGAAGATTTGCTTTCTGAAAAATAAATCCAAATATACTGATCAACAAAAAAACATAACTTCCTTTTTCTTGCACAGTTTGCGTCCCATCTTTGACAAATTCTTCTGCATAATATAAGACAACTGTTCCGACACTTACAGCTATGAAAGGGTGTCAGGGATTGTGCAAAGAAGTTAAAAGTTATCGAGTGTCAGATATAAATGGTATGTAAGAGTTTTTGACGAGCTTTTAAACAGTCACTAATTTCTCCTTACTTCCTTCCTCATTTCTCCCTCTACTCATAGTCTTCCATCTCAGTACCGTTATCTTGTCCTCTTTCTTTGTCCCACATTCACAGTAAACTTCATCAATCTTTTTGATCCTTCCTTTTCTTAACTCATACTTGCCTTATTTCCTCCTGTGAAATCCACTTTCCTCTCTCTCATCCCCCTGTGTTTCTCCTCCCACTCCTCCAGTTGACCTGGGTTGACCTGAAGTGTTAATTGTCGTAGTAACTGTGTGAAGTGTGTTGTCCCCCTCAGGCCCATAAGCAGTCCACACAAATTGCCTCACTGTGACACCCACTCAGTTATCTTCCATGTCTCTGGAGTAAAGACCTTTAGTTTGACTGTGTTAAACTGGTAACAACCCCAGTGCTAACCCTGCAGTAAGTGCAGTAACAAAATGTGTTTTTAGTGTCCTATAAATGGAGGGGTTTGTATTTTAACAAATGAGAGAGGACAGAGCAGAACAAAACAGTCAAACTTCACCAGTGTCAAATTTTCATAACACACCTACATATATACAAAACAACCAATACAATATTAAAGAACAACATACTGGTAATAACTGATACTGCTGTAATATAAGAATGCAACAGGTCTGTATCAAATCAAGGTTTAATTTACATAATGTATCCTGACCTCATGGTAGTATATTGAGGACCAAATAAAACACAAAATATTCAGTAATTGTGTGTACCATGAGGGTGTGTGATTTGCTGTGTATGTAAAGTGGGGCTGGGGGAGTTGTGGGGCAACATTGTGTTTGCCTGTGGGTCACAGTAGGCCCATCTGTCATAAACCAAACCAAATCAAACACACAGCTAGAAAAACTCTGACCTCACTTTACCCTCTCTCATCTCTCTGCTTCTCTTTTGTCGCTTACACACAGTACACTACAGCACATGCAGAGGGTTGTGTGTATTTGTACGTATTTTGTGTACATTCCAGGTTAGGTTTCACATATGCCCTTTGCATTATTTTACAAAAATTGCACAGCAAAGGGCATGAACAGTGAAGTATCATTTAGAGCCCGAACAAACTGAATGAACAAGGGTGAGAACAGAGACATACAAACTAAAATTATCAATGCAATACATGAGTTATGGTACACTTTTATCTACAATACTGGATTTTAAAAATACTGTTTCCTTTAATGACTATTATACTTATTATATACATGACGTTAAAAAAAAATTAAAAATTAAACCCCTATACAGGAGACAGACAGTCCTATATAGAGCCTCAACAGGCCCTGTCCATGGTGCTGAGCATCTATGAGGACCATGAGCATTTACAGCTGCTTTGATTACTTCTAAAATGGACCTGGCCAAGTGAACGTGAACATCAAGGTCAATTTATTTTTTTCTCTAAAACAATATTTTTGATTACTCAGCATGAAAGACATAGCCTATATCTCTAGTTTCTAAAACTGTGTTCATTTCATTTGTATCTGAACTACAACTGGATATATAAGAAAAATGTAAATTCTATGTAAATAGAATACAGTGTAAATTAACAACAACAGTAAAGGTTGTAAAGGAATGTATATAGCATACAGTCAGAATATAAATAGCAATGTGGAAATACATATCTTCAAAATGCATGCCTGTGTCAAATCTTATATTTCATAATAATCCAATACTGTAATGATTTTGAATGTTACTTATTATTTTTTAAAAATCGCTGAAAGAGTTGTGTATTAAATATAGTAATGACAGATATGTCGCCAAAGGCTGATAATTTTATCAGTATCTTAATAAAATCTTTGATTATTATTACAGTGCATCACACTGAACAAACACCTCACTCCGATACTTTTTTTAGATTCTCACGCCGTTAACATAACTGAATGTCTTTTAAAACAAAAATAAAAAATTATATCAGCTTAATTTTTTCATATAATGTACTCTCATATATTAAGAAAAGTGTGGTATGCTAAATATTTGCATTTGTTTGAGGAACAGCACTTTTTGGCATTATTTTTTTAAAACCTTGAGTAACTGCTGTATCTTGTTCCTCACTCTGTTGCTTTGTCAATGATGATAAATTCATGTTTTTATGAGATATTTGGTTATTATTCCTTAATGTTAAAGTACTTTCTTAGACCTACAATTTGATGGCTGCTTCTAAATAAATTTTTAAAAACAGATATGGAATGATTAGTATTGTTGCGCAATGCTTTCTCACTCTGTTACTTGCTTGGCTAGGCCCAAAACTGATGAAACTTCATTGAATATGAGTGACTAAAAAAGAAAATATGAGTGAAAGGTGCTCAGTGGCTGTATTAAGGAGCAGTACTGAGTCAAAGTTTTATGAAATAATGAGAATAGGTATTACTAGATGGAATATTTGTGTCTGAGCTACCAGTGGTACTTCATAAAAGCTGTTTACACTGACTCTTCAAATTCATTCAGGTGTAAGATTTACAAATATATTATATAAATGTATATAACCCTACGTATACATGTAATAACACTATATCATCTATCTTGAGAATATTATCCATAGCTTTTTGTTTAACTCTAAACTAAATACGATTTAGTACATTTTTAACGCAGGTGAGTGGTATAAAACAAACAACAGGAGATAGTAACATGACAAATTCAGTTTTAAATGTGCATGAACTTTGCAAGGTTTAGCCATAAACATGAATCTGCATAGTTTTAACACTTTCATTCATAATGTTTGTATCTAACTTACCAGCCTTATGTATGGAAGAAGAACCACTGTCATTCTTTAGAGCTGACACCTCTTACAGGATTTCGGGCTCTGGTTAAGTTGAATAGATGTCCATTCCTCTTCCTCCTCCTCCAGACTGAGTGAAAGGTCATTTTAAGTAGTTTAATAAAAAAATAAAAAAAACTATAAGTCGACGTCCATAACTGTTAGCAACACTGATTTACTTGTAGATATTAGCATAAACAAAAGTTGGCAAACTCGAGGTACGTCCGTTTACACGGACATAGTCATATTCTAATCCTGTACAGTCCTTTACCTTACGTAAGTGTTGTTAAATTAGTTACATCTTTTTAATAACGAGAAAACTTTACCTGACTGGCTTCGGTTCGACCATTCCAGGCCCCGAACAGTTCAAAGCAAACTCACTGACAGTGCGCATGTCAGTTCAGAGGCCGACATTACAATACACAAATAAGTTTTAGTTTTTTTTTGTTTGTTTGTTTGTTTGTTTGGTTTTTTTAAGGGTAGCGGTTTGTTGTTTTATTTAAATGACCGAAATTGGATATAGTTCCTATTCGGATCCTACCATGTCGATGATTTACATTTTTTGCCCCCACAGGTGATTTCACTCAACTAATGATTTCCTCTTACATCGACTGAGTTTGCGCAGACTCCATGAGCCACCTTGAATTATATTCGGGATCTTCATAGAAACTGGCTACATTTTGTTACCGGCCCGCTTTTTAGACCCAATAATCCAAGAGAAATGTAGACATATTTCCCCCCAGGAAGTACCTAATGATGATCTCAGATAAGTGCAAAAAAAAATTATACTCTTTCTCCAAGTCATCCCAAAATGAATGAATTTTAATAAAATATTGGGGCCAAAAATAGGACCAATATATGGACAGGAAAAGCTACCTAGGTGTCAGTGTATTTGATCTGGAACACATGGCTTGAAATGGTCTTATATAGCACTGTAAATAAAAACACTATGTTAAATGTGATAATCCTAGTGGTGTTTCTAATGCACATGTGGCTTTTTCATGGATCTCAGTCTCATTCCAGGTTTTGTATGTACCATTATATCCACTTGTGTTACATGCAGAACCTGCCCAGTTAAAGGTATATAAATTGTTACTGATTTTGCAACAGTGGTCCTTTTTGTGAAAGGCTCTGCCTTGTATAATTAGTTCAATTCTCAAAAAGTACGTAAGCACGTAATTTTCATGTCCGTGCCACATGCTGATTTTTGTATTAAATATAATGTAAAATAATATAAAATTGTGTTTTATCGGAAAAATGTTTCTCTTTTGTCTCATTAAGTATTTATTTTTAAAATAGATCCATAGTACTTCCAAACTTGCTTCAGAACATTAGTCTACATCTTGTTTGAATTTTTAGCCCCATGTTCTTTATTTAGGGACAGTTTCATAGAAGCACCCATTTACTGCAGTGACAATAGGGACAATAGTGACTACATACTGCAATTTTCTTACTGCTACCTTAAGCAAATTTATAACATACCACTCATTCACCCATTCACCAGCCGTGGAACTTCAGTGTCTTGCTCACGGGCACTTAGGCAGAGTTTAAGAGTTCAAATGAGACACTAATGTGCCTCATATTAACAGGAGGAGCTGAGGATTAAACCACTAAACCCCACCGTTTCATGGACAACCCCACTGTTCCTCCTGGATGACGGCCATCAACAAACATGAGGGCAGACTATCACTGGTTATGCTTCATTTGACACAATGGGTTAAACAGAGTGCAGGTGGTGTATTACAGTAATAAGCAGGTCTCCAAAAGATGATGTTTTTAGGCTTTGATTCTGCATTTTAGATTTACACAGCCCTGGAAAGAAACAAAATGTGCTGCAGTTCCACGGATTACATATTTTGATTTCCATTGGTTTATTCACTGATGCCCATGAAGATGGAACATTAGTTTTTACTTCTTCTCATTGAATAATTGCAATGATGTGATTTATTATTGACAAAGAAGGAGTAACTGGGACTTGGTATTAGATCATTGCACCAGTTCAAAGGTGATTATTGAAATAGGAATGTGTCTGAAAACAAAATTATTCCAACTTCATGAGCAACAGTGTAGTTGCCACACATAAAAATTATATAGATTTACACTACCAGTCAAAAGTTAGGACTCACCTGGTTTTTCTTTATTTTCATGACTATTTACATTGTAGATTCTCACTGAAGGCATCAAAACTATAAATGAACACATATGGAATTATGTAGTAAAAAAAAGTATGACATAACTCAAACCATGTTTTTATATTTTAGATTCTTCAAAATAGACACATTTTGCTTTTATTCATGCTTTGCACATTCTTTGCATTCTCTCGATGAGCTTCATGAGGTAGTCACCTGAAAGGTTTTCCAACAGTCTTGAAGGAGTTCCTAGTGATGCTGAGCACTTGCTGGCCGTCTGTGGTCCATCTCATGTTATTAAATGAGAAGGTGAGTCCAAATATTTGACTGGTAGTGTATTAGCTGCATAAAAATATGGAACATATTCTCCTGAGTCTCCTGAGTTCCTGGACTTTTCTGGAATGGAGAAAAGAAGAAAGGAAGGTACACAGTGGTAAACCTCATCCTTTTCCAACTTTTTAGAGACAAAATTACCTTAGTTCTTTTCATAAAATAGAACATTTTCTCACATCAAACATTTGATATGTTTTCTGATGCGAATACAACATAAATTTAGAGGATTTCCAAGTCATTGCACTCTGTTTTTATGTATATTTTAGTGTGCCACCTTTTTTGGAATTGGGATTATATGTGTGAGCTGGGTCAAAAACTGGCATTACTTCAGGTCTTATCTATAACTTTATTATGAAAGTCCATTGAAAGATCTAGTGGGTACTCAGATGAAGTTGTGACACCCAGACATTGCCCACAACTGCTTATAAAATAGTTCTAGTTTTGTATTCACAATTTTTACCTCTTTTAACTTACTGCAGATTATACTTTCTTTTTTCCATATTAGCAATGTGAATTTTTCCTACTTTCTGTAAAGTTCAAACACTGTCTTAGAGGGAAGTTAGAAGGATTTAGACTAGAGAAGTACAGTAGACTTGAGAAAACAGATGAGCTACATTCTCTGTTTTCTGTCAGTGTTTGTGTTCTATATCCTGAGATGGGAAAAAATTATGAATATGCATAAAGAAGTGCTACACGCAGGTGACATGCTTGACTTGTGCTACTGCTGTGAACAACTGCACTAGACAAATGTTTTCTCCCTCTTTCTTTTTCTTAGGAATAAGAGAGGGAGGGAGTGAGAAAGAGGATCTCATGGGAACACTTTTCTTTTTCATACTGTGTATGAAAAACCAACACAGTAATGATGCAGACACGCATAACACCGCAAAGCTGTGGTGACTCATACACAAAGAGGAACAAATATATACTGCACACAAATGCACACAAAAGCAGCGTAGTAATGACAACCCACCTCACAAAATGATATAAACTGTTGTCTTTTCATAGTGTTTCACAGGAATGTTGAGCATGTCTAGCTTCTTTTGCACTACGCTATAAGTCAGTTTGACCTATTTCGATTTGACCTTTTTGAAATAAGGGTTGAACACTTCTTTTCTCCCCAAAATATTTAGACTTTTCTGGCTTTTTCCGTGAAAATACAAAGGTTATGCTGTAGATCATTTTGGCCTACATGTTCAGTGAAACATTTACAAAGACAAAAAAGTGATCTGTGATGTACTGTATATTTTTTATATATTTTTTTTATTGTATTGACTGATTCTGATGAAAGCATTCTAGATACCATATTAGCTTTTAGTCTCCCATACTTTACAACTTTTATGACATTTATTTACATTTACTCAGCATCCTAGAAAATGTTACCGGTGGTTTTCAGTTATATGTACAAAGACAGTGTAGTTCAGGTGTGTGATCATCAGAGAGGTGCATCTTCCTGCAAGTAACTGTGAAGGCTAAGCAGCGTGTTTTGTTGGTGTTTGCTGATTTTTGCATCTTAAGTCTCAGATCATCACAGCCAGTTTAGAGCAAACCTACTACTTTGTTTAACATTCAGAGTTGTACAGTTGGTTGCAGAGATCTGGAATTGTGTTTTAGGTTTCCAAATAATATACAAATAATAATAAACAAACAGTGAAATCAATTAATAAATGATGATAAATGTGCCAGATTTGGCCTCCTCAACTGCCATGTGTAGATGAAACAAGATAATACACATCCTTATCCATTTGGAAAATAAAAGTCATCAAATTAAAATGAATGTAATTTATAGAAAATAAAAAGCCCATTATTATTGTGTTATACTTCACACTTGGTTAGAAATAAATGTTTGACAAGATAGATAGATAGATAGATAGATAGATAGATAGATAGATAGATAGATAGATAGATATGAAATATTTTTGTTGTGGTTATCACTGAAAAGTTTGAGGAAAATGAAACTATCGTCACCCAGTTTTTTAAAAGAAATAAACAAGTTATATAAGTTAACTCATAAAGACCAAAACATCCACCGTTAACCTACACCATCCACTTATCTTAACTGTTAATACCTGTTGATCCACTAATCCTATCAATATATGTAAATAATTGGTGTAAAATACCGTTTGTCATCTTTTAATGGTCATCAGATATGACCAATTTGGATGCTCAGAGGTACCATAGTTACCGTGGAAACGCCGCCATCTGATACAACATTAATTCACCAGTAAAACCCACAATGACAGTGGATGGACACATTGGGTTTATGTGCAGTTAATGATATATTTTACTGAAAAAGTCACTTTTTCTTCAGTTTTCTCTATTTCTGATAAAATAACCCCCAACTTTAATCTGACCTTTTATCAACATCTACATGACCAGTGAATTAAAATAAGGAAAATACCTGATTTGCACTGAAAAAACAAAACATACTGAACATAATTTTACAATTAATGGTGCTAAATCACTGAAGGAAGGTTAAATATAGAGAAAAATTCATTCAGAAAGTGCCAGAAAAGTAACACTGGGCCCTTATGGGTTAAATACATTAAAACTACAGCATCATCGACAGACAAACAGGAGTTTCAGACAGAAAAAATGTATATGCTGTAGGAGATTACGATGGCCTAAACAAAAGGAGAACAGAGAAGACAAATTGAGAAATTGATGTTGAAAAAGGTGGCTGAAAAGTAGACAAAAAGAAAACAGATCAGGAGATGGTACAGGGGGGATTTAGGGAGAGCGATATGGAGGAAGGGGTTCAGAAAGACTAGGGAGGTGAAAGGGGTCAGACAGCGGGAGGAAGCTAATGTCTTTATTTCCTGGTGAGATGGGACCTTGCATTTACCCCTGAGGTCAGCGGTCATAGACAGGGTCACTGGGGGTGTTGTGAGGGGGTTACCTCAATACAGAGAGGAGGAATATCTATATAACAAAAAAAAGAAGTGGAGGGAACAAGAACAAGGGACAGAGTAATGGGAGAAAAAGACAGGGAAAGAAAGAATAGGGAGACCTAGTTTCAGTCAGGAGGGGAATGTGCAGAGGTGGAAAGGTTGAGAGAGGTTGAGGAGGTGAGAGTACTCAAGGGAAAGAGGAGGGGGAAGCACACATACACAAACATACAGTACACATGAAATTACTTCATATCTACACTGTGACTGCAGTGTCAGGGTATGGGCCTTTTCTAAACACTGAGTATGTTTTCCTGTGCGTGCTCTGTGTCTGCATTTATCTGCGCTCTCTATGTGTTTGTGTGCTTTTCATGTATGAAAGCTGAATTGTTTATGTGTGGATGTGTATTTTCCTCTCTCTAGAGGCTCTGTCAACGCAGCTGACAGATAAATACAAACTGATCCAATGTAAGAATCCATCTCTGGAGTATTGTTAGCAGTTATCCTCTTGAACTGCTCGACTTAGTGCTGTTTATTAATGTAAATCACATTTGTCAAATACAATGCGATAAATATGCAGTGTCATGTACTTGCATTAAAAACAATAACATGAATTAACTTCAACACGTTAACATGTTAATGTACTACAAAGGAGACATTTCTGTCTTTATTGCTCCTCAGGGGTATTATATATCAAGTCCTGTTTAATCACTTAGCCTGATGCTTTATCTAAAAACACATCAACATATCTATTATTAACAATACTGTAAATCACATCCGGCAAATATTTAACAAAATGAAAATTTGACATTTTTATTGCTGAAGCTTTCTCTAGGAAACTATGGTTGCAGTGTTCATACATGTGTGAAGTATTCCCCGGGCCCCTCTTCTGTCAGTTCTGATGCTGACAGTGGTTTCTTCCACTTAATTAAAGAAAACTTTGAAAATAAAACCCGCGGCTATAGATCTAATGCATACACAGATCCACAAATACAAGCAGACCAAGACACACAATATTATTCAAATTCAGCGTGTCCACGCTTACACAAATAGGAATATATTGTACACATGTACTGCAAAACAATATTACAAAGATGTGGACTGCATAAGTTTCTCCAAATGAGACATCATGATGCGCTTTTATGTATCTGTATTATTACCAAATTATGGAACTTGTCTTGCTCAATAATTAATTTTCCACCCAAGTAGCCTGTAGTACAGTATTCAGAGATGACATTCTTTCCTCTGTCTTTTTTTTTCCATATCTGAAACAATTTAAGTAGAATAACAATTTGCTTTTCAGGCAAACATTGATGAATACACTGTGCAGCTGTAGTAGGCCATTTAGGCATAATTTAGCATATTTTAGTCAAACTATGAGCATTTTGAGGAACAAAAAGGGAGGTGCATTGCTGTTTTCAGGCTTTATCCACTGTGAAAACATTAAACACTGAAATCCTGACATGAATTCAAGTTGACTGCAATTATTCATAAAGAAAGACTTTACAATGACGTGCTTGTCTGAAACTATGTCTTTACATCTATGTGTAAACTCTCTGATGTGAGTGCTTATGTGCACCACTATGTCCTCTACTTCTTACTTTTTGTGTATGTTGGAGCAGCAAATATGTGCAGAGGCAATTGTGGAGAAACTGTGTATCTCGGTCAGTGATATGATTCATGAAAATGGCACGCTGACTGGAGTACCACTGAGAGAGAACAGTCTGTTCTCCAAAAATACCTCATCTGACTAATATCATGGCAGGAGAGTATAGAGTAAGCATTGCATGTGCACACACACTGAATTTAATAAGCAAACTAATTTTTGGCCGGGCTTTCAGGCTCACCAGACTAATTATCTTTATTTTAATTTGTAAATTAATAGACCCTCTCTAATCTGGTTTTCTTTATCTTTCAGTGTTTCTGAATGTTTGACATTAACATGTGTATGACAGAACATGATCCTGAAAACTATAAATAACATTTACAGCCTCAGTTTGTTTTAGACTCTGACTGCTATCCAGCTCTAGTTATTCCTGTCTTACCTCTGGATGACTCTGATACAGATGGTTAAAAATATCTCTGTACTTTTTCTAGGTGGCAACTGACAATGACAACATGTCAATAAACACAGCTTATCTGGAAAGCATCTACCTGTGTGTGACTTTTGGAGGAAAGTAAATTAAGTCCCATTGTTACAAATTAGTCCACTGTGACATAAGGCTACAAAGGCTACAATTTATTTTGGATATGTGTTTAGTATAGCAGTGGAGTAAATTCATCCAGTGTGAGGTGTTTACACTTGATGCCCTTTATTAATGCTTTCATGTCTAAAGTTCTTACTCTAGTCTCAAGAAATTTGATGATTTCCTGACTCTGCAGCTGATCACGCTGGATTTAACCAATTTGAAAAGATATGTGGCGCTAATTGTTTTTTCCTTCTATTCAGTCATGGTGTCATGTGTATCGAGGGTGACCCTACAGGCTATAAATATGTCTCTGGTCTGTGGCCTTTCTTTTAGACTCATATTTCTGTCTTGTTCTGGAGTTATTCTTGTTCCTGGCCTCAGTAGTGGACATCTGTATGACAGAATGTGATTCAGTCAGCTATAAATATGAATGGCCTTTCTGCTCGGCCAGCCGCGTGGATTAGCAACTCTTCCTGCTTTTCCACTGGGCTTAGAGCTTACTGCACATGCTCACACACAAACACACACACACACGCTCAAATAATCATCACAGACTTGCTGCTGCCTACCAGCTTGTACATAAACACGCACACACACGCACAGTCATACACTGCAATAGAGATGCTGAGTGTGAATGGTAAGATGCAACTGAGAATGGTGTGTCTACAAAACTCTACAATGCTGGATTTGGCTCATTTGTTATTATGTTCCATAGTCATGAAATGATTCCATATTAACAGCTGCTCAATGAGTAAGAAACATTAACTCTGACCCCAACAGTATGTTTTGGTTGTTGGTGTGAAAGGCCCCCTACATTTTTCTGTACATTATCTGGACAACATTGAAGATTACTAGCACTTAGCAAACAGTTTTAACAAGAATGCACCTCCTGTGATTTGTGTAGATGCATTTTGTCAGTTGATGCAGGTCTATTAAAAGCCTTTTGTTTCTCATAGTCTTTATGATTGCTTTGTGGGCTTCAGATCCTGGTCTTAACCAAAGCCCACTTGTTTGATGCTAGCTGTGATACTCATAAAATGTGTCCTCTGGCCAGTCATGTTGGTTGGTAACATGGTTTATTATTGATACATACCTCTCTTTCAAGACATTGGCATCAACATCACAGGATTGTGCACTCCACCTCTAATCATTTGTGATCCTCTGTCAGCACCTTTACACACCCTCGATACACCCTTAGATACTGTGGTTGGTAATGTCACTCTGTTTGGCTGTGTGTTTTTTTTCCTTTTCAACACGTATCAACAGTAATTCACTCTTTTATCTTATTTTCCTGTATATTTTTTATTCACAGCCTGAAACTTGGGTACAGTTTATACCTTTACATCCTGTTCATCTCAAAACCTGCAGTATTTGTTTTAGTGATTGTCTCCACAGGGAACAATGTCTGCTTATCGTAATTTTAATTTTGCTTCCCCAAGTTGGCACTGCACTCTGCTCTTTGGTCTATGTTTTCCAATAGCAAAAATACAAATTTTGTCCTCAGTGTTGTGCAAGTGCCAAAAGCAGGTCTCCACCCCCTTTGGTCCTACTCATTAGGCTGAGTTTGCTGTCTGTAACTACAGCTGTTAGCATACATGAGCACTAGTGTCAATTATCATCTTTGATTTTACACCTCTCTCATATCTTCCTTGACAGTTCAGGAGCCTCACTTTAAAAATGCTGAAGCGACTCTTCCTCCAAAACTACAGAAAGCCTGTCCTTTTTGTAGGTATCCCACAAATTGAGTGCTTTATGTGAACTCACTGAATTTACATTGTAATCCATTTCAGATTGTGCTGTGACTGCCTCTCCTCACTAAGTTCATCATCTGACAGGACCAGATCTTGGGACTGGCTGTCCTCCTTTACTAGCTTGTTTCTGTGTGAATATGGCCTGTAGTTGCTGGACAGTGCATGTCCATTGGTCACTGTCTGACCTGTTTCTTTAGGTAGAGAACACTGCACACTCACAGATTGCTGAAGTGACTAAAACAGATGGGCTTGCTATGGGAAAAGTTTAATCCCCAGAGCCGTAGTGGCCCTAAAGAAGAGTACCTCATGTAAAATTAATGGATTTATGTCACCATATGTTATTAATGTATTAATACGTCTATCAGGTGTTACTCTGTGCTTATAGTCTACAAAGCCCACAGTCTTATAATTGATGGATTGTCTGGTTCATTCATGAACGGGGTCATGACTCATGGTTCACTTTTAGAGGTGGGTTGTTTATATGTTAGAGAATCCAGAATTTCCTGTTTTTGACAATTCTTAGTGCAAATTTCATTCACTATCTAGGGCATTTATTTGCTCCTTGGTAAAGAAAACTGTGGACACAGCATTAGGTTTTGGTTTTTGCTTACAAGCAGTGTTACCAACTCTGGTTGATTAAATCCATCAAATATATCAAAAGACAAATTGCAAAAACACAGCCGTGGGTTGTTTTTTCCTCCACAAGCATTTTTTCATTCCTTTCTCCTCTTCCTAGTTCTTGGAAAGCTGTGAAAACTTATACCACTCCTCTTATTGCTTTTCAACTGGAAACTACAACCAAGAGCAGCACAGTGTGCCACTATATTGATATTTTCTCCATTGTGTGACAATAAAAATAACAACAGGTAACTTTAGTGCTGCTGGCTGCCTCCTGAACACAACCCATGTACAGCATTTAAACATAGTGCATTGCAGCCACAAAGTAATGGCAGCCTCTGATCGTGAAAATATGGATAAAAGTATGGATTAATTGCTCAGGACTACAAGTAGTAAGTCTTGTCCTCTCATGGTTATGGAAGCAGCTGCAGTTGTGTAAAGGTGAATGGAAAAAGGCCTTGCCCTTGTTGGGAGCATCATGCTATAGTTGTTTCTAGAGTTACACATGCAATAGCTTACATGAAGTATTTGTGTCAAACATTATGTAATTTTAATGAAAATGATACTAAAATTACAATCAGTCAAAGAGACATGCATCAATCAAAACCTCACAATCTCTGCCATCATTAACTGTAATTAACTGAAGGTGGACTGATGGCTATACATGTACAAGAACATGACCAAATGTCATTCAGACATGTTGACCTCAATAACTTAAACCACATAGTCCCTAATTAAGTTCTTCGGTAGGTCTATAACTGGCCAAGGGATTTATAAAAACTGCACATGATTGGTGGGTGTGATACAGTTTCAATGAAAATACTAAGGCTGGTACATGATACTGACAGAAGAGGAGAAGCTAAAAGTGATCCTCACGGACTTGGATTACCACTGCACATGTGTCCGTGTACACACACACACACACACACACACACACACACACACACACACACACACACACACACACACACACACACACA
>JAPTYQ010000018.1:20813077-20825134 GCA_029814465.1 Ostorhinchus cyanosoma | reverse complement strand
ACACACACACACACACACACACACACACACACACACACACACACACACACACACACACACACACACACACACAAGACGCACATGCACACATCCAACAACCAATTTGCTCTCTATGACCACAGGACATTTATAAAGGAGTCTGATTGAATTAAGGCAGTCATGCCTGCTTATCACTGGATTGAAGGTATCAATATATTTCTACTTGCTAGTGTTATTAATAGTAACCAAGAGGCAACTGGATACCCTGGAAAGAGGCGACAAAACACATCCTTAGGCTATAAATAGAAGGGAATGGAAAACTATGGTCAACAAGAAGATAGCATGAGACAGGAAAATTATGACACCAACAGTAAAGGTTAAGAAGGAGATGGAGGTGGGAACGGGGTAGAGAGAGACTGTCAAGACAACAGTGTGTTATATAAAAATCACACAGATGTATCAGAAAGAAAGAGAAAAATAAACATTGCTTAAAGGAAGGTTTTGGGTAGTTGGCTAGGGAAAATAGTCTCTTACAGTGGATCTGGTTCTCACCTCAGATGGAAAAGTCTGTGATTATCAGTTTCAAAAATACAAACAGTTTATTGGGTGGACTGATGGTACTTAGAGAGTAAGGATTGAAAAGAAGGCCTCCAAAAGTTGACTGCCCTGTTCTGACAGCTGAATACTAATCTTGAGATCATCCTCTGAAGAAAAAATAAACCTCTAAGGAAAGTGATCTCTATAAAGCTTGAAGAACTATGGAACATAAAAGGTGGACAGTCTTACCTTTGTCTCTTTTTCTCTCTAGCCTTCCATCCCATTAACTCTAGCCATCCTCTGACCTCTGACTTGTGCACTTGATGCCTGCATTAGCTGCATCATGCTAAACGACACTCATGCTGAGAAGGCAAACGTCAGCTTTGTTGAAAGTGCCTGGTCATAACCTGCCAAGAAACTATGTTCTATATTCTACTCCTTCAAAAATAATTAATTTTTAGTAATGACAATATTGATGTAAAAACCACTTCCATATCATTACTCAGAAAAGGCTTATACCAAATACCTGGCTATCATAGTTGAATATGTAGTTATGTAATTGGCTGAACACTAACACATGGATGGCCCTACTGTCTCATTTTACTCAATTATTTTCCTCACCATGACATCCCGACAGCCTGATTATTGTGTGCAGACTCCTCCAGGTCTGTGAGAACCAAATCTGGAAACTGTAACAGAACAGACAGTATGTGATGTAGTCTTTTATCAAACTATGACATTCTGCAAACACTGACCAACTACGTTTTCATAAGATCTTTTGATTTATTTTGTGATTGACGTATCAAGTGAGCTATCAATATTGTCTTCCCAGCCCCATATTATGGAATATTCGTACCTAATCGTGAAAAATAACCATAGCTGTATGTGGATAATATAATATGTATATATCAAGGTTTCATTTTGCATTACTAATTGTCCTACATAATAATCAACCTTAATAAAAAATACTGTCTTCGGCATGAGTGTAAAATTCAGTTTCAGCTCTCCCGTCTCACTGTAATGAACGTACATGAAACCGAACAAAAACTGGAAATCTCAGTTTAAGACATGTATGTTACGCTGTGATTGTGAAGATGTCAAGTCTAACTTTCAAGGCTTGTCTTGACAAATTTTATCTGCAAGTTTAGTTATTTCCCTGTCAGAAGAGAAATGGACTTTGATCTGAAGCAACCTGCCTTTTCATATACTCTGAGAGAGATGAGGTGGGATTGCTAAGAGGCAAAGTGTGCTCATTTACCTCTTACCTGTGCCTCTAACATTCATTTGTGCTCTTTTCACCACTCGGTCTACCTTCCCACCAGGATTTTATATATCCCTCTAGGAAAACAGGTCACCTTTGTGCAACTCTGTGAATGGTGCCAATCACTGTCCTGTGGATAAATAAAATAATCTCCACTGGAGGCCCATTACGTGGCATTACATGGTCCGTGTGTCATTTTGGCTTAGATATTTGAGCTTTACAGCAAAAATAGTACCATGTTTTCATTCCACGAAACCTGGTGTATATTAACCACATGATCAGAAAATAAAACCAGCTTGTTTTCTGAAGCAAATAAATAGCCCAAGAAGAACTTTAACAATTTTTTGTATAAATTACTGACAAATTAAACACTGTTTGCTCTCTTGCAATATCTATTCCTTTCTAGATCTTGTAGAGAACAGACTCATAATTGTTCAAAAAAGACATATGTGTCAAGTACAATTTTCATATAAAAAAAAGTTATGCATTTAAGATAATGTATATATTGGTGGATTTATTTGGAGCATGTGAAATAAAACATTAAAATGGGTGAAGTCTGAACTTAGATTGAGGCACTACTTATGTTCCTCTCATGCATCTGACATGAAAACATGGTTTTGCTCTCACTTATGTGATACTGATAAGACATAAATTAATTTAAAAAAAAACAAAACCAGTACCTAAACACGATAGAAAGTGACGCTACTGGGTATTTTATATCACAAGTAGCCTCCCCAAACTCCATTTGAGTTTTATGATGACAAAGAAGTTATCATGTATAATAATAACAAAAGCATGATACAAATCTGTGCTGTTCTGTTTCTGTATCTTTGACACAGAAGATGGTTATTTGCACTAATTCTATGAGTAGCACCAAGTAATGTCCTATCTATCTTTAGTAATTCCATGAATACAGCGCTGAGGGGCAAAACATGCTGTCCTCCTGCTAATGAAGCTTTCAGCCCTGCGCCACAACCACACAATGACAGCTGGCAGGGGAGGGGCAGGAACTACACGCCATGAAATAAGAGGGGGTAAAAATTGATTAGCAATTTTCATTTGTGCTAAGCTAAACAAAAGAAGGCTGCTTCCCTACTCTGCATATCATCATGGGGTGGGAGAGGAGGAGGGTGGGTTGTGTTGATGGTGTTGGGTTGGGATGGGAAGTGATCTTTCAGAGCTCAAGGCATCTATTGTTTAGTTAGCGATGATGTGAAGGCAAAGAGGGATTCAGGACGAGGAGACATAAGGCCAAGGGATGAGGATAGGAATGACTAGAGGGAAGGCAGGAGGGAGGTCGAGGGCAGAAGAAAAGGAAAAGGGACAAAGTGAATAAGAGGAGTGAGAGACAAGGAGGATAGTGGGGGAGGATGAAGACAATGAAACAGAGGGGTGGGAGAAGTGGGACAGGGGGAACAGAGAGGGAAACACAGAGGGACAGAGGGGTAGTACCCATGAAGGATGATGAATGATATTAAATAAGAGAAGAAAGAGGAGTAAAGTGAGAAAAGTGTTTGGGGAGTGATGGCAGAAGCTGATACAAAAGAAGTAGAGAATATTTTTTCTTTTCATATGCCATTTATTTATTTGACAGAGCAATGCACATAAGGAAAGTACTGTACATAGCCCCAGATATAGCTATACTGCTAAAAGAGGAGTCTTTTTGTTCCTCGGTTTTTGGCCTGTTGGTGATCTACTACTGGCAGATGACTAAAAATGTTGACGCAAGGAGGAAAAGGAAGAGTGGGGGTAGAGGAAAAAAAGAGTGAAAAAGCATGTGGAGAGAAGAGGGTGAGTGGTGGCCAAGAGTTCATGATGGTGAATGGCCCAATTCTGAAAATTAAAGCTGGACCAAGACTGAGGCCCAGTGCTCTTTGAAAAACAAAAGCAAACTGGCAGGGGGAAAATGACACCACCATCACTTTTTAAGTTATTAAAGCCATTGAATACAAAGGCTCTGACAACAGAGAAATTTGCCAACACTGAGAAAAAAAAAACTGCAGTACGTGTGCAGTACTGTGGCCAAGCTGTGTTGTCATATGGGCAGTTTTCTTGAAGGGTTTTTTGGCACGACCAGGAAACATGATGGTTTATTAACGGTGACACTAATGCATTTCAGCGTGTGTATATGTAAGTGTGTTTGTATGTGTGTTTTCATTGCATTGTCATTCTTCATTGTGGCTTAGTTGCATGTGCGCGCGGATACACACACACACAAACGCCCATGCACACACACAGCAATAAGTGCAAAAAAGGCGAGAAAAATAGCAGCTGGTAAGTGAGTGAAAGGGGGGAAAAAAATCAACAACTTTTAACCAAAACACTGTACACAACTCTAAATTTAATTTTCTGCAAGATTAAGCACAATAATGACTAGCTTTATAAAAACCCATAACTAATGGCTTCCAATGAGCCAATCTATAGGCATTGATCTGCTCAGTATCTCATAGACTTGCAGCGCAAAGCCTATAAGTGAAAGAGGGAAGAGGCAGAAAGAGAGAGGGAGGGAATAGAAGAGAGATGAGAGCAGAGGAAAGTGGTGGGTTGGTAGCTGGTGAGAAAGACAATGGCATTTTTCAACCTTAAATAAACATAGTACCTGAGGATTTTGTTTTTTTTTATTACAAGAACAACAATTAAACAATTAAAAAGAGATTTATTAATCTTTTTTTCCAACGAATGAATTCAGTTAAATAATAAAATACAGAACCCAAGAAACACAATGGTGCCAAGGACAAGACTTAAAAACTACTGGGATAAGTATTAAGCTTGGGTATAAGTGAGGATGCTGATTGAGTACAAATCCAGACAAATCACTGCAATATCACTGTTCTTTAGGATTATATTGACTATTGCCTATCTAGTGGCCCCATTAATCCAGTAATAACAGGGATTTCTTTGTGTGTAATAAGCAAAAAAGACACAAATAAACAATATCGGCCCAGCTGGAGGTAAAACATCATCCCACAATACAAAAATCATTATATTTTTTTAAAGGTTATTAGGGCAATTAGCTATCTAGTGGTATTCTCCATTGCTAATCCTACACTTGACAGCTTTTTAGAGGCTCACTGACTAAGAACTAAAGGTGGTGGCATGTGAGGAGGAGGATGGAGGGAAATGAAACAATTCTCTGCTGCAAATGCACAGAAGCTTAAATCCAGAGAGGGCTGCTTGCGTTAATCCCCACGGATTAAGCTTCTAAATACTCCTATTCAAGCCAATTAATTCATGCATATATCTGTCTCCGGCTCTTTTCATGTCATTTAAGATGATGGAGGGCGACTTCCTGGGAAATCAGGAGGAGGTTGGATATGTGTCTACATTAATGCACACGGGGCTCTCTCTTCAGGACCATGCAGCTTCAGACGTCCTGATACAGCACATACACACGTACATGCTGCGTTCACAAATGCACGTTGCAGAGGTATACATTAAGATTTTGAAGGGGAAGTGATAGAGGGAGGGTGGGGATTGAGAGGGGCCTCCAAAAGTTGACTGACATATTCTGACAGCTGAATACTAATCATGAGATCAACCTCTGGCTAAATCTACAGGATCTCACTGGGGCTTCTGGCTGGGAGAAGCATAAAAAGGATTAGCAGTAAATACAGAAGGCTTAAAGAGAACAGAGAGACACCGGTAGACAGACTCAACAACTTAAAACAAAAGGTTGAGAGGAAGATGAAATGAAGCTAGGTTTGGCAACAGGGATTCAAGAGGAAAGTGGACAATGACAAACAAAACATGCGTCATATTTTGTGTTTTTGTTTTCAAAATGATGGTGAATTAAAGCTGCAGCGTCTGAGCGTTCATTATCACCTTTTTGCATATTGCAATTGAAATGGTCTGAGAGGATGTACAACTTCTGCACCTATTCCTTCCCCTGTTTTTTTTTGCTAATCTCAGCAGTTTTCAGCCAAGGGTTAAATATATGATGGATAGCTGTAGTTACCGATTGCGGATCATGTTCTGTAGGTTGAGACAAGTGATGTGCAGATCTCCAATACCAGATCTTTACACCCCAGAATCAATTCATGAATCAAAATATTATTATTACCTCTGCCAATTAGGTTATGTTTTCACCTGGGTTTGTCTGTTAGCAAGATTACTCAAAAAAAATATAGGAGGATTTTGAGAAAATTTTTCAGGAAAGGTTGATATCGGTACAAGGAACAAATGATTACATTTTGGTGGTGATCGGGGGGGGGGGCTGATCTGCCTTGGCAGAGGTCTGTGCTCTCCGAGTTCTTTTGTAGTTATTGATCCTTTTGATACTTCAGGAGCACAGTGCCAAGTAGATAAACTTTTGGGATCTTGTCCTTGATAAACAATTGGTGGGAACTACTTCTTCTTCCGCCTGGGTAAGTGTGTACTGTGTCACACCTTCCTAAGATACCTGGGAATGACTGCCACTTCTGGACCAGCAGAGAGGGTCTTTTCAAAGGCAAGGAGAGGTTCTGACCAAAAAATGGACCAGACTAAAGGAGAAAACAATAAATATGTTATTGTTCCTTCGCAAAAACTTGTGAATGAAGGAAAGTGTTAATGTTGAACGCTTTTGTTGAAGAGTTACATGTTCAGTATTTTCCTGTTTCACGTACTCTCATGTCTTGTAGTCTTTATAAAGTTATGATTTGAAATACACTATTCTTTTTTTAGATTTTCCACACATTCAGTCTATTTGTACAAAGTAGCAGTATTGGATTGGTATTACCGATACCAGCCTGAATTTTACTCGGTATTGCATTTATTCCCTGTGATTTCAGATCCAGCAGCTTTAACACAACCATGTAATAACCAGAATAAAATGTTGCCATTGTATGCTTCTGCAAACCTATGTAATCTAAATGGAATTTCCAATAGCAGAAGATGGGACTTTTTTTTTTTTTTAGATTTTCTTCAATATGTAGAGGGTGCTTGGGGTTGACAGCTGATACAAGAGCAGGACTTTACAGAGACTGAAGTTTGCATCTTGGGTCCTTCAAGTTTTTAGGTTTTAATTGCATTTGGTGAAGCCTATAGGAAAAGATCATGGTTTTGTTTTAATCTTAGTAGGAATTTTTCAATCAAACTTCACTTTTTCTTTGATAAACCAAGTCTTGTTTTATCCTAACCATAAAAACGTTTGTGATGTTGCACATTCTGAAAAACACTGTTATTGTTACAGTGTAATTCTATTCAGAAATGTCAAATATGTTGATGGCAAAATCCATTTCTTGCTTCAGAATACACAAATATAGAAATGCAGATGCAACTATATATATGAAAATAATAATAATAATAATGGATTAGATTTCTATAGCACTTTTCATGGCACCCAAAACGCTTTATATTATTGATCCACAATTCATTTGCTCTCACATTCTCCCTCTGGTGGTGGTAAACTACATCTGTAACCACAGCTGTCCTGGTGCAGGCTGATGGAAGCGTGGCCCCTCCGACCACCACCGAACATTCATACATGTTCATACACCAGTGTGAGTGACACTGGAGGAAAGGAGGATGAAGTGTCTTGCCCAAGGATACAACTGACTGACTAGGACAGAGCGGGATTTGAACCACCAACCCTTCGGTTATTAGACGACCCGCTTTACCTCCTGAGCCATGACCTCGTTAAATGTTGTTAAATATATATATTTTTTAAATTGTAAGATATCTGCAAATTTGTGCAATGGCAACATTATGGATGGGATAATGAAAGCACCAACTCTCACTGGATAAGAAAGATGTCAGACATTTAACTGTGTCACTTGTCTGATATATTTTAGATGCTAATTGAGCTATATAATGTAGAAATATAATTGTAAGGTAGAACAAAAATAATATTATCCTTATAAAGAAGCCAATTAAATAAGAACCTCATAGAAATCACCTTTCACATTTTCATATTGCACCAAATCCTGATTACAGTGATGTCACTACTTTTGCACTGTCTCTAAATGCCTGAAATGGCCTGCAGTCTGTAGTTTTTGAGAAGCATCAAGTTTCCGATTATTTATGTGTGTGTTTGTGTGTGTGTGCATGCAAGGCTGGCAGGCAGCAACCACTGCCGAGAGTATTAATAGGAACTCAAATCACCCAGAAAGGATTCCAGATAAATAGAAGTTCACATCAGGCCTTCTTCAGCGATTGGTTTACATCCTCCACATGATATTCATGGCCTTGGAGTGATGCAGTAATCGAATTACAAAGACAGAAACTAAACTAATGGAAGGCTGACAGTTGTGGAGTTGTAGATCAAAAAAGTTGGCAATACTTCTGATGACAGCCAATAAAGTAGAGTGTAATTATTTACAATCTGCAGCATAGTTATTTGCAGCAATAGTGTACAGTACAGCAAATACTGATGTACAAGGGAGCATAGAGTTTTGTTTCCAGACTTAACAACTAAGTCCAAGCCACATTGAGTAAGTGTGTGCTTAGAGAGATCAAAAAACAATTTATAATAAATTTTTCAGTTTTCATTTCACTTAAGCACCCTATAATGCAACATAAAGATTAGATAAGACAAAACAACATAAAACATATATTTGTAAGAGATTTCAATGTATTATTAACATGGTATGGGAACACATTTCATCATTGTTTTTTGCAGACTACCTTCGCAACAGACCATAAAATGAATCTGCCAGTAACCTGGTGTCATATTATTGCAACTTGCTTCTGCTCATTGAACTTCAAGGTGATAGAATAGTTCCTCTTACCTGATATGATTCTACTCAGGTAACTGCTGTAAAGGGCGCTCAGTCTTCAAATACTCTATTAAGGTACAATGAAAAATGACTGTAACTTTGGAGCTGCTAAAGATACAGAGCTACAATGCAACAAGTGAAAAATGGGACACATCAGGATACAGGAGCACATTTAGAGGATACTGATGTGAGCTGAAATTAACATATACACACATATTAAAACTTGTGTCTTTCTTATTCGTAGTTCCAGGCTCTGTCTCTGCTCATCTCCCATTCTGTCTTTGTTTTCAAAGTCACTCTGACTGTGTTTCGCTTCAATCTGACATCAGCCTCTCTCATTGGTCGACCCAGCTAGTGCACTAACCAGTGATACACTTTAATTATTGAGCGGCTGACCTCAATTGGTTGGCTGGAACAGCCTAAAACCCATCGCTCCACACACACTGCAACACATACACACATAAACAAACATTTGCACACCATGCTTACACACCAAAAACATGTAGCACACTTACTTGCTCACCCTGGGGACAGTTTCTAAAGTCTAAATATATACTGTGGACATCAACTCTGCATGTTACTCCTCTCAGTCATTGATATCAAGAGCACATTAATTAGATTACAGCCCATGAAGCACACTAATTAGGAAATAATACACAATACCAGAATAAAAACATGAATTTTATGTAATGAATATTTAAAGAGCATTAAGTCAGTTTGGTTATATATTCCAGGCAGGTACCTTTTTTATTCTATGCCTCAAAGTTCAGGGAGCTGTGAAGATGTACCAATGAACGCTTTTCTTACAGGCACTTCATAGTGTAACAATAACTTTAGTCTCTGTTGTGGATGGTACCCACAAAAGAAAAAAAAAAGCATTCTCTACTCTAGTGCTACAGTTTATGCCAACATAAAACACATTCTATAAGGGTTATAAGCATATTATTAACAATAACACTTCCATTGCTGTGAAGTTATGAAAAATGTGCTCACGTACATTTACAATTTTTGTGATATATTTGTACCATTTTTACACTTTATAGTGTATGTGTGCACTAGTATAGAGAAAATGAAAACAGCATCATGCCATGTGTTCAGTATTAAATGTTTGGAGCCATATCTACATGTTTATACCAAAAACTTCTTCTGAGTTATGTGAGCTGATATAAATATTTTGAACAATATTTACTCCGTATTTCTTGTGTACCCCATTTTAAGTGTGTATCATTTCAGATTGGACCCGTAGACACTGATATATGGGTGCAAAAAAGTTGGTGCAAACAAAATGTTTGTTATCTGAGTAGACATGAAGTTAAAAATGTTTTTTCTCAGACGTGCAGTGCTGTACATGTAATATATATAAATACAAAGAAAACAAACTTGAGAAAAATTTGAATACTCCAAATGTGGCACAACATAACATATGATTAAAAATTACTTTAAACTGATTAGTTGGAAAAAATGTTTTGGAATTAAAAAAAAAAAAAAGATTACATAATTGGGTTAAAAGTGTGTTCAAGTTTCACTCCGTATATTAAACTTTCATTCCTTGGGATGATGATACACCAACAGTATAAATTTTAATGCAACTATGATCAGGAGTAAATCATGATTCCTGTAATATTCCTTTCATGGTATTGTATAAAAGACAGATGATGTACACCTTTTGGTATGTTATCTATGTACTTAGTATGCTACAATTTAATGTCTAAAAATATCCAAGAGAGATGATCTCTGTCACACTTGTCTCCTTACAAATGATCAAACACAGTAAATGATAGTGGGCATGTGATATCCACAGTGCTTCATAAGACATGATGCAATCAGAGCAATTTTAGATGTGGGTGTAATGGCATTCTACCTGTAGCACTAAATATGTTTCCATTGGCTGCATGATAATTGTATGTCTTTTAGGAAATACAAGAAGAGACAGTATTTTAACTGCTAACCTTATGATATCAACTATTTGGCCTTATGTTGAATAAAATAAGTGTTCAGTAATGACATTCATCTCAGGAAAGCCTTCAGAAATACGAGTGACATGTTGACTCTCATTATATTTTGATGAGTGTAACCCAACTGGGCTCCGTGGCATGCAGTGTGGCTTGTGGCCTATGATTAGTTACAAATAGTTCAATGGGTCACACTGCTTGGCTCTGATCACTGAAACTCAGGGTTTTAACATACAGCCCCCAGACAACAAGGCCATTTAAAGTACAGTAGCTGAAATCACATGTGTGGAAAGTTGACAATATGTTCAAGTGTATTTTTGCAACTTCCAACTTTCAGTGTCCCATCAGATAAGCGGATAACGGCATGTTTGCGGAATCAGTTTTTATAAATATGCACTTCCTGTGGACTTTTTCTGTCATTATGTGTTTTTTTTTTTTATTCCACAAAATGAACCAGTTTAAGGAAAAAAAGAAAAAATCTACTCCGAAGAATGACGGCCTCTTATACTCATCCTCTACCAAAAAAACAGTTTAATGCTGCTCATTTCGCAAGCAGAACAGACCACTAGATTAGACTCATATGCACACTATGTTCACATGCACACACATATTCACATACAGTCAAACAGAGCTCTCAACATGGAGCTTCATGCATGCATGCGTGTGTCTGTGAAGTTTGGCACTGTGTTTCTTTAGTCCATACGGCATTTTGTATTTGCCATAATCCCCTGTCAGCAACACTTAGGCAGGCAGACAATAGCAGAAAAGATCGGCAGCCAAAACCCCTTCACTGTAAGCTTGGCAGGTCAGTGTGCAAGCAGCAGGTTACACACACATACACACACACACATTCACACACACAGAAAAAACACACATCCCGCTGCGATGCACGTTACTCACACCGTTTCCCGGCTCTCTTCAAAGAGTTGTGGTGCAGTTCTCAAGGACACGGCTGTCTGACATCTCCTCTCTTTCTCTCTCTCCGCTCACTCTGGCATACTCTCTCTGCCTCTCTCACACTCTCTTATTTGCTTCTCAGTTGCAGGATGCTCCCACAACAGATGCAAGTGTGTCACAGCCTCTCTCTTTTCCTCTTTATTCCTTCCTTTTTTTCCTCCCTCCTCTCGGTCTGCAGCTGAGAGGCAGAGCTCAGTCTCTGAGCCATGAAGTGCAGGGTAGTATGAGAACGAGGAAGCGAGAGAAAGAGGAAGGGAGGGAGAAAGAGGAAGAAGGAGCGCTGGGCAAACTGACCAAACTGATGTGCCACTCCAGGACGCTAGTATTCTGCAGACAGTCAGCCAGAGTCCTGCTGCAGGGAAACAAACTGCTGTACGGAGAAGCAGCATGGGCAGAAGCCATACTATTATCACCTATATTTCAGCAAAACGAAAAAAAGGGAAAAAGCAAAAGAAAAAAAAAGGGACAACACAAGAGAAAAACACAAGAAAAGAAACACCACACATACAGTACACAATTTGTTTTGAAAATGTGGAAAGTAGGAAGTAAGCAGGACAAAGAGAAGAGAAGAAAAGAGAAGAGAAGAGAAGAGAGGAGAGGAGAGGAGAGGAGAGAAGAGAAGAGAAGAGAAGAGAAGAGAGGAGAGGAGAGGAGAGGAGAGGAGAGGAGAGGAGAG
>JAPTYQ010000018.1:20797218-20810078 GCA_029814465.1 Ostorhinchus cyanosoma | reverse complement strand
ATATCGTCCAGTGGAATTGACAACTTTGACACTTGGATCCATAACACTTGGAGCATCTATAACTCTTATGGTACGGTGGAAATTGTGATACACTGTATTAAGAATCACTCTTAAGTCACTGAACTCTGCCAAGTATCGGTCCATTCTCCAAACCCACATGCTCCCTGCTGCACGTGCTCTGTTACATCGAGGTCAAAACTGGATGTTTCAGGAACAAAATGAAACACATCCAAAACAAGACGAAACTGTCAAGAATTTAGCTTTGTTATTTTTTCTTGTTAACAATTAACAAAAAATCTCATTTGTTTGTGTCTTCCTGAAATAGTCACACCTTTTGAAACACACATACAAAAAAATATTTCATGATAATATTTGAGATTAAAATTTTGAGGATGTCCTGAAAACTTTTTTCCACTGCTGTTCTTTGATTTGCCCAAATGTCAAGATGTGGAGCATTTGATGCAATTTAAAGCTTAGAGCTTGGTATGCTGGGACTAAAAGCTGTAAATACATCCAGCATTGATATGTATTCCCTCAGTTGCATGTGTCATCATGACAGTATCTGCCCATATACATGAATGCTAAACCTTAGATTAAAACCCAAGCTGCTCTAGTTTATGGCAGGCTAGTTCCTGATTTGCTGATTTTGCTACCGAATCAGGAAGGCAGACCAAAGATGCAAATAGCAAAAAGCAGGAGGTCTAACAATATGAGAAGAATTATAATATCATGGCATAACCATATTATTGGATGTTTTTATTAGTGCTCTCATATTTGTTGGTCTTAGATGGTGTGTGTTGTTTTTATATTATTTATTTTTAAAAATACACTTTAGGGACTGCACTTTCAATTTTGTTGTTCTGCATTAGACAATGACAATAAAGAGTTTCTATTCTATTCTATTCTATTCTATTCTATTCTATTCTATTCTGTATAAAAACCTATAAAAGGAACATGATCCATAAAGGATAATCTTTTCCATATATAAAAACAACAAAACCTCCACACATGTACCAGCTTTCTTGAGACATGCTACAACCTCAGAGTTCACCACATTATCTCAACTTTCTGGTGCTGATGTAATGTTCAAGGGAATATATTTCTATAGACAACCACTACATCATGAATGTCAGCTCCATAATATCATGTTGATTGAATTCATGACTAATTTATTTGACTTAAGACTAATTGGAGCAATGCTTTATTTATCCTGCAAATCATCCCAACGAGCTCCTCTGTTTGTGTGTGTGCAAGATAAAAGCAGACATAAGAAGAGAGAGAGAGAGAGAGAGAGAGAGAGAGAGAGAGAGAGAGAGAGAGAGAGAGAGAAGGGGAGAGAGGACAGTGAGATCGACACTAGTTATTTTAAAGGATGACACATTTAATTTAGGTCCTACGAAAGAAATTAAATAGCATAGCTGTTATTAATGAAGATGGAGCATAATGAGGGTAGGCTACACAAAGAAACACACACACACACACACACACACACACACACTTGCTAAAATGTAATGATTTACTTTATGGGGACCTGCATTCTGTCCCCATAAAGAAACAGTCCCCACAAGTGACTGTGGAAAAAGATTTATGTCTTTATGATATAAGTAATCTATGGCCACACACACACACACACACACACACACACACACACACACACACACACACACACACACACACACACACACACACACACAGCAAATTTTGTGAAGAGACTTGTTTTAATCATGCTAGCCCAAGCTCCTTACCCTAATCTTAACCCAGTTCTAACCCTAAAACTAGACTTTAAAGGTGCTCTATGTAAGAATTCTGTTCCAAGTAATCATAAAATGTCCCTGAATGTCACCAGACATTAGGGAATCCTGTTCATTTCAAATATTGATATCACTGACAGTAGTAGTCCAGCCAGAATATTTGCATTTGAAAAGCTAAATGTCAGCCCCTAAAGTAATGTTTATGTTGTCATTTTGTGTTTTGGTTGATGCTCCATCCATTAACTATCTCCCATTCACCAAGTCAGTAGTGTTTGATCATCCAGGTTGTCAGTTCCCACTGAGCTGCATCTGGACCATTTCTGATCACAAATGTCTGACGTTATAAAACCTAAAAGGCCTCTTATTATTCCAAATACGTCGTGACAAAGTGAGAAATAAAACAAGGATATGTATAGGAGATGCTGAAAGTGGAGAAGAATTTGAAGACTGACGCCGGCTCTCCTGTGGTCTCCCCTGGCTTTCAGTGGCTCTTACTGGGTGGTGAGCCTGTGGGCTGCTGTGTTTTCCCCTGAGTCGAGCCATGGTGATTTCTCGTAGGCCAAGCTGTGGTGTTTTCTCCTGGCCTGGGTGAAGAGATCACAGTCCAGCCCCAGGAGAAAACACCACAGCTTTGTCCCGGGAGAAGAAACTGTGGCCCAGAGGAAGAGACGGACCTGATACAAGTAAGAGTGTAGGACTCATCACTTGCCATGGTAGGTCCATGTAGTAGCAGCACACTGAAGGTCTACTACAAAGTGGGGACTGGCCAAAGTGTCCTGACTTTGTGGTCGGGTCGGATTGGGTCTTCTCTTTAACTTTAGATCCACATGTAATAGAAAATTAAAAAAAAAAAAAAAGATATAGGATCATTCAGAGCTGTATAAAAAGAGGTGCAACACTTCCATAGACTCCTGTTGTGAAAAATGGCAGACGAAATATGGACCTACTCCCGGGTTGTGGAGGGGCCGATAGTTCCAACATTGAGTGTAGCAGCATTGGAACACATTCATTTCTATTGCAGCTGATCAAGCAACTCCAAGTTAATAAGATATTGCCATCTTTCATATTATCGAGGGTATTTCCTGTATGAGTGGACATATATGCTGTAAAATCTGTTTTCTTTGGTATGTGCTATAAATGTATGTCTTAAACAACTGTTATGTTGGCTTTTCAGCTGTAGCCCTATAGTTAGCTGGTTGGCTTGTGCAGCTGTTGAGATTTAACCACTATAACCACAAATTATGGAATTTTTAAGATAAGGTAACATTAGAACAAATGTGGTTATTTTGCTGAACCTGGTGGTGTTCAGTTAAGTTTGTCAGCTGAGGAAATGTGCTAATTAGTGACTAAGCTTTTTCTAGTGCCATTACATTAAAGTTATCATTCATGAGTTAAAGGAGGTGAAACTTCTGTAACTTGGTGTTTGTAATATCTGAGTCATCCTATAAGAATTCTGTTGAGTATGGAGTTTGCTATTATTGAGTTTTTAATGAGTTGCTAATGCTAACATGCTAAGGTAGCCATTATGCTATCCACTGGTTAATGCCATTCATTGTCAGTCAATCAATCAATCAATTAATCAAGCACTTTTCATACAATGAAGTTGTAGCACAAATGCTTTACATTTAAATCTAAAAATCAATAACCCCCCCACACACACACACACACATGCACCACTCCAGCCATATTAGCAGTGCTGATATGTTCAAATAACACCACATAAAAAGACTGACTTCATTGTGTGTGTTATCAGGAGAGCAGAGCTTGGCAGGCACACAGTGTTCACACAGCGAACCACTGTTTTCTGCTTGTACCACAGTCCTATAATAGAAAAACTTTAAAAAAAAAATTGTCCTCCTTAAGACTACAGTATAATTGCAGAATGAAAGTTAAAACCACTGACGTAAGTACTGTACCCACGTTAACTTGAACCTTTCCCCGAAAAATGTACGTTTTCAAAGTAAAATGCAGTCCTTTCAGTGGTCAACCCCACTCCAAAAGCATAAGTGACACAACAATACATACAGTGGTGGAACAACGGTTGTGTGTGGTTTATTTTGAGATTTATACGACTGGGATAATTCTCCTGTCAGTGCCTTTGACCACGGTACTGATGATGATCTGGAGTGGGTCCCCAAGTGACCTCAATGGCAGCTTACTCATTTGTGCTATGTGCTAATGCTAATGCTAGGTCCTGTATGTACATATTAGTTTGGGTAAAATGCAACAACAGAATTCCCCTGCAGGGATAATACAGCGACCTTTAAATCTTTTAAAATGTTGTTATAATTGTAAATGCCCACATTCTCTTTTGTTTCAACAAAATAATTTAATGTTGTTAATTCAGTCTATTATATCTTATTTTTTTTTACAAAAATATAAATTATTTGCTTTGCCTAAAGATGCATCTCCTCAAAAATATCATCAGGTTTGGCTGACTGTACAACAGGGGCGTCAGGAAGAGATACATGGTTTAATACAGAACATAGTCTATAAAGATGTGATAATGTGATGACATCATGTACAAAACCGATTTGGACTTTCAATTTCATTACATAGGAATGAAATTTCTATGAATCTGGGTTATAGAGTCACACCATTTCTTCAGGTTCAGACGTCTCATTATGGAATAAACTAACTCACTTTCATTGGAAAATTTCTAGTGTGATAGCCCTTCATAGGCCAAAGCAGGCCAAACCAAGCTTAAATTAAGTGCAATGACTGCTGACTCTCAACCTGAAATGAAGTGTTGTGTGGCTCAAAGTCATGTTTTCCTGTGTTCAAGTCATTGAGGTTGTAAATTGATTAAATAGAAAAACAGGCTGTGGTCTCTGTCTTCCCTTAATTTTGTTCCAGGTTTGCCAATCTCATGCCATTAAATGTATAGCCTGCATAGCACATCTATTGATTAACAAATGACAACAGCGTCAATGTGTCGCAATGTGCACTTGAGGTCAGGGACTTATTGCCTTATTTCAACTCTTTCCTCTCTCTCTCCCCCCCTCTCTCTGTGCCTTTTGTCCATTCCCTTGTTCTTTTTTTCCCCTCACTCTTCTGTCTACCATCCTGCTCTGCAAATAGATATTGAAGTTTTCTATTTAAGGCAGATGCTGTTTAACTTCCTTGGGTTGGGAAGTGAAAGGCAGGCAGAGGGCCATCCATCTCGCTATCCACCTGCTGACATCTTTAAATACTATCGACACCCACTGCCAGCATTAACATGCAAACCCGCGCCGCACGCTTGATTTCATTAGCTCATTGTGTGCAGAGTTCCTCTGGCCCTGCGATTGTACCGGGAATTATTTGATTGGATGAATTGGCAAATATTCTGATTTGTTAGAGAAATGCCATTTCTGCACTGCACTACTTAAAGCATAAACCTATAAATGAAGTAATTGTAGGGTTTAGAGTACATTATACTGTACAATCTGTAAACCTGCATACAGATATGAGACTGTGGTACTTTTAAGACCAAATAAAAGAAACACTTTGTGGTAGGAAATGCAAAAAGGATGAATGAAAAGCAGGTTCATTTCTAGCATTAATTCTGTACCATAGAACCATACTTGTCTGTGTCACTTGATATCATGCTTATTTAATGAAGAACCAAACTATGTATCTGATGATTCTTCTGGGCTAAGGTGCTGATTTGGGAAAAAAATGGTAAGGTTTACTATTTGTTTAAAGTATGAGAAAAACACAGATTGTCGTCACCTCTGAAATATATTAATTCTGCCTTAAGTCTTAGAATAGATTATTTTGAATGGTATTTTTAAGCATTTATTCAGCTAACAGAATAGAAGGTGATTCCCTCGAGGACGTGGTTTAGCATTAAGATTTCATTTCATCTTAACAAGTGAACTGTGGAAATGGATATAAGTCCTCATAAAGTAAGAAATACCTGAGCATGACTCACAGCCAGGAAAACATACTCCGAGAAAGGGCTGAGAAAGACACTGTGGCCAAGGAAGTGGAGTACTGTATCTTTGCTGCCACCTAATGCAGACATCACACAGCCCGTCCCCAGCACCGGGAGGCTTTACTCCTGCTTTGTCTCCAGTTCAGGCTTAGGTTTTTTAATCTTGCAGCGCAGGGTTTGAAACACACTCAGAGGTGCCTGGGCTCTTCAGGCTCCACGTCAGGTGGCCTGGGATTTTGTTTTCCGGGGGTGTCACTGTGTCACTGTGAGGCGTTTGTGATATGCTAATTTAATCATTTTTGTCCACTCCTCTCTATCCTTCTTTCCCTTCTGCACCTATCAATCTAATCACTTTATGAAGAGAGAGAGAGAGTGTGTGGCGTAGAGATGGAGGGAGATTGGTGAGGACAAGGAATGAAAGAGATGCACATACGCATGCACTCAGAGAAAGAAAGTTGCAAATACCAGAACATCAACCGTTTCTTTCATCTCTGTGCAGAAGCTGCCTCATCCAGCCATCCTGTTAACAACCCCCCTGCGTTAGCCCCACAAATAAAAAATAAATAAATAAAAAAGTGGACATGTACACATGTACACGTGCACAAGCATGCACTCACACACGCCTCCTGAATGCTTTTAATTTTAGTGATGGTTCACTTTAATTATTATGAAAATTAAATCAAATGTAATCGGCAGATTAATGCGACCGATGAGATAATTCAACCGCATGGTGATGAGAGCAGGGTGGATCATCTATAAATCTCCACAAAAACGCACAGGAGGAGGCAGGCAGGAAGTGCTCCGCTCCACAAGCACGGATGCAGTGGGGCGTAAAGTCAGATTACTTTCTTATCTTATTTACACATCAATGTCCTGACTTGACTCAAGAGGTTTACATGGGTTGTGCATTTTTTTCTGTCTGCATATAAGTTTTGTTAGAATGAATATGGGAATAACCACAAAAACCCACACCAAAATTAAGTAAACTGTTTATTAAGATGGTAGCTGGTTATCTATAAACACATTTTCAGAACAAAAGACAAAGTGAACAGGTGTGTTTGTACATACACTTTATTTATGACATCTATCTGGAGAAGCCCGATGACAGTTTGTCTCTCTGATTTCCCACATGCTTTGGCAGAGGGACCTTCAAATCACTTAATTTGCTCATGAGCCGGACAGATTTATTACCATGTTTTTAGTCAGTTAATTTGTGAAATAAACAAAAACATAACCTCAAAAAAACTGTCTCAGAAGACATTATAATTAATGTACCTGTTAAAGAACCTGCCAAAAGTTGTCTTCCCCCTCAGTTTTTTGTGGCCTTTTATCTTTTACCCACTTCACTCCTCCACTTTCACCCCTCACTCACCTCCTTCCCTGCACCTCCTTCTCCTTCTCTTAATCACAGAGTGTGAGCGAATTGATAACCGTCTATTACCATATGTTACTCCATGATTAATGTTCTCAGGTCTTTCTCGTTGTTTCTCATTCATAGCTCATGTCATGGCCCATAAACTAATGCCTAAAAGAGATCTGCCAGATGATTCCCACACTAAAAAAAGGAGACAAGAGAAAGAGACTAACAAGAAAAGACATAGATACAGATACTTCAGCCTAGTAGAGGGCATGAGGAAAGGCGGAAGCTAAAAGAACGGTGCGAAAGTCAAAGATAAAACAAGGGGAAAAGAAAGAGTTGTTCGTGCTTTGGCACTGATTGAAATATTTAGTTCCATTTTGCCTGGCCGAGCAGGTGTCAGCGTTATGCCAAATGGAGTTATTAAGGGTATAAATCTGAGGCAAGAGCTGATTTGTTGCACCCATCATGGCATATTTATTAGGTACCACCATTCTGTTATGAATCTATTGATAACAAGTGACAAGCATTGTGATATGGGAGTGGGCAGACGCTTCTATCAGGGGCCACACATGTCAAGGCCCTATTAGCCAGAAACATATGTAAGGAGAAAAAATGCATAGATATTATTTAGATACATTTAGAGTTACATATTTTTACACCATCACTTCAAAAGGTAAACTGGGGAGCTTTTGGTAAATAGAAATACTGGGAGT
This sequence comes from Ostorhinchus cyanosoma, assembly GCA_029814465.1. Classification (NCBI taxonomy): domain Eukaryota; kingdom Metazoa; phylum Chordata; class Actinopteri; order Kurtiformes; family Apogonidae; genus Ostorhinchus; species Ostorhinchus cyanosoma. Next base: position 20,802,335 of record JAPTYQ010000018.1, on the reverse strand, counting down.
TTCATTGATGTCATAAGGGACATAAGTTAAATATGGAAGATTGTAGCCTTGGGTCTTCAAGGACACAAAGTAGTTGTTTTGGGTAAGAATCTATGACTATAAACTTAAAAATTCAAGATATACATTTAATTCTGTGCCTGGAGCAGGTGTGATGTAATTTTTCTGCACAAAATGGAATGAGATGATATCTGCCTCAGACCAAAAGCCGATGCTGTAATTTAAAGGTATCCGTTTACCGTTTTTTGTTAACCAAAGGAAAGTCTGTGGCGTTTGAGTCAGCTAAGGGACATTGCATTTTAGCTTAGTAAAACCTGGCAAGCTCAGATCAGGTTCCAGATGGCACACACTTAAACAAATGAACACACACTCAGACATTAGGGATTTGAAAAGCTCTGGGTCTTGACCCAAATTTGGCAAAGGCAGAGAATAGCTGGTTTTGGGAATATGAAAGCTAAACAATAGTTTATGTATAGGTCTAAACCAAACTCTGCTCTGCTTCTGGGTGTAAAAGTGTTTTCAGTGACATTTTCTTGTCCCCTCACACATGGAAAATGCAGATGGTTTACAAACAAATGCACAATCCAGCCCTCTGTGTTTTGACCCCTGTAATGTGTTTATTGTTGAATGGCTGTCTTCTGTCCTAGTTTTGTCATCTACCTCATGCATACAGACATGCACACACACAGTGTAATAAATACAAAGTGACACACTACCACAGGATAGTGAATGCATAATTGATAAGGTCATAAATTTCATGTTTAGTCCCGCTGACCACTTTGATCCTTACATATGAGAACAATATGCACAGGTTGTCAAGACTCTTGTTATGGTGGTCCTGGTTACAAAACATATGCATTATTGGCTTTTTATTGTGTTCATATTGTCCACTTCTGTAATAATCTATGAAGGTTTGGGCAGGTGAAAAGGAAACATAATGGAGTTACAGCTAAAGGAAATATTCATCTTTAAAAAGACTTTTTAGTTTCTCAACAGAGCTTTGAATCTGTCATAGAAATGTTTTGATCTGTGACAATGTTCTCTGTCCCTGTGATCACATGACTATGAAGCCATCAGAGACCTTGGCGGTTACTATCATATTTTTATTTACAGTTTTTTTTAAGTTTACTAAGGTCATAAAACAGTTTAATTGTCACGAGGCACAAAAGCAATGTATGCCCCATTTACTTTCTTTCACCCTTGTTGAAGACTTTCCTACTGTAATGATCTAATGAAAAATTCCACCAGCTCTCCCTTAGGACATGCTTACATCCGGATTGCACTCAGTCATGTCATTGGGAATTAGAGGCCAATAGACTGATGTAATTGGTTGCCTTGACTCTTGATTCTTCGCCACAATTCCCAATAGTGCTCCCAAGGTACAAATGAAGGTATTTCTAATGGGTATTATTTTTTTGTAAACCAGTCGTGCAATATTGTGTTTTTCCAATGTTTGAGTGAAATTTTATTTGCATCACATTTTGGTTTCCAGTTTAAATGAGTGAATAAATTTCCCAACAGGCTCCCTTCCTCTTGTGGGTTCCCAAAGGATTAAACTGAAATTCAATCACTGAAGACAATCGCAGTGTAATTAAGCTACTTCTAATTTAACTCTTGGTCAGGAAATGATAATAATATTAGCTTTTACTTACAACGAAACTCAATTAAAAAAAAAAAAGGAGCCAGCAAGACTAGCCGGCGATAGAAACACTATGAGCCATACTAGAAGAGATGAGGAAAAGTGTGAAAGACTCTAACAAAGAGTCCAATTGCTTCAACTCAGGGGGAAAATGTGCATTAACCAACTATAAACAGGAAAAAAGATGCAAAACAAAATGAAATAAGATGAGGGGAAACAAGACAATGACTCAAGTGTGCATAATAATTTGCACAGCACTCAAGTCTATATTTAAATGGCACCATTGAGCTGCTTGTTGAAACAGAAGCAGTTGACTTGACTGGCTTGTCTGAACGTACCAGTTAAGGGCCATGCATACATTATTCTGGAGTTGAGATAATTTGTCGACAATTAGCCAGAACAGCGTACAGCGAGAGGCTGATTAGCATGTTGGTACAAGTCAGCCACAGGAATAGAGACACAGGGGCTTTGAAACTGACATGAATTCGACATTGCACATACTCTGTCATATTTTCCTTTTCCACATTCATTTTCTTGTTTTTTCAGCACTTGTCTTTAAGGTTGAATTAATATTCATGCAGAGAGAAGTGATGAATATGGATGGGCGGAAAAACTGACTTGTTTCAGTGACGATAACAAGAAAAAAACAGAGGGAACATAGAACTCAGTCCCTTGAGAAACAACGTGTGTGGATTTTTAGTTAAATTTCCACCTCATCTGAAGTTATGGGCTTTTTTTTTCCCAATGATGGGAACACCATATATGGATTCCCCTACAATTTACTCTCTTTGTGGTCAAACCCACACATTAAACAGTGCTCTGAGTTTTAATATTTTTTTTAAGAATCATTTTGGTACCAGAGAGAGTTAATTTTAATTTGGTGTGAGGTGGTTGTATGTCACAGAGTGGCTTTTATTCAGATCATGTAACATTTTGCAGAGCTTTTAAAAATGTGTCTATTCTTTTCAGCTGACTTTGAGAAGGCAAAACTAGGCAGACCGGAGAAAAACTGACCTGTGAAGACGCTGCTTGGCATACTGTAACTGATAGGCCTGTGCGGACTTCAACACACACACAAATACACACGTCTGGATGCAGTTCAATATTTAGAGGCCAGCTCTACAGTACTTGTGCCAAAGTCAAACATATAAATTCATATATTGTCGTTAGATGTCGCCAGAAATTTAGACAATAAACAAACATGAAGGCCTTCAAAAGGACACTTTGCAGCACACTCTCCAAATCAAATGTGATCAATAGAAATGATCCTTTAATAACATTTAACAACGGGATCCACGAGTCAAGAGGAGGAAACTATAAACTGACCTTCCTGTGGCCAAATGCTCGGCAGCACCAGCAGGTGGGAATTTACACAAAGATGGATGGCCAGGGGAAACTACAAATCTTCTTAAAAGGCTTATAAAGTCAGATGCATAAATATGGCTGGTTCCAAAAAGAGAGCACAATACACACATTGGCAATCACAAGTGTAAGTAAAAGCCAAGGAAATAACTTTGGAATTTGAGGAGCAATTTGGAAGTGTGGTATGGCAAAGACAAATATGATTTTGGCAATATTTAACGAATCAAATATGAAGACGGGACATAAGAAGGCTTACAGTACCAGGCAATAGGCAACACTGCATCCGAATGACTTCATACATAAAATTTGCACTTATACATGTAATTTTAAGTGCTATTGTACCATCTTCAGGGTACACTATGAGCAGTTACTCAATTGCATGTACAGTACATGTGCAATAACACAATTTCCTTGAAGCAACCTGACATTTTACCATTTGAAATAGAATATCTTCCTATCGTATTCATCTTATTCCCTCTCTGTCAGCATCTACTCTAAACCATCTAAAGAAAATACCACGGTGCACCATATATGATTTATTCCAAAAGCTGGAACAGAATATTAATTCAATTTTCCTCCTTTCTGGAATCCAGTGATCACACATTTTGTGGTGCAGTTTGAGCAGAGAAGATATAACACCAGTGTGAAAGTAAAGCTCCAGAGGAAAACAATCCCATCTATCCACCATGCATCTCTTCACCTTTCCCGCTTCTCTTTGGATGGCAGGCAGCGTTTGAAGCCTTATCGGGCGTTCTGCTGTTTCATGTCCGCCAGATGAAGGCTTTTAATGTCGGAGCAAAAGGTAGCGTCTGAATAATTACCAGGGCACCAAGCTGAGAACGCAAATTACTGCGCACAGCAACAGATGTGTGACACACACACATTAACAGAGCTGCACAAACATGACACACACATAAACAAACAGGCCGTGCATAAACACTCATACTGTATGTAGACATGAACAGGTCCAGCTCACACACACATTTTCTTGTCGTGTGTTTATGGGCCTTACATTCACTTACATTCATTTTTTCAAGATGTACCATACCTAAACCTTATCTTAATCTTGACGTAATTATAACCTTAAAATAAGTCTTAACTCTCCATCTAATATAATGACATATTTTTGGGACCGACATTTGGTTCCCATATTATATATAGTCAAAAGCATATTTATAATCCTATAAACCCTGTTACCCATAACAAAGGTTCTGGTGAACATAGATGTACTGCTGGTGGATTTCATTATCCTAATCTGACAACATCCGGTAAAGACAGGTAAAAATGGAAGTGATATCAGTCAATCTAGTTTTTTTTTTCACAGACGTTAAGTATGGTCTTCATCTGTTCTCAGAAAATCAACACGTGACCACTAGGCTGTGGAAAACTGCAACCTTTACCCACTACATATTCACAATGGACACCAAAACTGTCTTTTGACATAAACTTACAGAGATAAAGACAGTGGACGATGCATAAATGAGTCAGTGGATTGAATCATATAGAATAATAATATAGTCTTTGTATGAGCCATGAATTAATTTAGATTTATTTTATAAGGGTATGATGGTTTAAGTATTGTGGTTTGTTATTGTTTATTTTGTCTATTTGATATTAAATATTAAATATTTGTCTATTTAGGGTTTTGTGTGATGAGGTTGATGAGGGAATAAGTATTAATACATTAATACAGGCACCGTTTCACCTGTGCAGATGGAGTGAGCTGGGACGCCGTATTTTTTGTTGACTGTTCTTTTCTCTAATCACTGTGATCACTTTAATTATGAGTTTGTGCATGGTATCATAAGTTGATGATACTTTTTTCCATTGATAAAAAGTTCAACTTATTTTCGAATCACAGTCATTTTTCTCCGTTAAGTGCGTCAGAAGAAGGAAAGCCTCTCAGTGAATCTTTTTTCATTGAAGTCACTACAGTCCTTTATTATTAAAACCTCGGGTATGGACCCAAACTGGGTGATGATCCATGCATCAGGTAAAGTAAAATGCATAACAGTGCTATGACAGATGAATTTATTGTTTGTAATTAAAATAGAAGAAGAAGAAGTGCTCTATAGCTGGTTGAACAAGTATTTTGTTATTTCAACTCTATTTTCCATTG
>JAPTYQ010000018.1:20755372-20774065 GCA_029814465.1 Ostorhinchus cyanosoma | reverse complement strand
GTGTGTGTGTGTGTGTGTGTGTGTGTGTGTGTGTGTGTGTGTGTGTGTGTGTGTGTGTGTGTGTGTGTGTGAGTGAGCTAATGTCATTCTTTATAAGTATGCCCAGATGTTGATACTGGAATGGCTCTTTAATTACCATTTAAACAGCAGGGGCTGTGTGTGTGTGAAAGACAGAGAAAGAGACAGAGTGTAAGTCTGTGTGTTTAAGTGTGTGTGCGTCTGTGTGTGTGTGCGTGTGTGTGTGTGTGTGCGCAATGTTGACAACGGAACTACTGTTTAATTACCATTTAAACTGCGAGAGCTGAGTGGATCATTTAAAGACAGAAGAGCTCCAGCCAGCTGAATGAGGAAAACAACACCATTAGAGGAATACACACACACACACATACACACACACACACACACACACACACACGCACTGACAAGATATTATTGTCTAATGAAAGACACTCCTGTGATGTGATGTTTTCACCTGTGAGGACTTTAAGTAGGGATATGCTTGATATTTCTCACACCATACACACATGAATAGATCTCTAATCTCTCTATATACTTAATACTTAACACCTATTTATCATTAAATGTATACTGTAAAATGCATTTGTGTGCATTTTGTGTATGTGTGTTTAAGCCTTTCTCTTATATGCATGTATGCAACCATCTGTGAATGCACTTCAGTCAGTCACCCTGTTAATCAGTCAGTCTGCTACCAAAGCAGGTGGCCAGTCAGTCACCCCAAAAACAGCCCATCCTGCCCGCTAGTCCTTCAAATGATCCAAATGGTCCAATTAAGTTTGCTTAAATTACTTTAAAGAAGTACCTGGAGGCAGGGAGGAGGATGATACCTCGACCCAGTACAAATGAATTAGTCATGGAGTTGCGTCTGAAATGTGCGCTGTGTGACATTATTGACATTGTGTGTGATGTGTCAAAACGACACAGATGACGAAGCAGAAGTGAGAAGTTGTATGAGTTTTAAAATGGGACGTGTGTAATTTTATGTTTATATCAAGGAAAATATCAATGATTAAATGATGACAGATAAAAACATCAGAAATGTGTATGTATTTGGGATTATAAAGTGAACCCAAGAGCAAAATGACTGTACCCACATACTGTATATGTATGTTTTAAAACAAATATCATGCAGCAAAAATCTACATCAAACACTTTATTGTGCCGTCATGATGATGACTTAACACAACATCAAGTGATTAATTATACTACAAGAGCAATTACGTATGATAATACACATTTTTTTAATATAATACCATGTCAGGTACAAATGATGGCAGGTACAAATGATTACACAAAGGTAGTTCAATAATTAAAGTGTAACCGTGAGAATGATAGGAGTGATCATACTTGTGACAGACAGGCAACGTCGCACTGAGCGTATTATGATAATGATATTAATGATGGATCTTTGTAAATGTGTGTGTGTGTATAGGAGTTCAGTGGGAGATGTCTCACCTCACACTGGGTCTCTCAGCCCGATACCATCTGTTCTGCCAGCACACATGGACACACAAGCACACAAGTTCAAGCATACACACACATCATGCGCACACTATCTTTGTCATGAGAACAGAAAACGACATGTGTGGGGATGGGGATGTTTGCAAATACAGACTGGTGCTGAAAAAAATAAGAGGCCTGCACACACACACACACACACACATACACACACACACACACAAAAACCCACAAATAAAAACACAAATATGCACTCTCACACTCCCGGACGGTTGGTAATCCTAGCTCTACCCAGAATCCTCAGTACTGAGGGTTCAGCCAAAGGGAAACCAGCGTGTTGTCAGGCTACTGGACATACACAAGCTCAGCAACTACTGTGTGTGTCTGTTTGTATGTGAATGTCTGCTCGAGCATGTGTGTGTGGGTGTAAGTATTGAATGAGTTACTGTCTCTAGCAGGTTATAGCAATTTACAACTCACAAACACAATTAAAAAAAATGTCAATGAAATTGTTAGAGCAGCAAGTTAGATCACTAGATAGATAAATAGATAGAATATTTAGTTTTAATATGATGTCCTTGTCATATTTTCTTATTTATACCCTGTCTTTCTCACCCTGTGTCTCCAGTATTTTCCGTCACTGTCAAATATCAGGTCAAGTAAAGTGGAAATCCAATGGAAAAAAATATTTTAAAAATATGATATATCAGAGGCTTTATCTGTCACCGTGTTTTCTCACTCTGACACACATACAGGAGTTTGGGTATAAAGTATGTGCTTGTGTATTCTGGCAATGCCTAGACTGCATATGACCAACACACTCAGAAAAAGACACACATCCACAGACACGCATGCATTGTGTGTATCCATGTGGCGTTGCCTGGACGGTGTACGAGCAGCATATCTGTCAGTGTGTGACAGGTTGACAGCTCAAGCTCCCAGCACTTTGTCCACTATCATCACGTCAAGAAACACACATAAACACACACGCACACACAGTCATATCATGTGATAACATCAGAATGGGCTACAATGGTCATTTTAGTTGTTTCATACTGAGTACCAGAACTTTTTTTTACATGCACAGACGTACAAGAATAAATACTACAAATATACTACATCGCACCTAAAACTAAAATAAAGTCCAGGCTTAAGCTTTATTCTAGTGCAAGCTTTCAATTTTCATCTTTCATGAGTGAAAAGTGTCCATTATGTGAAGGTTTTTTTTCTTTTTTTTGGAGACAGGTGACTTAAACATCGCCTTTGTAATGCATCGTCTTCTATATTTTCTGTCAGTCTCCTCTCAGCACTTATCTATCAGAGCAGAAAGACTGTAAATTGTCATTAGAAAACAACAATAATTCAAATTAATTAATCAAACCAATTTCAATAGGATATCAAAAACCAGCAGGCACTTTGAGGAGTTTATACAGAATCAGTTCAATGTCACTCCAAAGTTATCAGTACTTTACTGAGCTTGACTTACAGGCTCATGGCAATGCACAATATGCACACACCATACAGGCGCCAATAGTATTATCTCATCATAAAAGCTGCATTTAATGATATACACATGCGCCTCAAGTCTCCTTTTTATTTCAGGAGACGGAGTTCAGGCCTTACAAAACCAAGCCAGGTCAGACTAGATAATGTGGCTCACTAGTACAATCATGGATCACGGGTTTAGCACATTTCATACAATTACGGATTGTGGATTTGAAGCAGTCTAAACAATAGGCCCAAATTAAATTTTCAGTTTCTCAGTGAAAGACACTTTGTGGCTGTTCTGAAAATACAATCAAACAGAAAATGAGAATACAGACGCAGTCTTTAACAGGATTGCTGGCCATACCCAGTCACAATACGGCATCTTTCTCTCTTTCTTTTCACTGATATTCTGTTACTCTCCCTCTTTCTCCTCCACACAGTTCAGAATTCAATAGTGTTTCAGCTGCAGTTTAATTCTTTTTTCTCTGTTCTAAGCCTGAATTGTGTTTCCCGGAGTCAAAAACGGTAAAAAACCAGAACTAATAAGACAAGGCAGAAAACAGCAATTAGAGCTACAGTAAAATGAGATGCACAAATAGAAAAAGAATCCATCCAGGATGGTTGTAAGTACACGTGTGACTTTTTACATACAGGATAAGAGAAATGTCTCCACACTACAAACTCTTAAGTTTGAGGATGTTGAGAAGAGGTCTGGAAGGAAGAAGCATAAATGCATTAAAAAAAGGAAAAAAATCAGTGTGTGGAAAGGGAGGAGCTTGCAAAAGAAAAAGTGACGTAATGTAGAGAGAAATGAGGAACTGCTGAGGTGAAAAAAAAGGAGAAAAGAAAATTAGATGCACAAGAAAGGGGTTGAAGGGTTTATCTGAGGATAGACATTTGACATTTTGCCAAATTATTTGACCAATATGACAACAGGGGCAGGATGACAGAAATATATGTAAAAAAGGTAGGTTTCAAAGAATATTATTGCTTAAACTTAAACAGTAATAGATTTTCAGACTCAAAATTAAATTTGTCCCACTTACTACAGCAGTTTTAATTCTAAGTCAACATTCTCTTGCATAAAAATGGCACAAGCAGTTAATTTAGTGGGTGATTCATCAATCAGCAACCAAATAATATCAATCCAAACTCCAAAAAAGCTGGAACGCTGTATAAAATATAAATAAAATAGAATACGGAGGTTCGTAAAATGTATAAACATGGTTCATTCCACCTTTATGGAGACATGTTACTGAATCGAACTCAAAATGTCTTTATTTTCTTTCTTAAAATGTTTAAACATTTGATATGTTTTCTGTGTTGCATTGTGAAGAAAACATGGGTTGACAAATCATAGCATTCTGTTTTCATTTACATTTCTTTGTGTGAGGAACGGGAGGAGCTTTTAAAAGAAAAAAAGTGACACAATATATACAGAAAGGAGGAAGCACTGTGTTTAAAAGAGTAGAAGAAACGAATTAGAGGCACAAGAAATATAACTGAAGGGATTGGAGGTTTTATGTGAGCATATATACAGACATTTCCCACATTATGCATTCAATTCATAGATAGAAATACAAATGAAAAAAGCATATTTATGTTTCAGCAGTACTTCAGTACTTTCAATATTTTAAATAGTTACTGTGAGAATAGAATAGAATAGAATAGAATAGAATAGAATAGAATAGAATAGAATAGAATAGAATAGAATAGAATAGAATAGAAAGTTAGGAATAAAAGTAGCAAAAACAAAGACAGGCGATTCAACAGGGTCAAGGGAGGACAGAAACAGGAAACAAAAGGAAATAACTGACAGAGAGACAAAAGAGAGATTACACTGAGACATGAATTGAAACTGAAGAGGACAGAGAGAGAGAAAAAGACAGTTGACAAAGTTACAGGAAGACAAAGAATAAAGAGTGAGAGTAAGATACTGAATGAAACAAAAAGAGACGTTGGACAGCTCTTCCTCCCAGTAAGTGAAAGACTTCAAACCGCAGTGGATAAGAGAGCTGCACTTTATGGGGCTATTCTCTCTGCATTAGCATTAGCTATAGCTCTCAGACTGACAACCGCTCTGTTCTCAAGGTCAGGAAGGGTACACACAACCACGGGCCACGAGGACGCACACACATCATAGACTCAACACATACTGAGGCATCCTTATGCACAGACCAATACTGTGCAAACACACACTGACACACAGAGGAAGAAAGTGTCTGAAAGAAAAGGACTGAGGCTGGTACAGGCCCCAACACAAATCAAACCTATTATTGTGATTCAAGATTACTGACGTGTCTTTAATCGTCTAAATAAAAATAACAAGAATTTGACACATACTGAAGCCAATTTAGAACAGCAAGACACCCAAAACTGTTTCTCTGTACATTAATATATTCATTTGTTTCTATTTTAAAATGTTTGCAATAATGGTCCATTTAGTTAATATATCATAATATTCATTAAAAAATATATATATAAATATTCTGTAACTGACATTACAAATGAAACGCTTGTTTGAAAGAGCTGAAGCAGCATATTTTAGGTTTATTTGGACTATACTGGTTTGGGTCTCTTATCAATGAAAATGCTTAAAAAAAAGACAACTTACATATCCCAACAAATTTAAAAGATTGTACAAAAAACTCCCTAAAAGCAGCAAAACCAGATAAACCCAGTAGAGTAACATTACTTATTCACTCCAAAATATTGATTGTTTGTGAATGACTGATTCATTCATTCAAGAACTGTGGTGCATCCAAGCAGAAAGAACATGCAGAACACATGGCCAACATGGCTGCTGTAGTGTGTCAAGTGCTGCTTGGCTACTGGCTAATCAGCTTGCAGAACCTCATTAAGACATTATTTATGCAGGCAGCATCAGCTGTGTTCAGTATTAACTTGGCCTGGTCCGTTGCTAATGAAGACAACAGCTCATTTGTTGTGTGAAAGTGAAAGAGGGAGAGGATACTGCAGTTGTTTTTTTATATAGGCTACTACAGATAAAGCAAGGCCTGTTTGGCGCCACTCAAAAATACTTACATTTACATTTACATCCTCATAGCTCTGATAGGTTGATATGGGACTGTTTTTTTTAGTCTGGGTCCATTGGACTCATTGGCTTGTTTTCCCCTTTGGTACAATTCATTTGGTGTAAACACAATAATTACACTCAACTGTAGAATAAAACAAATGAATGTGGCATGAGATGGTCACAGGCCAGTCCCAAACAAACTCTGGGCCTGTTACATTATAGTTCAGACATGATGAACCTTGATCCAACCACCAGATCTATTCCACATATTTGTCTCCCATTGGCAGGAGTGTGTCGTATTCTTGGAAACAGCAAAAAACCCAAATGTTCTCACTATTAAATAAAAACCTGAGAGGACCACCCTCTGTTGAGTGGGCAGATTGTTGTCATCTAGTTTGCAGTCATGTATTCTGGTTCAGTATAGTTTTCTCTGCATGAAATGACTCTTAAACAAAGGGAAAATGCCCCAAGTTAAACAAACTCATCGACTGATTTGTACCAGAACAAAACAGTCTAAGAAACTAATTCAGGAATATGCATCACACTTTTCAGGTTGTGTATTCTCAGAATAGTAAAAGTACAGGCCTTCTCATAGGGTGAACTGTAACTGTGATAGCGTCCAAAAAATTCCTCCAGTCAATAGTCAACTTGTTGGACATAAAAGGTTTCTGCAAGTGCACAAACAGACAAAAAGCAAAAGAGCAAAAAAGCAAGAGGGAAAGAGAGAGCGCCGAGGCAATCTGTGATGTGATTTTTTGATAACCATAATCATAATCTGCCTAGAGCGATCCAATTCCTGAGACAGTTTATGGGGTAGGGAAGGCCATCAGAATTAGAATGAGATGAGCATAAATGGCTATTTATCCCTTGTGTGTGTTTGTGTGTGTGTCTGTCTGTCTGTCGTGAATGGCTATTTATGTGGATTAACGGATTGGGGAGACCATCTGAAACACATGAGGCAGACCTCACAGCATGACCAACATGCACACAAACAAATAAACCTTAAAACATTAGAATCTGCTCCAATACCTGCCTGTTTTCCATACTGTAATGGTGTGTGTCTGTATGGCTATTTTTGCACAAAGACTAGTGTGTATGTACAGTAACACTTCTGTTACACCAAAAGAAATGTGTGTGATATGTGCATTATATGCATAGGCAACATTTATCTCCTATAATGTCCATGAGTGTACTTATTCATCTGGTGCGTGCACTCCAATGTGTGTGTTCTTCCATATGTGTCTGTCTTTGTAAGCGTGTGTGTGTGTGTGTGTGTGTGTGTGTGTGTGTGTGTGTGTGTGTTAGAAAGTGACTGAGTGTTGAGAGAGTGGTAATTACCATTCAGCAGTAGCTAAAGTGACATGTTTGAGGAAGAGATAAGGGGACATAAATTGGCCTGGTATAAAACGGTGATATTTCCTCTACTGCTTTAGAAAAACCCATTTACTCTGCCTCTTTAGCATGTCAAGACCCCTGTCACTACCCTCTCATCCCCTCGGCCAGAAGGACTCTAGCGCACACATACACTCTCTCTCTCTCTCTCTCTCTCTCTCTCTCTCTCTCTCTCACACACACACACACACACACACACATATATGCCTCGCGCAGTCAGCCGGCTCCTTGTGAAAAAGTGCTCATCTGCATTCTGCTATTAACTTGGAGAGACACACAGAGAGAGACAGAAAGCGAGAGAGTGTGTGTAAATCAGTGTAATGGGGCCAGGACCTCAGTAGCTCTAAAAAGAGAGCAGACATGTGGAGGACAAGACATGATTTTTTTTTCCTTTCATGAAGAGAAGCAGCGATACAGCACATCTGTCACTGCTGGCCACACAATTGCTGCTACAGTCCGACACACAGAAAGAGGAACATAAAAGGGGAGAAAGGGAATAAAAGCTACACAGAGGCGGAGTGACAGAGTGGACAGAACTCAACACCCGCAATGCTGAACCGGTTGGCCTCTTTATTTCATTCATGTCTGTACATTTTACACCCAAACAACAATGTATACTTTTCCATTTTCACTATGAAGAAGAGAAAATTGATTCTTTTTCATGAATGTGAGCCCATATGAGAATAAAATGTTATGAGTAAAAGAATGTTAATTCATGGTGTTACAAAACATGAAAGAAATATAGCTGTAAGATAAGCAAATCGTGTGTGTGTGATTTTTTTTTTTTTTTTGGGGGGGGGGGGTGCACATGGTTCACTTGGGCAAGTCAACAGTGCATTGCAGAGTTTACATACAGAGAAAAACAACCATTCACATCTACAGGCAATTTAGAGTGACCAGTTCACCTATTAATGTAATAAATATAACCTTTCATAGCAAACACTACATACGATCTAGATCAGGAGTCCAATCCTGGTCCTCGAAAGCTTCTATCCTGCATGGTTTAGATCAGGGGTCACCAACTCTGGTCCCGGTGGACTGGAGGAGGAACACATCTAAAACATGCAGGATCGTGGCTCTCTAGGACCAGGGTTGGTGACCCCTGATCTAAGTGAAACTTGACTGTGTTTATATCTGGAGCCGTGTTGACTTCACCTTCTACATCTGGACCATAATTATGTAATATTATAGTATCATGATAAATGTCAGCAGACTGGTTGGTTGTTATAGGCATGAATGCTGCTTATCCAGTCAGTCCACAGGATGCCTCGAGCGTTCTTGTCTGTTCTTCTGTTCTCGTGAAACATGATCTGTGCAGCCAAAGTACTGTTCCATTTGAAAGTTCACAAAAACCAAGAATGTATGGAATACCTGGATGTTGTTCTTGTCTGCTAGCTTACACCAAGGATGCACTGGTTGGTGACTTGTTTAGACTTGGCTGGCAAAATATCCCAAGATGCATTGCGTGCTACTCTCAAAGGCTGTGATAACTTACTTGAGAAATGTTTTTTGACTAGACGGTGGTAACTAGATGATGTGCTGTAATGTTAGAACATAAGCGAGATGCAGAATAATGGGTAACGTCTTCATTTTCATGATATGGCATTCAAAGAAACGTATAACAGTTTTGAAAACTATACAAAATGTATAAATGACATGTAAATACTAGTACAAATGTATTGAAATCAAATCGAGTGACATTGTGTTGATTTGAGGGAAATACATACTAGCCGTTTCAACTACAGACAGACTTGCATTCATAGGAAGTCCATTCTCTGGGACTGTTCTGACCAAGACCCTACTCACCAAGTTCATAAGACCGTACTCTGTGTTCATGAATTTGCAAATTAGCCTCTTTCTCCATCTGCTTTACAACAAGTGTCCTGTATAGTGTACATAACCTGACTAACTGACCAGTCAGATGTCAGTCAGTGGTTTATTGGTTTAATGTCATTACAACCTTCTTACTTTCCTATTTTTTTTTTATCTATAGTAGCAATACCGCTTGATTTTGAGTAGTTAAATTGTGTAATATTTAGTTGCATTTTTTGGTGAGTTGCAAGTAGAGACACTTTTCTAAAGAACGCTGCAATTGCAGAAAACAGAATTTGTTGTGTTTGTGGTGTTAAAGATAAGGCCTAACTATCTGTTGAAAACAAAACTTTCAAGTAAGTTGTAAAGGTCCTTCATAGTTCAACTTGTTTATACCATTAAAACTGTTATGTCCCATTCATGGTTTTGCTATATTCTAAAGGAGCTGATGGAATACAATTGATGTTATCTCTGTTATCTTAAATGTTTTAAAGTTAGCCATCTATAAACACTTCACATCAAGGGCCACAAAGAATATTTTTCACATCCATCGGTTTCCATTAATCACAGCGTCTCTATTCTTCTGGCGTGTGAGTGGAGTGAAATCTTTTCTCCTTGAACCAAGTTGTAAAAGACAAAACCTTTCAATAGCGCCACACTGAGAAGATTGTGATAGTTTCTACGTGCCATGTGCTACAGGTCATGGGTTAGAGCCCTCGGTGTGTAGCTGAAAACGCACACACACACTCATGTACACTTGCACACACCCACTCAAGCCACAGGGAAAGAGGGTAGAGAAAGGGAAGAGGAGAGGAAAAGGAGCAGAGAGGAGGTGAGGTCAGACCTGTCTTTAGCCTCGCAGCTGTAGGCGAGATAAGCCTTTTTCTCACAGGTAAATAAAAGCCACACCCTGTGAGTGTGTTTGTGTTAATGTGCTTGAACCTGGCTTCCCCCTCCTGCCTTCCCTACACCGCTGACACAACCCCATGTCCAATCTTACCTTCCGTTTATGCCCTCCATCTGTGTCTCCCCGATCCCTTCTTCTGTTCTCTTTGGAAAGTCTTTTCTGTTTTGTGTTTGAATGCACTGCTGTACAGAATGTGGAGTGCTAAGGGTATAGACAAGAGCACAAAGCAAAATGCTCCTTTAAACTCTTCACCTTTTGTGATATTTGATATTAGAGGAAGGAGTGAATTGTGGAGAAAAACAACTTTCTTTGCTGTTTTTTTTTTCTTTGTTTGAGTTCAGATTATTTTAGGTTTTTTCTATTTTTCTGCAGTCATTTGATTGTGAAAAACCGATAATATTCTGTCGAAATATTCTTATATCCTAAACTTTTCAAAAAATTAGTTCCCATCACTTGTTTTAAACTGCCGCTAGAAAACAAAATCATCTACTGATGTTGAATGTTTAATGACTCTTAAACCACTACTCCTCTCAATACATTGAAATAATAAAATGCAGTTTATCTTTTCAGCAGCGTCTGATATGACACATTTACACATTCAGAGGTTCCTGCAACATTCATTCACCAGTAAAACAAATGTAAATCCATTCAAATAACAATGATTGTCGAAGCTTGTTGTTCCATTCAGTTAATGATATATTTTTCTGGAAAACTTGCCTTTTCTTCACTTTTCTTCATTTGATTAAATTTGACAGAATTTGTAAGTTAAATATAAGAATATGGCATTTTTCAGATGAGAAAGACAAAACACAGATAATATGTCACTTAATGGTGATAAATTACTTCATAATGGTTAAATGCTAAGAAAATGTTATTTGGAAGTTGCCACAAAAAACCATTGAAAAGGTAAAAATAGATGTTAAAGGGTTAAATCATAATGTAATTTTATTATTCTGACTTATTGTAAGCCCTAAAGAGACTTCCCGAATGTAGCCTGAATATCAGGAATTGATGTATATATGGGTGCTTCTATGAAACTGGTCTTAAAAACAGGATGTCAGGCTAAAAATTCAAACCAGATGTAGACTGTTACAAAGTAAGTTTGGAAGCCCTTTGGATCTATTTTAAAAATAAATATTTACTGAGATAAAAGAGAAACTGTTTTTCAGATGAAACACGTTTTTATATATTTTTTTATATAATTTTTTTAAGCAAAAATCTGTTTGTAACATGGTAAAAAGGACACAAATAACGCATAAGAAGGACACTGCTATTTTTTCAAATATCTTTTTATTCTCTCGTGGGTACATTTTGGGAATCGAAGTAAAAATGCAAGGCAGAGTGTTTCACAAAAATGACCGCTGTTGCAAAATCACTCATGAGTTATTTGTGTTGAAATGGGCGGGTTCCACATGTAACTCAAGTGGACACAATGGGTTACATACAAAACCTGGAATAAGACTAAGATTCATGAAAAACTGGCATGTGTGGATTAAAAAAAACACTAGGATCAACATATTTAAGGTATAGTATATAAGACTATTTCAAGCCATGTTTTCCAGATAAAATGCACTGACTGAGCATTTCCTTTCCCTATTTTGGTCCTATTTTTCGCGCCAATATTTTATGAAAAATTCATAAATTTTGGGATGGCTCAGAGGAAGAGTATGTTTTTTGCATTTATCTGAGGTCATCATTAGGTACATCCTGGAGGGAAAACTTCTCTTTTATTATTGGGTCTAAAAAAGCTGGCAAAGTGCCAGATACCAAAATGAACCCAGTTTTATAGAACCACCTATATATAAATGAAACAAAGCAGACCAGAAAACCCTATTGTGTCCACTATGTATAATAAAGAAATACACACTGAAACAAATCTGAACATCTCAGCTTTCTTTTTATAAGCTGCAGTTGACATATTGCAGTAAATATTTCTTATTTCGTTTGTGCAATGTAAGACTATAACAGTGTTATATTTAATGTCACTGTGCTGCATTTTTTTGTAAGATGTGGTAATAAAGTTTCTTTTGTTGTGGTTTCAGTGTCAAAGGAACTCTTGAGCTCATGTGGAGCTTAAGTTACTCTTCTGTTAGGGCAGTATGTACTGTATGTATATGTATTACTTAAATTCCATTAGTATTCACACTCTGTTTAATTCATTTATTTATGCACTGATACAATCTAATATAAATATCCATTTTTCTCCACAGATTAAGTTCCAAATTATGTGAAAAGGCTGCCATAAAGTGGAGTTAAAATAAGCCGGTATTAAGCAGGTAATCAGTATTCTGCAATAAACTACATCTTCAAAGTAACCTTCCCAAACCTGATTGAGTCAAATGAACAATAAGAGCGTCTGACAATGACAATGATATTATTCTCTTGTTGTTGGTAAACAAGCAGGTCTGGTGGATTAAGACACCATCCAATATACTCCTCTGCAGTGACAAACAGAAAGCCATGTTCCAATTGAAACTGAAGAGGTTTTCCTCCATAAGCGCAGCCTGTATAATTATTTCAAACACGAGGAAAACCAAATCACTTTACAACGCGGATTTACATATGATTAGCGTCATACAAAGACAGGATTACTACAAGTAGTTGAGAAGCAGCCTTTTCCCTCTCCCTGTCTTGTTCTCCTTGCCTTGATTCAAAGAGCCTTGACATAAGTTAACACTGCTCTCTCGCTCACTCTCAGCTAAAAGGTACAGCAGCACTGACAAAAGCTGCCAGTCTGTACCTTTGTACTGAGGCAGACATGATAATAATGACAATAATAATATATCCAAAGTAGGTATGGCTAAAAAAAGGCCTAAGCTGAAGAGTCAGACGGAAATTTTTAATCACAATCAGTCAGTTTGATTTCAATGAGTGTGCTTTTTTTTACTACTCTTCTATTCCTTTATTATTGTGTCGGCTCATTTTCCTATAAGAGATGAACGTAGTGGGGGGAAAAAAAATCAACTTTACTGCATCAGTTTGATTTGACAGGCTCTATCAGCTTCCCTGTGTACTTGTGCATTATTGCTGAAATATTTCCTTTACAAATACAATCTAAAATCAGTAAGTAAATGAATTAAAACAATACAAACACTTTTATACATTCAAAATCATTGAATGAATGAATTCTGTATATAAGAATATAAACCCCTTTTCTACAATCATGGAAAAAAATATAAGACCATCACAAGTCATCAGAAACAATGGTTATGCAATCCAATACTAACTCCTGTGTGTATCATGTGACTGTAACAGAAAAGAAACATGGAATGCCTAAAAGCATTGTTTTTATCAGTACAATGATATAGATACTGATGGAAAAACTAAAGTGATTTTGGTTATTATCAAGAAAACATGGAAAATGGATAGATATCAGCTCTGAAATTAAACTACTAT
This sequence comes from Ostorhinchus cyanosoma, assembly GCA_029814465.1. NCBI lineage: Eukaryota > Metazoa > Chordata > Actinopteri > Kurtiformes > Apogonidae > Ostorhinchus > Ostorhinchus cyanosoma. The sequence continues at coordinate 20,760,557 of JAPTYQ010000018.1, read as the reverse complement.
GAGCTATTTTTGTTGTTATCATTATATTTGTCCAAACAAATGCACCTTTAGTTGTACCACGCAATAAAATAACCATGAAATTGAAGAAATCAAGGATGGTCTAATATTTTTTTCCACTACTGTATACCCCTGTTATTCTTTGGTGACACCTTGAGGTCTTATAACACATCAAGCGACTTTTAAAAATATTGATTATTTAATGGCATTTTAAGTACATACCCCTCTGAGTGCATATTATGCAGTCAAGAGATACAGGAGGAAATATGGGCGAGGATAAAAGACTACACCGTGTCATTCTGTTCTCTCTGAACACACAGGACACCTTGCCACTCTAAATTATCATTGATTACACAAAATGATGCAGAGGAAATTATTGACTGCATAAAAATGTCACTTAAGAACTTGTATCATTACCCATTATTTACCTATTATGCATTGATTTGCAGCGTAGTATTAAGTTTACTTGTCTTGGCAGTGTGTTGGGATAGATGTGGCAGTAGTGTAGCCAGAACTTACAATTACAGTTAGTTTTCCCAGTCAGAAAAATCAAAGAACTCATCATGGTCAAAGCTGTCGCTACAAAACTAGCCTAGAAAGACACATGATGCACTGTAGTTTTGATATCATTGTTGTTTTTATTTTTTCTGTGATTGGACACAGTAGCATTGGTGTGTGTTGATACATCCAACAGACTGGAGGCCTAATTGGGAGCTTGTTATGCAATTTGGTTCCAACAGTGGATCTATTGATGTATTGGTGAAAACACACACACTTAACTCCAATTACCTATATAATCAATGCAAACTGTAAAAAAAATGAAAAAATGAAAAAAAAAAAAAAACGTAAAAAAAAATAAACCAGCAACCAATGATTTTGACATTGTGGCCTTCAAAATGTTCTCAAGCCAAGTCAAATCATAAAACATTTTCACATATTGCTGTTTGTTTTCCTTTAATTCTTATTACAGTATTTATTTGTGTGCAATAACAACCAAACCTGCGTTAAAATGTCATGAAATGATATTTTTTTGGTGCTTAGATCTCACCGTGAGACCTGTTTTGTTAGAACTTCATCATGAATCTGTTTTGCCGCCAGGATAACTTTTTGAAATAGCTGCATGGGTTTTGTTTTCTATTTTCCCTCTAATTTCCCTTTCTTTGAGTGCGACTCTAGTGCCTGTGTGACAAAAACGACTGTGACACCAGTAATGAAACACAGAGCTTAGAGGAATATGTAAAAGCTTATGAATATGCTTCAGCAGAGAAGGTAACATGACTAATACTAAAGTCAGAGTAAAAAAAAAAAAAAAGAAAAAGAAAAAAGTGAGTGAGGGAGGAAGGGAAGCCGTGGAAGGGGACCGGGGAGGCATAGAGTCACATCTACGTAGACAGCAGTACACAGTGACAGACAGACAAACCGCTCATCGAGAGACAGTGTTGATAGACAGAGAGGAAAGCAGGAAGTTAATGAGTAGATTGTGGGCCAATAACACAACCAGTCACCCACAACAACGCGCTGCCCGTACTCCTTACCTGTCTGCCTTGCTGCACTGCATTCTGGGAGTGGAAGGGCAGAGCGGAGCGGCGATGGGATTTGAAAGGCGTTCTGCTTGGGCGACTCACTGATTTGCATTCAACAGTGGAGACACACAAACACATACATCAGCAAACACAATCACAAAGCGCATGCACGTGGCAGAAAAAACATGTTAAGCATGCACACATATGCAACGGCGTATATGCACGCACACTTGGATATTGCAGACTAATTATTAACCCCTCTCATATTCAAGTAGCCCGAGTCTGAATATGCGTGCGTGATAGACGTCGAGAGAAGAGATGATTGGAGAGAGCAAGGGGAAAAGAAGAGGGATTAGAGGTTGGGGGGAATACACTCACCCCTCTCAAAACCCTCTCTCGTCTCTTCTTTTTTTTCCGGGCGTGTTATTTTTCGCTTTACGATTCTGATAATGATGATATTAGAGAGAAGGGGAGGGGGAGGAGGAAGGAGAGAAGGGATGATGGGCACCACATGCGATTGTCGCCCTGTCTTTCTTCTTTTTTTACTGCTACACATCGCATGGAGAGAGGAAGAAAGAGATAGAGAAAGAAAGAAGGGGGGGCTCCTCAATGACTAATTTTCCTTTCTTTTACGGCAGCATAAATTTAACAGGAGGGGGGTTGCGGGGTAGAGTAGAAATCCTTTTAGCGGCCTGATTTATGTACGTCTGATGGGCGAATCATAGATCACCGCCGGAAGATGGCAGACACACTGATGATGATGGGGCCCTTCGACGGGGCCCACTAATGCCCTGCTGAACAAAATGTAACCAATCTGTGGGGGCCCTCAAGCATGCAATGGTCCTCTAATAGAAACTATAGCAAACTATATGCCTGTCACCAATGATGGGGGTGGGGGAGATGTTTGTGCGCATGGAAAAAGAGAGAAGAAGAAAAGAAGAGTTTACCAAAATTACTTTGCTTTGAATTGTAGTATTACACAAGAAAAAGAAGGTGATGATCCAAAACAAAACAGAGCTAAAGGGGTGGACAGGAAAGGAAGAGCAAAGAGAAACTAAAGGAAGGGAGAGAGGCAGAGAGCTGAAAGAGGGAAAACTAGACGACGAGACGAGGAAAAGAGAGGGGAGCCCTGTTGAAGGGGACTCTAAATGTCAAGTCGAAAAAAATCAAATAAAAAAAGCAACTAAAGGAGTAAACAGCTAAACAATAGACAACAACAAGTAAACGACGCATGAGTGTCCACCTTAAATCACCCAATCTCACACACACACACACACACACACACACACACACACACACACACACACACACACACACACACACAGGCCTGATGCACAGTGCGGCGCATGCAGCCCCACCAATCATCTTTATATCAAAACATCATTATGCTGGCTGACAGCAGCTAAGATTCCAGCGAGGCCTCGTTGTCATAAATCGTCAGCTGTTGCAGTGCTGCAAAGAGAGCCTTTTCATTTAGGAATGTCAAAGCTCTCCTGAGCCTCGTAAAGATTGTAGGAGACTCGGGAGATGGTGAAACAGAGGTAAAGATGGCAGAGTCTGGGAGAGGAAGGGGATAACTGAGGATGGCAGGCCTGGTTAGATGCCAGAAAAAATATTTAGTCGTCTGATTCCACTTTGCCAACAAGCATGTAACAACACATTTTTGAGAATTCAGTAATAAATGACAACTTATCTGGCATTTGAACACAGCTGACCACATGGAGAATGGGCATGGATGATTTAAAATAATGTTCAATTCCAAGTGAAACCCAAAGCAATGGTTCATCATAAAAGTGAATGTGACTGAATTTAGCATAGACAGGGTGGCATCGTTGAACACTGACCAGCTATCAGTGTCTGAAGTGGCAAAGTTTCATGTTTTGTTGCCAGGGTTGTCTCCAACTTCAACCATCTATATCCATAACAATTTCATCCCTTTGTGTTGTTTTCTTGTTTGCTTTTTTGTGGTTTTTTTGGCATCTTACAGCCATGAATCATACATTTGATAAACACGTTGGACGTCATCATTTAAACATATGCATATTTAAGCCATTTGTCGGCTCACACTATTATAAAATGTACTAAAAAAGCTGTAATAACTTGAACTTGTAGCCGGTATAGTTATCCAGCATGTAACTAAAACATAAAAGCTTAATTAACGCAAATATTAAAGGAGCATGAGGAAATAAATCACTGTAGTTTTTTAGTTGCTCATCCAATTTATCATTAAATAATAAAAGATGAAAGTTGACAATCTGCACTTTATAGTCAGTGTGTCATTTCACATCAGAAAGGAGCAGAACAGGAGAAAGACTTATGGTACGTATGTGTGCATTTGGATGAGTGGGTGTGTGTGTGTTTCTGTGACTAATGTACTGAAGAGCTCTTCACTGGTGCTGACAAAAAGACAAGTTTGCGTCGCTGGTGCTAGTGTGTCCCTCCAGGGCTTCCGTCCATCCACTGGTAGGGGAGATGAACTGAGACAAGATGTCAGAGCAGGAAATGTCAGACCACTGCCAAACCGCTGTGGTACCCATCCCTGACAGGCACACACACATACACACACTATGCAAAATGGTAACACACATTTGCACACAAGCACACTCTGATACAAGCAAAAAAGTATGTCATAGGGAAACATTCACGCTTTTTACGCAGACTTCTGCCATTCATATCTGCAATCAGCGTGTTTTGCAAGCTTGAATTCGTGACTGGATTTCAGAAGAGAAATTCTGTTTGGCAAACACTCTTTAAGAATCCTGATCTGACGTAAAGGTGCAAAAGCTCATGTATTCATCTTTGTTGAGCTTGGAGTTTTTGATATTCGCCTTCTAAGCAAGGTGGTTAGACGTGTACAGTGTTGCAGCTATAGATGAACAGAAGAATTTAAGAGTGAGCATACTGATTTTTGCAGAAAATCCAACCTGAACCCTCTCAGAAATCAGTGTATTGCTGCTTAGTAACGGATATACATAATGTCAAAAAACAGCATAAAACTAAATGCAACCCAATTTACACAAATCTGTAGATCATATATAGAGAATATCTAAATACATGCCACTAACACAGCATTAAAAAGAAGTTTTAAAGTGTATAGTAAAAAGTTTGAAGTGCGAGAAAAGAGGTTTGCAGGCAGAATTGTGGAGACTGCACGGAGGGATGAGCACAGCAGCAGTTCATGTCCGCTGGCCAGTTCTTCTGTTTGTTTTCTTTGCTGGTGTGTACATATTACAGATGTCTTGAGTAATGCCTCCATCTGTAATCTCTCTTCTCTCTCTCAGCTCTCTCTCTCTCTCCGCTATCCTGAGGACTCAGTTTTCCTTAAGTGTGTCAATTTGGGTCTCCTTGCTCAAGTTCAAACATTTAGCCCCCAAACAGCCATTTGTCTCCAACTTCACAGACACAGAGACCAAAATAGAAGAAAATACCGCAAGAAATGAAAAGCAAAGGGAGGAAGAGAAGGAGGGGAAAAAACATCTTGTATGTTTGACGGCACTTTTTGCTGCCTGCTGCACACACACACACACACACATGTACACACACACATCACCCCGTCTTGTCTGGTTACTGGCTGTGCACTTGCAGTCCCTCCAGGGTCCGTAGGGTCACTCTGTGTGAGTGTGTGTGTATGTATGTGTATGTGCTAGTGGGTGAGGGGAGTTCAC
>JAPTYQ010000018.1:20715634-20731861 GCA_029814465.1 Ostorhinchus cyanosoma | reverse complement strand
GTGTGTGTGTGTGTGTGTGTGTGTGTGTGTGTGTGTGTGTGTGTGTGTGTGTGTGTGTGTGTGTGTGTGTGAGTGTTTACTAATAAAACTGTTACGATGTGAGCCTTTATGCACTTACCAAGTGTTTTATTATAATCAGCCAGGCAACATTGTCAATGCATGCAGATGAGACAGCAGGCCTTCACGTAAATACACTTCACATCAACAGATTAGGCACCGATTGGAAACGTATATACTGCCTGAACTGAAAACACAGCAAATGAACAGGAAAATAAATGAATATGCAATGAGACAAACTAAACAGATAAAGACAAAACCAAGCAAGTTAAAGCACAGTATTTTAAAAATGCTAATTTTGCTTTTTTGTGTGTTTTAACCTGGTTATATTAAACCTAACTTGAAATATTACCTAACTTTCATTAACAATCATCTGTTTTATTTGCATCTTAAAGATTTATTTTGGGGTTAAAAAAAATGGAGAGAAAATACCAAAATAAAGATGAGAAGAAGAGGTGAAAACAAACGAGAAAGAGGAGAGAGACAATATGCTATAACATTGAGTGGAGAGAGTTTGTTGCCATTGAGTGATGAAAAGTCCATATGTTACAGAGCCATCATAAATTATGTCCCACAACGTATGGTAGAGGGGGCACAGGGTTTGCTGTGTATGTGTGTGTGTCATCCAGAAATAGGACAACCACCCAGCTAGTCAGACAGCTAGCCAAGGAAACAAATAGCTCTCCTCGCTACCAGGACAGACCTGCTGCACCTATACCTGCCACACCTAATGCTGCCCACACACACTCAAACACAGACTGTGCATGTATATACCAGCTATAGTTTCCATACTCTCACATATTTCAAGGTCTATCATCTTTGATTTTATTAAACCGTAAAAACAGATTGAATAAAAAACCAAGTGAAACATGGGTAATCCAACACAGTAGAAACAAAGTGGTTATTATAATTTTAACCCAGATAAAGAGCGACAGAAAAAAGAACAGCGAAGTAAAAAATTACAGGAGACAAAGATTAATTATTAGTGAGAGTGGAGACAGAAGTGTAAGTAGAAAAGTAAGGCCTGAGTGGAAAAGAAACAAGAATATATAAAACTGACCTTGACCTTTGACCATTAAGACCAAATGTGTCCATCCTTCTATATGGAGTGAATGAACAAGACATGTCTAAAAAAAAAAAACATGTGAGTGTGTTGAAGAGAATGGGATAAAGGGATATATTGTGAAATTAAAACAGCAATAAATATTGGAAAAATCTACCTCTCTTCACCTTCATCTTCTGTTAAATTTTTTATAAATGATACACTTCAAAGCAGGCAGAACGACTTCCTACATATTAAACATCAAGTTAAAATCCTGATGAATAACTGTAAACACACATCTTACTGGATAATTTATTTAGCTTTCATGTTAGGTTGGAAAGTAATATTTTGCTACAGCTGAGGCGATGCAGAATAGACTCCTGGGAAAACTTGTAAAGGCAAGTTACAAGTTAACATTGCAACTTCATCTTGTACCTTGTGTTCATAACCTATTCTGCATACTCATATATTCATGTTGAAGGTGTTACTTCATGTGTCCATATACTCAGCAAATATTCCAAAGTTTTACTGTGATAGAGTTGTGGCTAAATAAAGGTCAGTACTCATACTGATAAATCCCTGGGAAAGACTGAACACTCTGATGCCAAAATATAAGATTAAGTTGCTCATCAGCACATTTGAGGGTTTTAAAAACACACTGGTGGCGTAAGACGGTCTTAAGGACTTTAACAATAAAAGCAGTTACACACTCACACACCTTTGCATCCACATTAGTACCGTACAAATAATACTTAATTTTGTATGCAGTATTTTGGGGTTTCTTATATACAATTAAATATAGTGTACGTGAAGGAAGCGTTACTTTAGCAGGAACAAAGTACTTTTGGATTAGTATTCAAAAGTGCAGAGCTACTTTTTGAAGATGCACATCTCCTCCATATGCTGTAATCTCAGCTGTGATCCAGTAGGACACAGCCAGCGGTTGCTTGTGATCTTGCCCCAGTGTATGATCCCAGACCACAGAGAGGAGTGCTGCTACCTGACTGTCTGTGTCCCTGCTCTGTTTGTGTGTTTACTAATAAATCATCCCATTACACATCATAAGTAGGCCATCATAATTAATTGGGCAGTCGAGAGAAGCTCTGACAACAAGCCCCCAGCGGTGAGCATGCATACGCAGACACACATACCAATGTAAAGGCTCACACACAAGCCAGCAATCACTTGTGTTATGCAAAAGTATGCATGCATGACTGCATAAACTGTACATCCAGTACTTATGTAAATGTAAATAAACAGGAATGTAAATTGAAACTTAATGATGTGCTATATGTGGTGAAGAAACCGTAAACACTGTGTGAATTGCTTCACTTTTATCAGGATACCAAGACTTTCCTCAGTACATTCTAAACTACTCGCAGACTGCCACCTACCTCTGTCATCTATAGGTTTTATGATCCCAAAGCAAGTTGCATGAAGAGAAATAACACCTCACATTCCTGCAGTCTATGAGAAGGTCAGGCGGTGTTCAGATACGTAAGAACACAATAAGGCTCACTGCAGTGGAGTCTGGATGGCCTATCCTGTGTGAGCATGTGCATGTGTGTGCAGCTGTGAGTATGTGAATGTCATGTGTGCATCACCGGGTTAAATGTCTATGCATGTGTATATACTCACTTTACCGCTTTGTTTCTTAATGTGCATGTACTAGCATGTGACCATGACGTCCTATATGTCCTATATAACATCAGTGAAAGAGATAGGGAGTGGAAGTGCAGGAGAGTGTCGGTGCTAAAAGGAAAAGTGGGAAAGGTGACCCTGGAAGGAAGAATGAATGACCTCTGATACCCATCTTTAGATCAGAAGAGAAAAAGACACCTGATTGGGCTTTGAATAATTTAAAGGGACATTGCACACAGGCTTGTAACCCCACCTTCTCACACTGAGCTAAAATAAACAAATGTTACTCTTGACTTCAGGTGAATGGATGATTCAAACCATTTGTTGCTTGTGTGTGTTTTCAAGTTCTATTATTTTTAGTTATTTATTATTTCATTACATTTTTTTCATACATGACAGAGTTTTTATCTGAACTGTAACATATTCAACAGTGTAATCTGGTTTTATAATCAGACCCAATGTAGACCTCAAGGTCGAAGGCAGGGATTTGTGAGAGTGTGCGTTAAATATTACACTTACCTATGTGCTCACAGTATACACTCTATATAAACAAACTAATAAATGAATCCACCAAACTTGGGTTAAAATAAAAATATAACATGCACACTTCTTTTTCCTTAACAGGAATATATAAAAATAAATAAATAAATAAAATTAAAATTAAACAAATTACTTATATGTACTTTATTGACCCACTGATAACATTGTAAATGTATGTATATAGAAAAGCCTTTTAATTTTAATGTATATACAAGACTTTTTCTAATCTATAAATAAAGCTGTCTTGCAAATATTGGTAGAAGCATGCATTATTTCAACCTGCAGCAAATGTCCTGTGCAGACCTTTTTATTTTCAATGTCTTAACAGGATCAATTCTGCCAAAGCAAATTCCAACATTACTGTTGACTTAATGGCACTCCACTGATGTGCTCCATTTAACTTGTTATCCAGTGAAGTAGCCAAAGACATGCATAACAAAATGCTTGCTCAACAAAATCAGCAGACCATTCATCAAACTGAGCTTATTTACTCTGTTTATTTTAAGTGAGCATTAACGTTATAAAAACAAGGTAATTAATAGTTTTATAGACTAAAGAAGAAATAATGGAATTTAGATGAAAAAACATGAGGACAAAGCAAAATAATGATTTAGATGTTTTGTAAAAATACTGACAATAAAAACTGAAGTAAGTGTAGTATTTATTTTTATTATTTTTCTTTCTGGTAAGTAGTGACTAACAGATATTTTTTCTGTGCTCACAGTGATACCCTAGAAGCTTCAAAGCACAAAACAGATTTATTGGTTTAATTTGCTGAACCCTGCACCCACATATATGAGAGAGAGGGGAGAAAGGGAAAAGGGAGGCCAAGGTCAGGTTTAACAGGGTCAAGTTCAGTCCTTCTCCTGCTGCATTGCATTATGCAGTCAGCTGACTGAATTAGCATGACAACCCGATTTAGTCAACCTCTTTACCCCAATTCATCAGCATGTACTCACACATGAACACGCACACAAAAGCTCACATGTAATGATCTTCACAAAAGTAATTAAAATGGCTAGAAAGATGGACAGAGAGGCAGACAGATGAATTTAATAGGTGTGAGTCTAAATCATAGAGAATCTGACACCTTTACCAACTTAAACAGTTGAAGGAATTCAAGGTGTTTGGGGGTGAAATGTGTCTTCTGCACAGATATAATGAAAGTATCCTAACATGGAACTGAATCAGAGCTATTTTCTTCTTTGCTGTAGTTAAGGCCAATTTAAACTCACTTTATGTAAGTATAGGTAAGTCCATTTCAAACAGTGTAAATGTCACTGCCTTTATACATCCGTGTCCATTGCATTGGCATTAGCATTTGGCACTCACTCCACCACAGCAGCTCTGAATTAACATATTGGCTAAATATTATGAAGAAGAGACAAGAAGAAGAAATTCAATCATAACAAACATGGAGACGACAGGAGATATTACTAATGTAGACATTGAGAAATGTAGTTGTCGTAAATATGTCGGTAGTTTTTCACCAACTCAGTTGTGTACAGTTCTGTCTGTTACCATGGTAATTCTATGCAACACTTGTAGCAATCAACACATTCTATATATCCATGTAATCAGAAGAATGCCTTCTAAATGCACAACAAAACCGACTGTCACACAACAGAACACAACACAAACAGCAATATCTAAGAGTCTAAGAGTCCAAAACCAGCATATGTCAAGAATAATTTAACAGAAGACCAATGCAACAAACTTTGCACCACTAAGCTAATATAAAGTCCAACAGTACAAGTACTATTAATTATTATTACTATTTCTCTATCGCTAAAACTCACTGAATGAGGCAAAGAGTAAATATAAGTTTGCATGATAAATCCATGATCGCGATTTTTTTCCTTTTTTCTGATCATTACTTGGCTTTACATGAATGACGCTTCTGTTGTCGGCTAATCCATTGTTTGGTGTTACATTAATATGATTCTGATTGCTTCTGCATATCAGACAGGCCTCCTCGTTGCCTGTTTTTAAATCTCTTCTTAAAACCCACCTGTTCACTTTAGCTTTTTGACACTTGCAATATTGATATTTTGCTTATGTTATTATATTTTAACTTGTTTTCTTTATTTGATTTTATTGTTTCTTAATGCTTTAGTTAATTTTAATCATTGTGCTTTTAGTTCTGTATAGCATTTTGGTCCACTGTGGTTGTTTTTAAAGTGCTCCATAAAGTTATATTGGATTGATTGGAAACAAATGTCCCAGGCTTTAACAGAATTAAGAGAATGCAGTAAACTTGTTTTTTGGGACCAATGTTTACTTGAGTGGCTTTATGAGGGAAAGAACTGGTTGTGATGTGTGATCACATCCACTTGAATTGAGCAGGATCTAGTGCTAGTCTCCTCAAGGGGCAGGATGGTAGAGAAACCTAATAAGAAGTATTCAATTTGGCTCTGTGACTACTTTCATTGCATGTTTGAAAGCTGAACAACAATGCTGCTTCTTTGTGTGTTTATAACTTTTATATGGAAGTCCAAGGCAGAAAAAATGTGCAACATCTAACAGGGGCTTTAACTAAATCTTCCCATTTCAGACCATTATAATGGATAGTTCTACCCTCCTGACCTATAGTGCACCATTTCTATCAAAATCTTTTTGTGTGGTACATTTGTGATATAATTTGCATTTTATCTGATTAGTTCTACCTCACATTAAACTCATATAATATCCAAAAGTATGAAATTTGGAAAAACAGAAACACAGACTCAGGAATAGACAGTAATCATCCAGTGAGGCAGACAGAGATAGAGAAAAAAAAAGGCTAAGTCTAAATTAAGATGTTGGATGCTAGCTTTCCAATAGGACCTTGACACAGTGGTTGACCTACTCATGACAGGATCCCAGTGCCACGGATTTGGAATTCTATTAGTATTACCAGCTATAGGGGAGGGGGAAAAATGTCATGCAGTCATCAGGAAGAGGCCAATCCATAGCTTCTATCCATCAGCCAATTACTGGTGCTAAAGTGGAATTAGATAGGTATTGACAATGAGAGGAGGTGGAGGGAGATTAGGGAAAGAGATGGAAAGACCAGAGGAAGGAGGAGGGTGGACAGAAGAGAGAAAAGCGAGACGGGAAGAGAGTGGAGAGTGGCGAGAAATAAATGGAGGCGTGGAACGATACAGAGGAGCATACGAATGAAAAAAAAAACTGTTAAAGTATAGGAAGTTATGTGAAGTAAAAGGAGGGAATAAGATAAGAATGACAGGAAATCTAATCTGGTATTCTTCTATTGTGGAAATGGGGAAAGAAAGAGGACACCCATGAAGAAGATTACACCCAAAAAAGACCCACAGAGAGTTAAACACAGACAGTAGAAAGAGAAAGTGAAAGAGAAAGAGAGAGAATATAAACTCAGAGCTATGTAATGAATTTATGCCTGGCTGGCAGATCTTTATAAGTTATTGGAAAAATAGCCGGGGCGGCATATTGACACAGCTGGGTCTGAGATCAATACATTGAGAATGGGCAATACATTTTAATTTAAAACTGTTCAAACTTTAGCAGTAAATCCATGCAGCTCAGCGCAGCCCCTTGCCCCAACCAAGCACACACTTACTTACAAATACTCCCACTCTAACATACTTATATACACACACACACACACACACAAGCACACGTATACACACATTAAGACGGTGAGAACATTCCTTTGAATCCTTATTTCTTCTACTCATTTGTTACTCTCTAACTTTTAAACTTGCTTTATCTTAAATGGATTCACAGATTTTGAAGTGCAAAAATAGATGAAATATCACTCAATTGAATTCAATTCGATTCAATTCAATTCAATTCAATTACAATCTAATAAAAATATAGAACACCATCTGTCCTCAAGGGAAATCACAAATATCTTGACAGGTTTTAAAAGTTTCATTCAACTTTACTTGTCACACTAACCTACTGAACTTGTTTGTACTTGTTGATTGTGATCATATTTATGTGCTTACTTACTCAGTACTTGCTAAAGTAATTTCTTTTTTAATAGACTGTGTTGCTTCCCAATTGTTCTTGAACAGCAGTAGGCCTAATTAATCAAATAACCTAGTTTGGTTTAGTTCTTTTTGGTATTATTGTCAATCAGTTGGTAACCTTGTATGCAAAGCATACAGTCCACACCAATTATTTGCAGTCATAGTTTGCAGGGAAAATGTGCTTTTTTATTTTTTGTGCAAAACGACATTTCAACTTTTTGCAAAAAAATAAAAAATACTCAACTTATTGCACATGTAAGTACAAAAACTAAAGTGTATATAAAACAAGTATTCAGGCAATGCTCACCCTGTACAGTCTTTACACTATGGCCTATACCTACATTGCTTTTTCAGTCAGAATATGTTAAAATGAAGGTGTTTGTAGCTACAGCTGTCTTATTTTTTACACTGATTGCAAATGTTTTAATGTATTTTGAGTTATTTTAGATAAACCAATAACATCTGTAGTTGAAGGACCAGGTTTACAGAGGGATAAGTAGGAGGGCACTTTCGACATCTGTTTTCATCTTGCTCAATTAGCATAATTAATTAACGTTAATCAATCCAAACAAATTATTTTTTAACACCGAGAATAAATCACACCACATCTCTCCATTCCTCTGCACTGGATGACCCAGCAAAGCCTTCATTGATCACACAACAAATGAGACAATGCTGGGCAATGAGGCTTATTGTATTGTATTCCTATTCTGTTGTACTCTGCTCGCTGTATGCTTATATCATACATCATTACTTGTGATTAGAACTTCTTAGAGTAAATATAGACAAAACGTGTAAGTAATCAGATAGGGGTAAAATGTAGTACATGTGGTGTTTCTCCTTTGCTTGTATTAACTAAAACTCACACAGAAACATACAACATATGTAGAAATTGTCTGACATTTATGCACATTTGTCAGTTACCAGGCAACAGGTAGGTAGACTCAGCAACTCCACTTTTCTTGTTCCTCAGTAAATTCTTTTGAGAGTAAACTTGTTCTGAGAACTACTTTGTAATGTAAGGGATTTACTCAGTAGCTCATCGGTTTGTGTGTTGTTGAGAAGCCAGTGTGATGCTGTTGTGACATTGATAATAGATTCTCTTTAAAAAGGTTAGTTCGTGTATCACATTGATTATGTTAAGGTTTGGTTGTGAGTGTTTGTAACATATGGGCCCAATTCACTCTTTGGCCCTCCCCCTCCATTTTGCACGTTTACGTAAAGGGCTAGGGGTGTCCAATTCCTGATGAGTCGGAGAGGAAGGGCTAAGGGGGAAGGCTGTTTGACCCTCAAAACTCAGATTTTTCAGGTCCACAATTCTCCCATAATACTGTTCGAATCATCACCAAGATGGAGGCAAATACAGCGAAAAAGTGGAGCGGTGTGATGAAAGAAACATACAAATGTACGTATTTTCTTCATAAACAGCTTAATTATTTGATTAACCGTTTAATGCCGCTTTAATGTATTATAGAACGCATTTCTGTGGTTTACGGTTGATAAACTATAAAAAATATGCCCAAAGCCCATGCATCGATTGATGTATAGCTGCTGAGGGCATAGTGAGTTCTTTCAAAAACAAAGTTATCGCATCTGTTTGTTGCGGCATTGATGACTGCTGATGACGTAATATTTCATAGGGGAATGTTTCAACCCCTTGCAGTACCCCTTACAACTCTGTTTCAAGGAGTAGTGTCAAGTGCAAGGGCCAAGGGGTGAATTGGGATTGGGCCATAGCCTTGAACCTTTTTAGTAGGGGTGTTTCAGCACTGACTTTTTCAACATTATTCATGTGGCTTTGGTGCTGACAATAGCCAACCACTGTCCTACCCCTTATGGTTGTGCCACAAGGAACCATAAACTGCAAAAAAATAACAATAATTACAGTCAATGGTAGATTTGATACTCTCGAAGAAACAAGTGAAATATGCAGAGTAGCAACTGTTTTGGTGTTGATGATGTGTATCATGTACAACAAGAAATGCAGTCCACTGAGCCATTTCAAACTAAACTAGCTGATAACTTACTATCATTGCAAAGCATAATTTGTATGTTACTTGTTCTTTACTGTTATTCATATTTTTTCCAAACTTAGATCTCATGAAACACACCAGAAGAGGCAGGACCTCCACTTTGTATACAGGGTTAATAAAAACACAGTGGCAGCTGATGAAATTATTTTTTGGTGGGGCGCAGCATCCAAATCAGTTTTGAGCTGCATTACAACCACATATCACCACTATGATACACCAAAGTACATGCACCACTAATTTAAAATATTAATTTAAATTAAAATGAAAATACTGTGTGTGGTTTCAGGTGTTTTTTGTATGTAAATTTCACTACATGGCATTAAAAAAATAGACACCACTCATACCGGAACTCAATCCTACTTCTCCCTACAACAAAGCCTTTTAAACTAACCATTGAGCTATTCAGCTATATACTTGAATGCCAGTATTAGTACTTACGGACCTATTCAGATGGTTCAGTTCTGAGGAAGGTCTTGATTCTTTTCGGGATGTGACGCCTTGTGGGTGATGCTTGGGCACAATTTTTTGTACCTCAAGGCTCTTGTATTGGAGGGAGGTCCACTGCGCATGTGCCATATATGAAACAATCCTTCCCCATCCACTGTAATGTAAAAGCACAGAATTTGAACTTGATTTGCTAACACTAACCATTTGTAATGACATATTTTGAGTTGCTACTGCTTTCTGACAAGGATATATTAAAAATGAAATCCACTGGGGTTGGACTGTTGTCCATAAGTTTTAGAAGATGAATGATCTTGATCAAATGATCCATGAAGTGTTATTTCCAGACACCTACTACTTAATGGAGTCACCTGGTAAGGGACTATATCATTTCTGGTAAAGATATGATGAATTAACCTCAACACAATTTCTGGACCTGACATTAAATAGATGAATTAAAGTTAATTACTGTTGTTGTTGGTCGAATATGACTTGAAGTTCTTTTAGCTTTGCACAGAAACAGGCAATAGAAATGTCCTTCAGATGGCTAAATTTGATTTTATGCTTGGAGTACATTAGGACCAGCCCTTTTTTTGTTTTGTTTTTTACATATACTGTACTCAGTAAAGAACTTTAATCAGTACTTCTACTTTTACCAGATTTTTGTACACAAGTATCTATATTTCTACTTAGGTACTGAATGTGTACTTTTGTACATGTTGCAAGGAAATTACACAAAGTACAAAGTTCACTAGCGTTTAAATAATTAATCTAATATTCCTGATAACTGTTTGGAAACGGTTAACGTACATTAAACTGAGACGAGCTGAGGTGCTGACTGCAGATACACATCTTGTTGTTGAGTCCCATAATCTGCCAAACTCGTCCTCTCTTCTGATAGCTTGAAGCCATTTTGTCCTCCTTTGTGGTTCCGTTTAATTATTTGCTAAAGTGTAAAGCAACACATTAGCATTACGGCTAATGGCAGAGACCCGTGTGTTTTCCCGCTCGGCTCTAACCGGATATGACGTTTATGGGCGTTCCCGTTGTTGCCGACTGTAAGGAAACACAGTGATTTGACCATGAACTTTACTGCCTATTAAATGACCGAAAACATTTTTAAATTACGCTTGAATGCAGATTATAAATGTTGCTCACGGGTTGTATCATGTATAGCTCGATTATTTAATAAATATCAGTATTTTTGTCTGTTTTATCTTCTTCATGTCAGACGGGTGGTGTGGCGCCCTCTGTTGACTCCCTACTGGTGCTTCACCAAGTTGTAAAAGAGGTTCACTAACTTCACTTACAGCTAACAGTGTCAGAAAAGTAGGATGACCATCTCACAGTGGGACTGATGCTATGATCTGTGTTTACTTCACGGCCAATAGGAATTTGGCTTTAATGTACTGATCAACATGATCAGCATGGCTTACAGCTATAAATAATAACCTCAAGCTTTGTTTACAATATTGTCATCCTGCATTGGCCTCTCTTCTTCATCTATCCAGTCCACATTCCCCTCCTTAACTTCAGTTTATCTCCATACACAGAAATACCACCTGTAACAACATCATCATTAGCTTCACTTCATTGTTCACAACCATAACAGCACAGACAGATGATCCTCACTGATGGCATTTATTTATTCTTTGTTTATTCACACGTTAGCAGCAAAACTATTTGTTGAAATGATACCAAATTGGGTTTATAGATTACCAGTGACCCAGAAAAAATATGATTACATTTTGGGAAAAGTAGGTCAAAGTTCAATTTTTTTCAGAATTTTTAAGATATTTTTTTTCCTCATTTACTTATAATGGCTGAAATTTGTCTATGCTGTCTATATATATATATATACATATATATATATAATGTCAGCAGTACACGCATAGGCATGATGACATCAGCTGGATTGATGCCAAAATAAGCTACAGTACGTCTGAGGGTTGGGGTTTGTTGTGTCTGGCACCACTTGTGTCTTGTTACTTCACTTTGTTCGGCTTCAAGTGTTATTATCACCACAGTCTGCATTTGTGTCAAACCTTAGCAATAAAGTTATAAAGCTGCCAAAACTCATCTGTAGGAGATTTTTGTTAGTGAGTTGAACCTGACCAAGGAAGACAGCAGCAGTTTGGACAAAAAAATATATTATTATGCTGATATTTTGTCGTTTTAACCATCTAGTGTATGAAGTGAATACTTTGTGTTCTTGTGTATTTGATTTTTATTTATTTTACATGTCATTCTTCTTATTATTGTTTCCAGAATTAAATGTTATCCTTAATTCCTTCACCTCACTATTTTCAGAGATTAAACAAACGTAGAAAGGCCTTAAAACTGGACACTACTTGTACTTTTTTTCTTTCTTTTTTTTTTTAAACAATAAACATCTCATACATTGTAACCTTGTAAGCCTCACTGGAACAGATCCTGACCAACTGGCCCCAGTTTAGCCATCACATCAAATTCACATAATAACAAATCACACACATCATAATTGGCTTGACAGTTATTGTGTGCCTGCCTGTCGACAGCTCAACTTGAGTAAGTTGGATAAAATAATGACACCAGCAGAAAAGACGTCAGTGTTAGGGTGCTGCAATGCAAAGTAAACGTTTTTACACTTTAACGACAGGTCATAATTAACTTACAAAGACGTTAATGTTAATATACAGAAATGAATGTTGTTTCAAAGTCAATTTTGGGGGAAGTTGAATAAAAAAAATTTGGGGGGGATTTTGGAGTGACAGGCCAAATATTAGACAAAGAACAGTCAGTGCAGATTTTTTTTTCCATGGAATGTATACATATTTACACTAATTACTATGGAACAGAACTGAGTAATGGCCATGAATGCAACAATTATGAGGAAGAAAAAAATCATTTTTATCCAGACGCATACTGTTCTTGTAAACATGGCTGCATGTGTGCTTAGAGTCTTATGGAAAGACAAAGGCAGTTTTGAATGGAATAGAATTGAATTGCTTTTAGACACCTTCAAGTAAACACACATGACTTTAATATTGTTATATTGCTGTCAGGTTTCCAGCGGTGTGGGTTAATCAGAAAGGCAAGGGGAAGGGTGCTATCTACTCACCACACTGCCATATTTATCGATTCAATTTACACACAAACACACGCCCGCATCCAGTCATGCATGTGCACACACACACAAATTGACACCCATTTTCACCACAAGAACAGGCACCCATAACACCCCTTTAACTATTCTATTGGCCCCAAATAGATTTTCCCATTTTACGCTGCAGAGGTAGGGGAAACACTGGAGCAGAACTGAAAGTGATATAAATGTATCAAAAAACAGATGAACAAACATTGGGAGAAGATTTATTACTGGGGATTTTAATAAAAATTGGTGGCGGATGAATTGATTTTGGTTTAAGGGAGGGTGTTATAAGGAACAATTTATCGGGATGGCCCAGGTAAGATGCATTATTTTCCGATTGTTATCTGGCTTCGCTGTTTAAGGGGCTGATTTGTGTTGTGTATTGCATTTTATGGGTAAGAAGGAAAGGGGAACTTTTGATGATTTAGGTGGGATGTATTAATCAAAGGCAGCCGGTGTGAACCATAGATCGCCAAGCAAAGGAGGTACAGGTGACAGCTCATTCTGCTAAAGAATGTTTTGGAGCTGCACATCACTGCTTCTCAATTCCCCTTTCTTTTTCCCACTCCTTGCACACCTCCTTCTTTCTTTCCCAATCCATCTCACTATGATTTTTGCCTCATCATCTTTGTCTTTTTTTCTTCCCTTCCTTTTTTGCTATCTTTCTATATCCATGCCTCTTCTCCACAGTTCATTGCACGCTTGCTTTTAATTTTATGAGGCTGAGAGTAGCTTTTAACCATCCATGCGGCAAATAAACGGGGGATTAGAAGTATTTAGTGTTTTCCTCCCCCCTAAAAGCCTCATACTTTCTCGGTGCTCAGTGACCTTTGCCGCTGCCTTTGACATGTGAAAAGACAAGCCTAAGCCCATCACCATCAGGTTTACACATTCATTCTGCTATCAGTTAGTATGGTAATGCCTGAACATGATGTACTGTTTGCCTTTGTACTGACTGCCTGGTTTCTGCTCTGTCTATCTCATGATTCTGGCTTGTTTTTGTTCTCTTTTCTTTTTATAATTTTGAAGTTATTTAATTGTGTTAAAGCCCTGACAATGGTTTCTGTTCTGCATCACCATTGTTGTTAATTTGTCTATACTTTGTCAACTTCTGCTGCATGTTGCATTTTATATTTGGGCCTTTTTTTAAATTATTTTGTTTATCTTTCCCATTTTCATTAACACGACATCATCAATTTTGTTATTTCTACACACATAAAAGTGCACATAAAAAAATCTGCAAAACTAAACAAGTCCTATGATGTCATCTACTGTGATAACTACAGCTGATATCAACTCTAACTATTATATATTATATAACTATTTTGATGTCATTGGGTATTTTGGGCACCATATTTTCTTTTACAATATGAATAAATGACCAGTGTATGTGATTAACTTGTATATTCTAAAGAGGCCAAAAAAAAAAGTATCTCTAAGGAGATTAACACACATACAAAATGTGGCAATTTAGCAAAGACGGACCAGCTGACCTTACAGTAAGTGTTGGTCAGCCCTCATCTCAGTCTAAATTTTCTAATCTACAACACAAAACACACACGCTAACACGCACACACACACACACACACGAAACACACACACACACACACACACACACACACACACACACACACACACACACACACACACACACACACACACACACATAATGAAAGGCTATTTGGCCAGGCCAGTCACCTGTGGCCAGGGCTGATTTCTGTTGATTTGAAAGTTAGATTGGTTTAGTGATGAGTGAGGCTTTTGTTTGAGTGTGCAGGGAAAGAGTGTAATGGACTATATGAACTCTACATCGGTATTCACAGTTTTTGGGGGTTTAAAAATTTGAGGAACTGGTAATGGGCTAGTTACAAATAAAAGTGTTTTTTTTTTTTTTTTTTAATTACCTATATCACTAGAAACAATTGGGAAAAAAAACCCAATGTTTTCTGTTTTTCAGTGATTCAGAAAACTACATTTAGCCTATTTTGAATCAGCATTGTTAAGGGATATATTTGAAAGCAATAGTCCGAAAATGGTAATCAGTTAGTTGCGCATGGGAGCTGGAAAACAAATCTGTCAACAGGGATAGTGGCCAAAAGGCCAAACCCAGTCAAAGTTCTTTGGACACACACAGTAAAGCACAAATTCAAGTGTGTTGGTGCGTGTTATAGTGTGGTCAGTGGCACTTCACACTTAAAAGCATGACTGGATTCAAGTACAGGCTATGAAAAAACAATCCACTGACCAACAGAGTTAAATACACATTGTCATATCTGAGAAACATACTGGAAAAGCCAAGCATGCCATCACCCTTATGACACAGGTGAAGCTTTAAAATATCCGTTTAGGTGAGTTATTACTGCAAAAAAATTTTTTTCCAGGATTACTCCCCTTCTTAAGCACAAAACCCTCTGCACTCATCTAATTCATTTTCACCAAACACAGAGATCAATATATTATGTGTAACCAAAGACTGACTGTAAGACTGACTACATTTCAGGTTACAGCTGAATTATAATGCATGCACTCTATTTGTCCAGTATAATAGCTAATAGGCATTTTGTCTGAGGCTTATTTTGTGATTCTTTTGCCCAGGTAATGGTTGTATTAAGCATTACAAAATAAAGTTGTATGAATACATAAGCATGAGCAAATGTTAAATATCCCAGACACTTGTAATTGCAAACATACATTCCATACACTCACACCATTTGGACTCCTACATGTACAAACAAAATCACACACATACCACAAACAAACAAATGGGAGCAGGGACTTCTATAGTCTATGAATCATGCACAAAGGCCCAGTGGAGCTAAAGGTCAAGGTCTTTATGAGGAACTAAGAGCCCCCTTGCTCTGGAACAGACAAATGTAATATACTTCTCTTTGTTTTTGGTTTTTGTTTCTCACTCCCTCTGGACACATAAGAGGTAAGCAATTCTAAGATGCAGTATCCATCCCAATGAGTGATTCTTTTTTTTCTGTCCATCTGTTTTTCTCTGACCATTCAAGGTGTACCCTGTAAAATGGTCCCAGAAATGAGCAACTGAAAAATAATCAGCTTTAAATTTGTATTTTCTGTCACCACATATTTGATTTGTCTTTTTAAAGGTACAGAACATCCCCAGGTGGTAACGTGTTACTGTAAATGTGTGCAGAAAATTGATTAATTTGTGTACATTTCCTCATATATATTACATACACTAACCTTTATAACATAATGTAATGTAACGTAACTACCTTTGTAGAGGTAGAGCAGGTCGTCCAATAGAGTTTGGAGTTTCAAATCCCGCTCTGTCCTTTTCGGTTCGTTGTATCCTTGGCCAGACCCCCCACCCCCCCC